>JASPKZ010000809.1:0-600000 GCA_030220185.1 Diploptera punctata
ACAGCGATTGTCTTGACTAGATGGGATAATACCGCAGATAGGTGTGTTTACGCGATATGCTGAATTTTAGCTGTATAAGATACCGCAGATCGTGTGTGTTTACAGCGCTCGGCTTGACTGTTTAGATGTATAAGTTACCGCAGATGCGTGTGGGTTACAGCGATCTGTCTTGACTTTTAGATGTTATAAGTTCCGCAGATCGTGGTGTGGTTACAGCGATCTGTCTTGACGTTTAGATGTATAAAGTACCGCAGATCCGTGTGTGTTTACAGCGAGTTGTCTTGACTTTTAGATGTATAAGTACGCAGATCGTGTGTGTGTTTACAGCGATCTGTCTTGACTTTTAATGTATAAGTTACCCGCAGATCGGGTGTGTTTACAAGACGATGTGTCTTGACTTTTAGATGTATAAGTAGCAGATCGGTGGTGTTTCAGCAATCTGTCGTGACTTTTAGATGTATACGTACCGCAGATCGTGTTGTTTGTTTGTTTACAGCGATGTGTCTTGACCTTTAGATGTATAAGTACCGCAGATCGTT
The DNA here is from genome assembly GCA_030220185.1 of Diploptera punctata. Classification (NCBI taxonomy): domain Eukaryota; kingdom Metazoa; phylum Arthropoda; class Insecta; order Blattodea; family Blaberidae; genus Diploptera; species Diploptera punctata. Next base: position 540 of record JASPKZ010000809.1, read on the forward strand.
AGTGTGTTTACAGCGATCTGTCTTGACTTTTAGATGTATAAGTACCGCAGATCGGGTGTGTTTACAGCGATGTGTCTTGACTCTTTAGATGTATAAGTACCGCAGATCGTGTGTGTTTACAGACGATCTTGTCTTGACTTTTAGATGTTATAAGTTACCGCAGATAGTGTGTGTTTACAGCAGATCTGTCTTTAGGACTTTTAGAATTGTATAAGTAACCGCACGATCGTCTGTGTGTTTGTTTACAGCGATCTGTGCTTGACTTTTAGATGTTATAAGTACCGCGATCGTGTGTGTTTACAAGCGATATGGTCTTGACTTTTAGATTTATAAGTACCGAAGATCGTGTGTGTTTTACAGCGATCTGTCTTGATTTTAGATGTATTAAGTACCGCAGATCGGTGTTGTGGACAGCGATGTGTCTTGACTGTTAGATGTATAAGTACCGCAGATCGTGGTGTGTTTACAGCGATCGTGTCTTGACTTTTAGATGTATAAGTACCGCAGATCGTGGGGTTTACAGCGATCTGTCTTGACTTTTAGATGTATAAGTACGCAGATCGTGTGTGTTACAGCGATCTGTCTTGACTTGTAGATGTATAAGTACCGCAGATCGTGGGTGTTTACAGCGAGTGTCTTGACTTTTAGATGTATAGAGACGAAGATCCGTGTGTGTTTACAGCGATGTTTTGTCTTGACTTTTAGATGTATAAGTACGCAGATTGTGTTGTTACAGCGATCTGTTTGACTTTTAGATGTATAAGTACGCAGATTGTGTGTGTTTACAGCGATCGTCTTGATTTTAGATGTATAAGTACCGCAGATCGTGTGTGTTTTTACAGCGATGTGTCTTGACTTTTAGATGTATAAGTACCGCAGATCGTGTGTGTTTACAGCGATGTGTCTTTGACTTTTAGATGTATAAGTACCGCGGCAGTCGTGTGTGTTTTACAGCGATGTGTCTTGACTTTTAGATGTATAAGTACCGCCGAATCGTGTGTTCTTACAGCGATGTTTTCTATCCTTTTATATGATAAGTACCGCAGATCGTGTGGTGTTTACAGCGAGTCTGTCTTGACTTTTAGATGTATAAGTTCCCGCAGATCGTGTGTGTTTACAGCGATCTGTCTTGACTTTTAGATTGATATAAGTACCGCAGATCGTGTGTGTTACAGCGATCTGTCTTGACTTTTAGATGTATAAGTACGAGCTGGATCGTGTGGTGTTTACAGCGATGTGTCTTGACTTTTAGATGTATAAGTTACCGCAGATCGTGTGTGTTTTACAGCGATCTGTCTTGACTTTTAGATGTATAAGTACCGCAGATCGTGTGTGTTTACAGCGATTTGTCTTGACTTTTAGATGTATAAGTACCGCAGCTCGAATCGTGTGTGTTTACAGCGATCTGTCTTGACTTTTAGATGTATAAGTACCGCAGATCGTGTGTGTTTTACAGCGATCTGTCTGACTTTAGATGTATAAGTACCGCAGATCGTGTGTGTTTACCAAGCGATGTGTTCTTGACTTTTAGATGTATATAGTTACCGCAGATCGTGTGTGTTTACAGCGAGTGTGTCTTGACTTTTAGATGTATAAGTACCGCCACTGATGGTGGTGTTTACAGCGATTTGTCTTTGACTTTTAGATGTATAAGTACCGCAGATCGTGTGTGTTTACAGCGATGTGTCTTGACTTTTAGATGTATAAGTACCCGCAGATCGTGTGTGTTTACAGCGATCTGGTCTTGACTTTTAGATGTTATAAGTACCGCAGGATCGTGTGTGTTTACAGCGATTCTGTCTTGACTTTTAGAGTTATAAGTACCGCAGATCGTGTGTGGTTCTACAGGCGATCTGTCTTGACTTTTAGATGTATAAGTAAAAAAAAACCGAAGATCGTTTGGATGTTGTGTTTACAGCGATGCTGTCTTGATTTAGATGTATAAGATACCGCAGATCGTGTTTGGTTACAGCGATCTGGTCTTGAACTTTTAGATGTATAAGTACCGCAGATCGTGGTGTGTTTACAGCGATCTGTCTTGACTTTTAGATGTATAAGTACCGGCAGATCGTGTGTGTTTACAGCGATCTGTTCTTGACTTTTAGATGTATAAGTACCGCAGATCGTGTGTGTTTACAGCGATGTGTCTTGACTTTTAGATGTATAAGTACCGCAGATCGTGTGTTGTTACAGCGATGGTGTCTTGACTTTTAGATGTTATAAGTACCGCAGATCGTGTGTGTTTACAGCGATGTGTCTTGACTTTTAGATGTATAAGTACCGGCAGATCGTGTGTGTTTTACAGCGATCTGTCTTGACTTTTAGATGTATTAAGTACCGCAGAATCGTGTGTGTTTACAGCGATCTGTCTTGACTTTTAGATGTATAAGTACCGCAGATCGTGTGTGTTTTTACAGCGATCTGTCTTGACTTTTAGATGTATAAGTACCGCAGATCGTGTGTGTTTACAGCGATGTGTCTTGACTTTTAGATGTATAAGTACCGCAGATCGTGTGTGTTTACAGCGATGTGTCTTGACTTTTAGATGTATAAGTACCGCAGATCGTGTGTGTTTACAGCGATGTGTCTTGACTTTTAGATGTATAAGTACCGCAGATCGTGTGTGTTTACAGCGATCTGTCTTGACTTTTAGATGTATAAGTACCGCAGATCGTGTGTGTTTACAGCGATCTGTCTTGACTTTTAGATGTATAAGTACCGCAAGATCGTGTGTGTTTACTAGCGAGTGTGTCTTGACTTTTAGATGTATAAGTACCGCAGATCGTGTGTGTTTACAGCGATGTGTCTTGACTTTTAGATGTATAAGTACGCAGATCGTGTGTGTGTTTACAGCGATGTGTCTTGACTTTTAGATGTATAAGTACCGCAGATCGTGTGTGTTTTACAGCGATGTGTCTTGACTTTTAGATGTATAAGTACCGCAGATCGTGTGTGTTTACAGCGATGTGTCTTGACTTTTAGATGTATAAGTACCGCAGATCGTGTGTGTTTACAGCGATGTGTCTTGACTTTTAGATGTATAAGTACCGCAGATCGTGTGTGTTTACAGCGATGTGTCTTGACTTTTAGATGTATAAGTACCGCAGATCGTGTGTGTTTACAGCGATGTGTCTGACTTTTAGATGTATAAGTACCGCAGATCGTGTGTGTTTACAGCGATGTGTCTTGACTTTTAGATGTATAAGTACCGCAGATCGTGTGTGTGTTACAGCGATGTGTCTTGACTTTTAGATGTATAAGTTACCGCAGATCGTGTGTGTTACAGCGATGTGTCTTGACTTTTAGATGTATAAGTACCGCAGATCGTGTGTGTTTACAGCGATCTGTCTTGACTTTTAGATGTATAAGTACCGCAGATCGTGTGTGTTTACAGCGATCTGTCTTGACTTTTAGATGTATAAGTACCGCAGATCGTGTGTGTTTACAGCGATGTGTCTTGACTTTTAGATGTATAAGTACCGCAGATCGGTGTGTGTTTACAGCGATCTGTCTTGACTTTTAGATGTATAAGTACCGCAGATCGTGTGTGTTTACAGCGATCTGTCTTGACTTTTAGATGTATAAGTACCGCAGATCGTGTGTGTTTACAGCGATCTGTCTTGACTTTTAGATGTATAAGTACCGCAGATCGTGTGTGTTTACAGCGATGTGTCTTGGACTTTTAGATGTATAAGTACCGCAGATCGTGTGTGTTTACAGCGATCTGTCTTGACTTTAGATGTATAAGTACCGCAGATCGTGTGTGTTTACAGCGATCTGTCTTGACTTTTAGATGTATAAGTACCGCAGATCGTGTGTGTTTACAGCGAATCTGTCTTGACTTTTAGATGTATAAGTACCGCAGATCGTGTGTGTTTACAGCGATCTGTCTTGACTTTTAGATGTATAAGTACCGCAGATCGTGTGTGTTTACAGCGATCTGTCTTGACTTTTAGATGTATAAGTACCGCAGATCGTGTGTGTTTACAGCGATGTGTCTTGACTTTTAGATGTATAAGTACCGCAGATCGTGTGTGTTTACAGCGATCTGTCTTGACTTTTAGATGTATAAGTACCGCAGATCGTGTGTGTTTACAGCGATCTGTCTTGACTTTTAGATGTATAAGTACCGCAGATCGTGTGTGTTTACAGCGATCTGTCTTGACTTTTAGATGTATAAGTACCGCAGATCGTGTGTGTTTACAGCGATCTGTCTTGACTTTTAGATGTATAAGTACCGCAGATCGTGTGTGTTTACAGCGATGTGTCTTGACTTTTAGATGTATAAGTACCGCAGATCGTGTGTGTTTACAGCGATCTGTCTTGACTTTTAGATGTATAAGTACCGCAGATCGTGTGTGTTTACAGCGATGTGTCTTGACTTTTAGATGTATAAGTACCGCAGATCGTGTGTGTTTACAGCGATCTGTCTTGACTTTTAGATGTATAAGTACCGCAGATCGTGTGTGTTTACAGCGATGTGTCTTGACTTTTAGATGTATAAGTACCGCAGATCGTGTGTGTTTACAGCGATGTGTCTTGACTTTTAGATGTATAAGTACCGCAGATCGTGTGTGTTTACAGCGATGTGTCTTGACTTTTAGATGTATAAGTACCGCAGATCGTGTGTGTTTACAGCGATCTGTCTTGACTTTTAGATGTATAAGTACCGCAGATCGTGTGTGTTTACAGCGATGTGTTGACTTTTAGATGTATAAGTACCGCAGATCGTGTGTGTTTACAGCGATGTGTCTTGACTTTCAGATGTATAAGTACCGCAGATCGTGTGTGTTTACAGCGATGTGTCTTGACTTTTAGATGTATAAGTACCGCAGATCGTGTGTGTTTACAGCGATCTGTCTTGACTTTTAGATGTATAAGTACCGCAGATCGTGTGTGTTTACAGCGATCTGTCTTGACTTTTAGATGTATAAGTACCGCAGATCGTGTGTGTTTACAGCGATGTGTCTTGACTTTTAGATGTATAAGTACCGCAGATCGTGTGTGTTTACAGCTATGTGTTGACTTTTAGATGTATAAGTACCGCAGATCGTGTGTGTTTACAGCGATGTGTCTTGACTTTTAGATGTATAAGTACCGCAGATCGTGTGTGTTTACAGCGATGTGTCTTGACTTTTAGATGTATAAGTACCGCAGATCGTGTGTGTTTACAGCGATGTGTCTTGACTTTTAGATGTATAAGTACCGCAGATCGTGTGTGTTTACAGCTATGTGTCTTGACTTTTAGATGTATAAGTACCGCAGATCGTGTGTGTTTACAGCGATGTGTCTGACTTTTAGATGTATAAGTACCGCAGATCGTGTGTGTTTACAGCGATGTGTTGACTTTTAGATGTATAAGTACCGCAGATCGTGTGTGTTTACAGCGATGTGTCTTGACTTTTAGATGTATAAGTACCGCAGATCGTGTGTGTTTACAGCGAGGTGTCTTGACTTTTAGATGTATAAGTACCGCAGATCGTGTGTGTTTACAGCGATGTGTCTTGACTTTTAGATGTATAAGTACCGCAGATCGTGTGTGTTTACAGCGATGTGTCTTGACTTTTAGATGTATAAGTACCGCAGATCGTGTGTGTTTACAGCGATGTGTTGACTTTTAGATGTATAAGTACCGCAGATCGTGTGTGTTTACAGCGATGTGTCTTGACTTTTAGATGTATAAGTACCGCAGATCGTGTGTGTTTACAGCGATGTGTTGACTTTTAGATGTATAAGTACCGCAGATCGTGTGTGTTTACAGCGATGTGTCTTGACTTTTAGATGTATAAGTACCGCAGATCGTGTGTGTTTACAGCGATGTGTTGACTTTTAGATGTATAAGTACCGCAGATCGTGTGTGTTTACAGCGATGTGTCTTGACTTTTAGATGTATAAGTACCGCAGATCGTGTGTGTTTACAGCGATGTGTCTTGACTTTTAGATGTATAAGTACCGCAGATCGTGTGTGTTTACAGCGATCTGTCTTGACTTTTAGATGTATAAGTACCGCAGATCGTGTGTGTTTACAGCGATGTGTATTGACTTTTAGATGTATAAGTACCGCAGATCGTGTGTGTTTACAGCGATGTGTATTGACTTTTAGGTGTATAAGTACCGCAGATCGTGTGTGTTTACAGCGATGTGTATTGACTTTTAGATGTATAAGTACCGCAGATCGTGTGTGTTTACAGCGATGTGTATTGACTTTTAGATGTATAAGTACCGCAGATCGTGTGTGTTTACAGCGATGTGTCTTGACTTTTAGATGTATAAGTACCGCAGATCGTGTGTGTTTACAGCGATGTGTCTTGACTTTTAGATGTATAAGTACCGCAGATCGTGTGTGTTTACAGCGATGTGTCTTGACTTTTAGATGTATAAGTACCGCAGATCGTGTGTGTTTACAGCGATGTGTCTTGACTTTTAGATGTATAAGTACCGCAGATCGTGTGTGTTTACAGCGATGTGTTGACTTTTAGATGTATAAGTACCGCAGATCGTGTGTGTTTACAGCGATGTGTCTTGACTTTTAGATGTATAAGTACCGCAGATCGTGTGTGTGTTACAGCGATGTGTCTTGACTTTTAGATGTATAAGTACCGCAGATCGTGTGTGTTTACAGCGATGTGTCTTGACTTTTAGATGTATAAGTACCGCAGATCGTGTGTGTTTACAGCGATGTGTCTTGACTTTTAGATGTATAAGTACCGCAGATCGTGTGTGTTTACAGCGATGTGTTGACTTTTAGATGTATAAGTACCGCAGATCGTGTGTGTTTACAGCGATGTGTCTTGACTTTTAGATGTATAAGTACCGCAGATCGTGTGTGTTTACAGCGATGTGTGACTTTTAGATGTATAAGTACCGCAGATCGTGTGTGTTTACAGCGATGTGTCTTGACTTTTAGATGTATAAGTACCGCAGATCGTGTGTGTTTACAGCGATGTGTTGACTTTTAGATGTATAAGTACCGCAGATCGTGTGTGTTTACAGCGATGTGTTGACTTTTAGATGTATAAGTACCGCAGATCGTGTGTGTTTACAGCGATGTGTTGACTTTTAGATGTATAAGTACCGCAGATCGTGTGTGTTTACAGCGATGTGTTGACTTTTAGATGTATAAGTACCGCAGATCGTGTGTGTTTACAGCGATGTGTTGACTTTTAGATGTATAAGTACCGCAGATCGTGTGTGTTTACAGCGATGTGTCTTGACTTTTAGATGTATAAGTACCGCAGATCGTGTGTGTTTACAGCGATGTGTCTTGACTTTTAGATGTATAAGTACCGCAGATCGTGTGTGTTTACAGCGATGTGTTGACTTTTAGATGTATAAGTACCGCAGATCGTGTGTGTTTACAGCGATGTGTCTTGACTTTTAGATGTATAAGTACCGCAGATCGTGTGTGTTTACAGCGATGTGTTGACTTTTAGATGTATAAGTACCGCAGATCGTGTGTGTTTACAGCGATGTGTCTTGACTTTTAGATGTATAAGTACCGCAGATCGTGTGTGTTTACAGCGATGTGTCTTGACTTTTAGATGTATAAGTACCGCAGATCGTGTGTGTTTACAGCGATGTGTTGACTTTTAGATGTATAAGTACCGCAGATCGTGTGTGTTTACAGCGATGTGTCTTGACTTTTAGATGTATAAGTACCGCAGATCGTGTGTGTTTACAGCGATGTGTCTTGACTTTTAGATGTATAAGTACCGCAGATCGTGTGTGTTTACAGCGATGTGTCTTGACTTTTAGATGTATAAGTACCGCAGATCGTGTGTGTTTACAGCGATGTGTTGACTTTTAGATGTATAAGTACCGCAGATCGTGTGTGTTTACAGCGATGTGTCTTGACTTTTAGATGTATAAGTACCGCAGATCGTGTGTGTTTACAGCGATGTGTCTTGACTTTTAGATGTATAAGTACCGCAGATCGTGTGTGTTTACAGCGATGTGTCTTGACTTTTAGATGTATAAGTACCGCAGATCGTGTGTGTTTACAGCGATGTGTCTTGACTTTTAGATGCATAAGTACCGCAGATCGTGTGTGTTTACAGCGATGTGTCTTGACTTTTAGATGTATAAGTACCGCAGATCGTGTGTGTTTACAGCGATGTGTCTTGACTTTTAGATGTATAAGTACCGCAGATCGTGTGTGTTTACAGCGATGTGTCTTCTAAATGTTGATCGATTTTTAATTTTTAAGTAATTATGAAGTCCGGGTGACGTGGGCGTGCAAAGTACATAAAAAGGAAGAGATTAAACCAAGGAAAAGAAAGAAAGTAATTATGAAATTATTAATAACACAATTATTACATTGTAATGAAAATCCAATCCAGAGCTGCCGCGAAAATCCGCAGATTGGTTGACTCCAAATTTCGAATCTATGACCTTATGAAAATAAGTCTTAAGCGTTATAATTTGAGCCAAATCGTTCGGTCTAGGCCTTTTGTTATAACCAGGCCTAGCCGATTCTACACTAAAACAAACGCTGCAGATTAGGTCACGCGGAATAGTGAGAGAGATAGGGAGTAGTATGCGGTCCTGTGCAGTATCATTCGATTAATATATAATTGTGGAATATGTTCAGGAAGTCCACCGCTGTGGTCTCGAGGTATCGTGTTGCCTTGTCATGCAGCGGGCCCGGTTTCGATTGTCGGTTGGGGCAGGCTCCTGGTGAGTTTTTTTTTCGGGGTCTTTCCTCACCTGTAAGACAAGTATCAGAAAGCTTAGGGCTCAACGGTCCCCGAAAATCATACGGCCATCATTATCATTACCATCCTTCACCGGTGTGGAAAGCAACGGGTATCTACCACACCTATAATTCCATAGTAAAGCTGCAAAACATAGTATGAACATGCTATGATTGCAGTGAAAGACCTGCCCTCGGACAGAATTACTATGGATGGATGTACAGGGAATAACAATAATTTCAATTCTGATACACCTTATTAGAGGTATTGGTGGACTTATGAAGTGTGCAATTACTTGTTTATGATTGTTCCACTGTGTTTGTTAATATAGACAGTACTGCATAGTGTTTTAGATACTTTAATGTATAGTTGTAATTGTTTGCTGCATTATACAATTTTTGCAGCACCTAACAATACCCCTGGTCCCGTATTGAGGCTGTGTTCCTATTGCTCCCGCCCCTCTTCCATGCAAGCGTTGTTTACATTGTTTCAACAATCAAGTCGTCCTGTACTTTATAACAGGAATGGGGCGGTAGAGCCTGGGCAAGGCATGGACTCTATGTATCTCAGGGTTGTGGATTTTCACCGTGGGATAAGGCGAGGTTCGAACTAAGGGTAACAGGGTACTATCAGGAGGCTCACCGAGACAAACTCTGGTGTCAATTTGATGATATTTATTCTATCATATGAAGCACAAGACAGTTACAGTTCCAATTCCAGAACATTGGATTTGATTGGATATATTCCGGTATCTTTCACTTCGGAATGGTCGCAGGAATGCGAGTAGCGGTCGATACTGGACCTATTTTATTATTATCGTGGCGATTCTATCGCGTTTTGGAACACTGATAATTACTGGTCTTCACACGACCTAAGGTGATATAACACCAGCACACTGATGCTTTTAAGATAAACTTTTATAACTTGCCGTTCTTGGCCTAACACATTTCGTGTATCTAATGGGTCGCTTGCCTGCGACCGGCGAAATATACGACTCCGCACTGCTGCGGAACAGTTAATCCTGCGCGGAGTCTTATGTTAATTTTGTTCCACCCGGGAACCCATCCCGGAGTAGACTACTTTCCCGATATTCGGAATATATCCAACTCCATCTTACAAATACACTTTACAAGACCAATATTTTCATTGGCTGAACATACATAAAAAACGCCTTACTAGCAGAATACTATTTACTTATGGACTCTGATTGGGCATTACGGTTCCCACTATAGTTCAACCAGAATCTCAGGATAATGATTGGTCGTGTATTTACAGGGTGTGATTTTCACACGCTGGTGAGAAGTTTATTAATTTACTGAAAACAGATGGACATAGTTTTTGGCTACTGTCGCCATCTCAACAGGCGGTCTAGTGATTTTTTTGACACACTTAAAGTTGACCGTCATTTATCTGTCTGGAAGGATGACTTCCAGAGCCGGACAAGGGACGTTACATCTCCAGCTGTGAGGCCGTATTATTAGGGAACGATTGTCCCGGGGTCATAAACCGATTTACTTACAAGTGTCCATCTACAAATAACTTGAGATACAATAGACAGAAATGCCTTTATGTATACTCAAGCGTAACAGATTGGTAAAGTTTCTCACGAAACGTTTTCTGGAAAGTGTAATTACATATTCAATAATCAGTAATAATATATAACAATAAAATTAATTGGTGCAGTTATTTCTGCTACAACTTGAAGGGTTCGGTGTAGGATCCACTAGCCCCGGTTATCATATATATATATATATATATATATATATATATATATGTGTGTGTGTGTGTGTGTGTTATTGTGTGAAGCGGATTATGTTATGCATCAACCGGCTAAGCGCCATTAAAAAATGAGACTTTGATGTCATCTGTTGTCCTGACTCATGAAGTAAGTGTACGCACACTATTAGCGCCAAATCGTTAAATATAGCTTAATTATTAAAGAAAAATATAAACGCCATCAGAGATTCTGTGTTTTGCAACAAACGGCTATTAAACTAGATATTCATAAATACTAATCTAAATTTTGTATCTTGTAGCTAAACGCCAAATGTTCCTGCTCTAAGGTTGTTGAATCATAACTGAGTAGTATTACTTTGGCGCTAGAGTTTAAAATCTAAAAAAAAAACTTATATGTATTTTTCTCAAAACTTACGTAATGACTCATAGCCGGTTGATGCATAACTCCGTCCAAGTCTCACACTGTTGGGCTTGTAGCCCTAGCCGGTCTCACAACGGCTGCAGGACACGTCCCTGGAGGCAGAACAGGGGAACGGTCGGTGGATCTGCGACAGCAGACCTCCCGGCTAGGCTCATGGAGCCCGTGGACCAACTGTGGGGTCGTCAGGATTGAGCGACCTGATGTACTATGTAGTTCAGCAATTGCCCAGAAGTGCAAACTCCAACACTCTCTCCCTGGGGTGTTGGTTTAAGGACCGTGAACTTTAACGTGGACGCGAAAATAGGATAGGGAGGACTAGAACTAGGACTTGGGAGTATGGTCATGACGACCGAGGTATCCCAAGGGGTGGACGGCAGGGCCTAGATGTCGTCCAATAATATATCTGATCAAGAAACATTCTAGAGGAGATAATTATATAATTGTATACGTTTCAGTATTATTCCCTCTATCAAGTTTTCCTTATAAGTTGAATTAAATGTCAGTGGTAAAAATAAATATCCTCAACTCCGTGTCCAGTGGATATCGGGTCGATGGATGAGATGAGATAAAGCCCCTATATAGAGGTCTGTGAATGAGAAGGGTGCCAGCCTGACGCACCATCACGGGGATAGATGAACGAAATGAAATGGATGAGATGAGTGTGGAGAAATGGTGGAATGAAATTGTGGCAGGGAAAAATAGGAGAAAACCCCTAGAAAAACCTGCCCAAGCTCTGTTTCATCGACCACGACACCCACTTGGAATGACCGAGACTCGATCTCGGGACTCCAGCGGTGAGGGGCCGCTTGCGCCACGGAGCCGCCAACTTTCGATGGTAATAATTTAAAATACTAGAAGCAATAGAGACATTTAATTATGGAATTGTAACTTGTTAAAATACTAATAAGGTATTGTGAATAGTTAATTTATTGGCCATGGTATTATTTGGCTTATGACAGTTCTCAGCAGGAATGAAATTTAATACGTGGATTAGCTTGGACAAAATGCGACCTTGCACCTCTAACAATAACAATAATTGGGTGTGGCTCCCTATGTATGTCCTACTATCTGCTCCATATTCGTCAATAATCTGCCAAGTCATCTGTTCCAATAAATATGCATTTATATTTTAAATCAAACCCCAGTGCAAATGTATTATCCCAGAACGTGATGTTTATCGGAGTCCTCTCCAAGAGTAGTAGGCTATTAAAAATTTTTACGATCACTTCCTACAATCAATCATAATTGAATATTTTATCGTTAAAAGGAACCCAGGAGTGATATCATATTATAGGCCCTATATAATGGGGTATGTATTCCTCTTTCATAAACAATGTCACGAATTATTTCCAAATCATCGATACATTCACTCGTCACTTCACGACTCGTGAATTTATGTAGATGATTTGGAAATCAAGAATGACATTTGTTAGGACTATTTAACGAATAAAATTAAGCTGTTCATTCAAAAATCATTATTTAAATATAGTTACCTAACTTACAGTTGTCCACCGCTGTGGTCTCGAGGTAGCGTGCTGCCTTGTCACACAGCGGGCCCGGGTTCGATCCCTGGTCGGGGCAGTTTTTCGGGTGAGGTTTTTATCGGGGTTTTTCCTCACCTGTAAGACAAATGTCAGGAAAACTTTAAGGCCCAAACGGTCCCCGAAATCATGGCCATCATCATCATCATCATCATCATCATCATCATCCTTATCATTATCATCATCACCATCATCCTTCACCGGTGTGGAAAGCAACGGGAAGCTACCACACCTACACTATTCCCTAGTAAAGCTGCAAGCATAGCATGCAAATGCTATGATTGCAGTGAAGGACCTGCCTTCGGGCAGAATTACTATGGATGGAACTTACAGTTACCGTTATTTTAAAATATTTATATATTTAATGTTAACGGCGATGTTTAAAAAGAAATCATAAATATGATGTTATGTTCATTCGCTGCAACTTTGTCATATTATTTATTGCCAAATATCAATATTTTAAGAATGCACCCTAGTAGAGAAATAATAAAACGCATCAAACTGTATATTATAATCAATATTATAGTTCATTCATTAATTTTTTTCGTAAACAACTCGGTAAAATTAAGGAATCTGTTCATTATTTGCTACATCCAACGTATTTGTTGGAGAAAAATAATGCTCTGACCTGTTCAGAATATTAAAAATGAGGAGCATTCTTTATCACAAAAGCAGGAGCTGGTAAAAGAGAAATCGATAAAGAGCTAGGTGAAACACGAGTGTCATTGGTTGTAAAACAAAATTCATCGAAACGTGATTGGTCATAGACCTCCATTTGGGGCATGAGTTAAATATTTAAAATAACCATCATTAGCAATGACATCATCAGTAGTACCACAGTCCATATCGAGCCTAGGCTTCCTTCAAGATTTTACTCCATCTGCCTCTATCTTCGGTTGCAGTCGATCACCTTCAAACATTAAGTTTCTGATGTAATCCATAACTTCATCCAAATAGCGAGGTTTTTTCATTTTTCCTTTAAACTTAGTGCAATTTCATTTTCATTCATCCTTTTAACATGACCCGTCTCCATCAATTTAGAATTGCATCTTATTTGCTCTAATGATATCATCAGATATTTTAGGCCTGATGTGGGAATTCCGACTTTTTTTAACATTCTCTAAATTTCTCATTATTTATCAGATATTTTTAACGAATTCCGGAGCAATGAAGCATTTGAAGTTGTTCTCACGAAAAGATGTTTGAAAAAAAATACAGGTCTTCACTGATCGAAGAAGTCACCGAAAATGACCGTGACTTATTATATATATATATATATATATATATATATATATATATATATATATATAAATTGTGGCCGCTAGAACGTAAACGGACACGGACCAAAAACACACATACTGTATGTACCGTATATATAGCGGCCACAATTTTTGTTTTGCGAGAATCAAACTCGGCATACAGCAATAAATTAAAAAAAGTTAGGCCGAATTCGTTAACCAGCTAAATCGAACTATTAAGTGTAGGAGTTAAGCTCAAACGAACATTTTAAAATCGCTCTAACGGCCGGAATTGTCTATGTTTCGCAACAAAATGCAGTATATGATATTAAAATAAAACAAGGAAGGTACTCGCAAAAAAATCAGCAAAAAAAACGACCATTAGAAATGGGGGTTTATCTGAAACCCGAAATTAAAATGTTGTCTAGCAAGTGTCTTAATGCATACCACACAATTTAATGAACCCTTAAATTTGCAGTATATCCTGTAAGATACATTACGGGTAATTAAATGTATTTAATATTTTTAATAAGGTAATGGAAAAATGAATAAATAGATATTATTAAAATTTCAGTCATATTATACAGCAATATGTAGCCTACTCTTACGGTTATGTATGAATCGTTTTCACTGCAGTCCGACAATTTTAAATAATTGTCATCAGTAACTGAGTTCCTGTAATTTAATAAAATGGAAGATTACAAGTATTTGAGAATAAAGTACTTAGGAAAATTTTTGGACCAAAGAGAGAAGAACAGACAGGTGACTGAAGAAGACTACATAACAATGAACTACATGGTCTTTATAGGAAGCCAGATATAATAAGAACAGTTAAGTCTCGTAGACTGCGATGGGCAGGACATGTTGCACGTATGGGGAATGAAAGACTTGCATGGAAGCTTCTTGTAGGAAAGCCAGAGGGAAAACGCCCAATTGGTAGACCAAGAATGAGGTCTTTATAGGAAGCCAGATATAATAAGAACAGTTAAGTCTCGTAGACTGCGATGGGCAGGACATGTTGCACGTATGGGGAATGAAAGACTTGCATGGAAGCTTCTTGTAGGAAAGCCAGAGGGAAAACGCCCAATTGGTAGACCAAGAATGAGGTGGGAGAATAACATTAACGAATCTGTGGCGACACTAATATCCCAAGATGTTAACCCATACATTGCAAGACACCATCTCAACTGGAGTGTTGAATGCGGCCTGTTAGGGCGGCTATACCGTCCCTTTTGGGAGGCTAATAGATTTTATTAGGCAACCAACGGTTCCAAGACTTTGGCCATTTAGCCCCGCTAATTTTGAGAAATGGGCCGAAAATTAAATGTCAAAAGCATGAGCAGGAGTTGAGCGCCCTCGTACTATTGCTCACCTGTTGGAGCTTGCGAGCTCCATGCTGGCCCACAACTGCAATAGGACACGTCCCTGGGGGCAGACCAGGGCACGGCTAGGACCAGTGCAGAGGGGAGCAACTGTGCTGGTTCCCGGCTAAGCCTATGGGCTCGTGGACAAACTATGGGGTCACCAGGAAATGAGCACCTGGATGTACTAAAATCTCACACTGTGGGGCTTGAGGATTCAAGCCCTAGCAGGACTCACAACGGCTGCAGGATGCGTCCTTGGAGGTAGAACAGGGGAATGGTCGGTGGATCTGCGACAGCAGTCCTCCTGGCTAGGCTCGAGGAGCCGGTGGACCAACTATGGGGTCGTCAGGAATGAGCGACCTACGTACTATCTAGCTCAGCAATTTCCCTGAAGTTGCGACTCCAACACCTTCTCCCTGAGGTGTTGGTTTTATTGCCGAGAATCTTGAACGTGGACGCGATAGTTAAGGGAGGACAAGTATCTGGGACTTGGGAGAATGGTCTCTGACCGAGGTATCCCAAGGGGCGGAGGCATGGGTTCCAGATGTCAAAAGCGTGAAAAGAGTTTGCTAACCATGGCATTGTTGATTTTTAGGTGTTTAATGCTGTATTTCGGAGCGGTGAGCAGTTATGGTACAGTAAATGTTAAGTAAATGTGAACCCAAAGGAAACTTGTCGGTACCCGCGCAGTGGCGTTATGGTGCTAGAGTGTGAGTAGTGTACGAATGTGAATGTGTTATCATAATTTGTTTTGAAGTTTGTGATATTTGTTATTTATGAGAGTACGTATGTTATATTTGGTGAACGAGGATGGCATAATCGAACCATCCCACAACCATAAAAGGTCACCCATCCCTCCGTCAGCCAGGCTCGGTGTTAATTTGGCGGGTGACATGACATGACATTGGGATTGGAAGTGCAGGATCATCCTCATATGCTTTACCTCCCAGCCAGCCAATCGAGCACCCAGCTTCCCGGGAGCCCATTTGGCAGCCGAGGGTTAGCAGGTAGAACCTAGTCACTTCCGGCTGCTATAGGGTCTTATGTGCCCTCTTGAGCCCATTGATGTTTATTCGACGTTGGTTGAGCGATAATCCGCCGCCAGTTGTAACTAGCCGTAGGTCAGGAGATAAAGATCCAGTGGTCGGATATTAAGAAGCCTTCAGATGTCGGCCATATCTGTTGTTCGATAACTGAAGTTCTAGATTGACACACCGAGTCGCCAAGAGGAAGACCGCAGCCGCCTTGGCCGCCGCCAAGCCCCAGAGGGACAAGATTGGGAGGAGTTCTGGCCAAAACAGAAACGGCTCCTTTCAGGATAAGCTGATCTCTTGCAAAATTTAGAACTTTAAAAAAAAAAAGAAAGAAAATAGGATATTGTAATTTACTGGTGGACTCTAGGGAGCCACTTCGAGATTTGTCTTAGCGCTAAGGAAAACCACCTAAAACCGTAGAAAAGTGGCTGGAATTTAGTGAAATAAAATAATAATAATTTGGAAAAAATAATTAAAGAAAAATATAAGCATGGAATTGATCAGTTTCTTCGGCTGTAAGGCGAATTAGCCGACGGAGTTACCTTTTTTAGGTGTGTTAATTCACTACCTATTTAATTAGCTAGACTCTATTAAGAAAGTGCGTTCATCATAATTTAGATCAATCACGATGACCATTCAACTACGATGGATTTTTAGTTTTTCTTCTACCTTATCATTGACTTCATTGTTGATTTTTCAGAGGTTTCAAAAGTTTGAATCCTCTTATTCCTTGTATTTGTCACTTTTATAGCAGTCTGAGTGCTAGTAGTAGCGTTTTTGGTTTTATGTACGAACTTTAGCGTACATAGGTCCGGGTTTTCCTTGTCCCGGTACTTTTTTTCTTTTTCCTAGTGCCTTTGATGACATTTAGTTTTTGGGGAGTCTCAGGCTATAGAGCACTAGGCCCTAATAGGCCTGAGCTGTTAAGTGTGGCAGCAGGAGCAAGCTCTACTTGAACTGCCTGTTCATTGTCATCAGGATTGACCCGAATAACTTCTGAATTTCTGGCTTTCAATCGTCGATAAGGTTCTATTTTGACTATTTAACTCATGCCCCAAATGGGAGTCAATGATCTTTGATTTACAACCAATCACAGTCGTGTTTCGCCTAGAATTTACCAACTAAAGTTTATCATAATAAAGAAATCACCTCCTTTTTAATATTCTGAATAGGTCATAGCATTATTTTGCAGTGACTGACTCACTAAGAAATACGGCTACCAGATTGTATATATAGTGCATGAATGTCAACACATACCACATGCGGGAGTTAATATAAAAACATTTGTAGCAATTGATTATACCACCAAAAAAAAAAAAGAAACAACTGTTTGCACTTTCTTAAATGTATTTTTTCCCAGAAAAATATAATTGTCATATTTACATCATAGGTCATCAGAAATGAATTAATATACAGTTTGATGCGTTTCATTTTTTCTCCACTAGAGTGCATTCTTACAATATTGCATTCCTTTGGCAATAAATAATATGATCTGGTTGCAGTGACGAACAAAAGAAGCAAATGAAGCGTACCAATCGTTTCTCATTTGTTTTCAAACATCGACCGTTTACATCTCACTTCGTGAGTCGTGAATTTATCGATAATTTGGAAATCACTCTTGGCATTACTTATGATAAAGTCTTTTAAGGTTCACCAACTCGCTGACATCGGTCCGTCTGCCAGGATAGCCACGAACATAAGCAGCGGTTTCTTAGTCCTTCCAGATGTTAATTTCTCTTGCCAATTATTTACACGTGGCGAACCGCAGTGAAAACGAAACTGTATATAACTGTTATTAATAAGTATATTGCGTAATTCGACGCAAATATAAGTAATTTCTAATCGTTCGTTTTCTACTGTTTTATTAAAAATATTCAATAAATTAAACCAATTGATGTATCCAATGGGATACACTGCAAATTTAAGGGTTAAAGAGCGTATTAAATAAAAATAGGTTACAAGCTTCCTATCTTGACTAATGAATAATGACCCAGTAGGGATTTACTATATAGGCCTATAACCGTCAGATACAATAATTTTCTTCTTGTATTAAATTGCTTTCATTATTTAGAATATTTTAAATAATTTAGGTATGGATGTGTTATAATTTTCTTCTTCCTTTTCTTCTTCTTTTGTAGACTATAGTGTTTTGTTTTTCATGACCGTTTCGTTGAGATATTTTTTTATTGAGTGTTCTCTCTTCATAGGACATTCGAGATTTTCTTTTTCTTTAAGTAGGTATGTGTTGTAATATCAGATAACATGGGAAGTAACAGGCCTATGCTTCATCTATCATGTTTGTTCTCATTTCTGGTCATCTACAGATCTTGATGATGTCACGCATTTATTTCACTAAATTGAAAGTCGTGTTATTTATCTTTTATTAAAGTTATTTTGTCCTATTATTATTATTATTATTATTATTATTATTATTATTATTATTATTGTTATTATTATTATTGTTATTATTATTATTGTTATTTTGTCCTATTATTATTATTATTATTATTGTTGTTATTTGTCCTATTATTATTATTATTATTATTATTATTATTATTATAGTTTCAGCCTATGCTTTTTAGTTTAGTCCTTTATTTGTATTTGGAGGATAGATTGTCCTGAGCATCACGACCTGAAATTGCGCTATCCCAGTACATTATGGTGATTGGAATGAAGTCTACTCTACGATGTTATGTGAGTTGTGGGTCGTCTTCCGGGTCCAGTACACCAGCTTCTCTCATGACCCATACCGCCATTTTTAGGTTGGGCTCGTGGCCGCGAAAAGGGACTAAACCCTCCCCTTGCCCCCCTCTGCCCTTTTTATTATTTACGATTGGAATCATTAGGCAGCACCCTAGTGACTCCACCAGATCCCCGCAATCACATATATAACACCCGATAGTGCCAACCAAAATATGTTTCCTCACATGTGATGAGCGATATAAAATGAATGAATGAAATTACATGAACAGGAGGGAAGGTAGAATGGAGAGTGTTGGTGAGATGAAATTCGGGAAACGGAAGAACCCCGAGATAATTACGAAACATTCTGGTATGGCACACCTCCAATATCCCTCTGGAATCGCTATGATTCGAACTAGGATCCCAGGCAGGGCAGCCGCGAGCGCTTGCCACACGTATAACGAGACGGCATTCGGTTTTATGTAAAGCATGCTACAATTTTATTTGACATATCGCAATTTAAAGAAATGCGTTGTTTACTAACAGTGTATTTGATAATCGAGAAAGAGTTTGGATGAATGTATTTATATTGTCTTCATTATTCACCCTATGTTTCTATACTATAAATAACTAGGCCTATAAAGTTTGTAACAGAATAGAAAATGCATAGTAAAAGCTTAGTAAAGTTGAAAATCATACATAGAGAGAGTTTCAGTTAAAGCGTGTAAAAAGTAAAGCAGGGGATAGGGAATGTTTTATTGAACATTTTAGTAAATAAGAAAATACGCACAAATGTGCATTTAGACAGGTAGGGCCTAGGTTATTTTTCACTAGAAAATTCACTCAGTGATTTTTAATCTTTTCTCGTACATGGTGAAGTGATATAGGGCCACACACGTTTTGTCACATAGCTTGCAGATTCTTGAAAATCAATTTTCTTATAAAAATATAATATTTTTAGTTCGTGGTGGAAACATGGACTGCAAGTCTTGTTAACTATGCGGAGCTTGATGTTGGACGAGTCCAGCTTCTGTAGTTTATGGCGTCGGTTGAGCAGAAGTCCGACCATATCCCTGCTCTCGTTTCTTCTCTGATCTTCCATAGATTTGTTTTTGCGTTCGTAGTTGGGAGTTGAAGCCTGATGCATACGTCGTATAGCAGGGAGGTATCATAGGCAAAGTTGTATACCAATCTTTGAGAGGGTGCACTTTGTTAACAATATTGCCGCCTTTGGGAATCTTGATTCTACATTCTCAATGGTGTTCATGTCACTGTTGTTGAGTTTTGTCCATGTTATCTCTATTCCTATTGAATGTTTTGAGATGAACTTCTGATCTGTGAAGGCACTTAAGGAGATATGGGGGAAAGTCTGAAAGAAGCCCACCTCTGTGGTCTCGAGATAGCGTGCTGCCTTGTCACGCAGCGGGCCCGGGTTCGATTCCCGGTCGGGACAGGCTCCTGGGTGAGGTTTTTTCGGGGGTTTTCCTCACCTGTAAGATAAATGTCAGGAAGTTTAGGGCCCAACGGTCCCCGAAAATCATCCGGCCATCATCATCCTTATCATTATCATCACCATCCTTTACCGGTGTGGAAAGCAACGGGCAGCTACCACACCTATAATTCGGTAGTAAAGCTGCAAAGCATAACATGAAAATGCTATGATTGCAGTGAAAGACCTACAGAAATACTATGGATGGATGTCTGAAAGAAATGTACAATGCAATCTAATTGGACTGTTTTTCCTACCTGCCCATATAAATAGTCACCAATATTTGCGATTCATGCCAACAAGTTTTTCCTTGAGTTGTTGGGAAACGTCCCGTGAGAGCATGTGGCTGCAGAATAACGGCGTTGATGGCGTAGCCCAGTGTTGAGCCATAGCCTCTCCTTTGTTAGGAGTTAATGGACCAAATTAATTTAGTTACCTTATTTATCCATAGATGTAATGAGTGGCATGCGGTCAATACACCAACCCAATGAGTAATTTAGCAGGCAACTAAGGCATCACTAGGATGTTTGAGATAGGTCAACTTTGCTTAGAGACTTTTTTATTCAGGCTTAAGGATCTTTTACGAGCCTGAAATCTTCAGACTCGGGACCCACGCCTTAAAGTCCCTCCTGGAGGACTTGCTCCTTAGATTTTTCCATCCTAAAAATAATCCATCGACCGCGGCCGGGTTTGAACCCGCGGCCCTCGGGACCAGGAGGCAAGGAGCATCACCGCGCATCTGCAAACATCTTGGTGCTACATTTCCTGGTAGCAGGAGTGAAAGTAGACACCATATTCCATATCTGCGAGGGCATCGGGTCAGAATCAAATAGATTTGCGAAAATAGTGAAGTGATAGGCATTTAAGCCCATATATAATACCCTGTATCATAATGTTTATTAAATGATTCTCTATCACTTGATTAATTTTTTCCCATTTTCAACTCAAATATTCTGTAGATTTTTACGACGCAACGGTATGTCTTGGGATTATATAAATTCCTATGATAGCTTCTTTCGATTGTAGTATGACGAATATTTTGCAGTTTATATAAAGACATATTTTAAATATTGGGACCATAGTGTGCTGGGTAGGAGTGAAAAGACGTGCACCATAACTGGAAACTTTCCAGCACAAAGGTCGCCACGATGACTAACAAATGAACGTCGGTGACAGACGCTCCTATAATGCCAAGGATTTTGTAAGCAAGCTTGAATGTAGCATGCAAATTATTTTACGACACCTATGTCTCCACGTAATTATATTATCAACGCTTTGAACTACTTCTTGACATTTGTCATCCAGTAGGTGGGGATATATACGTGGAATTACACTTAAATCACAACCAATCCTTCCATTAAAATACTGACAGCTCGTAATATAAAATATAAATAACTTAATACTCTATTCTAGATTATTGCTATTAAAACATTTCAGAAGAGGTCGTTGAATTAATTAGATTACTGTGTAAGTCTTTAAAATATCATAAAATAAATTATATCACCAATAAGAAGCGAATTAAATGAAGAATGTGGAGTAGGTAAGGCCTAATAAGAACACCTTTACATTTATTAGGTGTTTAAGACTGCTTAATGGTCGGTATACCCGATTTCACACAATTTATTTGATCGGGTATTCGAGTAAAATTAAATTGATTTCCGTATGACCCAATGTCCTTGATTCCTTGTATATAATTAAAATGCATCGATTCCTTGCATATCTGTTTCTGAATGTCTTGTGTTCTTGCATGTCTGATTCCATATATTTATTTTATGTTCTTCAACTACGATTTTATTATGCGAAATATTACGAGTTTTTTTTAAGAATAAAGTGTTTAAATATTATTTTGCATCAAATAGAGACGAACAGATAAGTGATTGGAGATTGTTACATAACAGTGAGTTACATGATCTTTATGGGGAACCTGACGTAATCATCATCATCATCACAACTCATTCCTCAGTCCTGGCCTCCTCAAGGAGCCTCCTCCAATTAGCTCGGTCCTGCGCCTCTCTCCACCAATTTCTCAATTCCAACTCACTAGCATCTCCATCCACCTCATCCTTCCATCGTAGTTTCGGCCTTCCCGTCTTTCTTCCACCTTCTGGTTGAGTGGACCATATCCTTTTACAAAATTCTTGACTCTTCCTTTCTTCTTACATGCCTGCCCATCGTAGTCTGGTTAATTTAATGAATTTACTAATTTCCACATATTTGAATAATACATACAACTCCTGATTATAGCGTTTTTGCCAGACACCGTTCTCACATATAGGGCCATACACCCTCCTTAATATTTTTCTTTCGACAAATTGCAGAGCGCATCCAATGTTTTTATCCCATTATCCATGTTTCATATCCATATGTCAAAACGGGCCTTATTATAGTCTTGTATAGTAATATATTTACAGATCTTAACAAAACTTGGGTTTTCATGTTTTTAAAAGCCCATAATAGCATTTGTTGGCTATATTTATTCGATTCTTTATTTCTTGTGTGGTATCATTATCCTTTTGACTGTTACCCGTAATATTTTAATTGATCTACTGTTTCAAATGTGTATCTTCTTATCTGAACTTCTTTTTTTTTTGTAGTATAGTTTCTATCTGAAGTCGTATAGGCCTATTTCGTCTTTTTTTCATTAATTTCCAGACCCATCTTTTTTGCGTTAAATTCAAGGGCGATGAAATCTTCTGTTAGTGCTCGAAAGGACTTTCCAATTATGTCCACACCATCCGTATAACCTAATAACTGTATGGATTTGGTGAAAATAGTTTTCTCTCTCTGTAACCCAGACTCTCTAACCACTTTTTCTAGGGCTATGTTAAATAAAATACACGATAATGTGTCTCCCTGGCGCAAGCCTGTGTTAAATTCAAATTCATTACTTAATTTCGTTTGTATATTTACCTGATGTAATAAGAACAATGCAGTCTCGTAGACTGCGATAGGCAGGATATATAGATAATGAAAATTGGACATTGAAATTCTTGTAGGAAAACCAGACGGGAATTGTTCAATAGGTAGCCGAAGAGTGGAGAGCTTATAGGCCTATTCACGTGGCTATGAAACTCCAAGTCCAACAGCCCAATACCAGTGAGTTAGTTATATACCGACAAGACTGATTCCTAACCTCTTGATAAGCATATATCGACTGAGATTCCTTATTTTACTCCTTATCCAACTTCTATTCCTTCATTTTTTGAGTATAGCCTATGGTTCCAATTTTTTTTACTTAGGCCTACTTTCACATTGTTTCTCCGATTTCTTGATTTTATTGTATATCTTAAATTGTTTAAGTACTCAACTCATACTTATTTTCTTACTTATTCGACCCTGAACACCTTATTTATTTGTAAACCAATTTTTGGCTCGGATTTCGCAGTTCTCTTTCATATCCAATTTGCATTTGCTTACATAACTCTTTTTTGTATGTGAGTCCTATTTCTTGATTCACTTGCATATCAGAATATAATTTATTAATTTTCTTGCATGTCAAAAACCTATTTCGTGATTTATCTTGTTTGACGACTTCGATTTCATGAATTAAGTGTATTTTTTAATTTTCTTATTTATACCACTTTTAATATCCCATTTATTTACAAATCTGAATATAATTTCAGCACTGGTTTACCTATTAATTTATTCAATTTATTTGTAACCTGACTCGGATTATTTATTATTTTCTTTATTTACAGTCAGTAGTATGTATATACTATATAGCCTATATATATTTATTTATGCTTATATTTTCGATAGTACACCGTGTCCACAAATATACGTATCGTAGAAACATACTTCAAACTACTACGACGTCGCTTTGGATAATCGTATCTAAATGAAATTGGCGACAATAAGAGAAACTCAACGCGGTTTTGCTATACCTCATAGACATTGAATGTGACCCCACGAGTGACGCTGCAGACATCGATGCGATATTCCCATTCACGCCACACACCCTCCAACCTATGTGAAGAAATGGATTGGATGGCAACAATGATACGAACCTGGATTTCTTGCAGGTTTTGAGGCAATGGGGGTAAATAGACATGATCCTTTATGTAACCCCATAAAAAGAAGTCACAGACCGTCAAGTCAGGTGACCTCGGCGGCCACTTGTAGAAAAGATTATCATCATCTCCGGCAGGTCCAATCCATCTTCTCTGGAAACCGGTCATTCAGATGCTCCCGAACATGCAAATGCCAATGAGGAGGTGCTCCATCTTGCTGAAAATATATTCATTGTCTTCTTCTTGTTTCAGTTGTGGAAATAATTCAGTGAGCATATCAAGATAATTTGCACCGTTGACAGCGGTCTCTAGAAAGAAAAATGGGCCATAGACTTTACGTTTCGATACGGCACAAAATACATTCACTTTAAGGGAGTCTCTTTCAACTTTCACAATGGTGTTTGGATTCTCACTCCCCCAAGTCCTAACATTATGCCTGTTGACTTTTCCACTAACGTGGAAAGTTGCCTCCACTGAAAATTATTTTTTCTGACAGTTCTTCATTTCCTTCATTAGTGCCATGAGATGCTCAGAGAAATCGAATCGTTTTGCATGGTCATCAGATTTCAACTTATGCACTAATTGGAGTTTGTAGGAGTGGAACTTCAGTCGTGTACGTAGGATCTTAGATGCGGTGGATTTAGGGATGTTTAACCGTTGACTAGATCTACGGGTAGATTTATTGGGACTACGCACAAATGCCTTTCGCACTTGATCCACAATTCCTGCATCTACAGATGCTCTCCCTGAATGGCCTTTCCTTTGAATACATATGCAACCACGATCCACAAAATCACGGTATCACTTCAAAATTGACTTGTGTGTAGGAGCCTGATGTTGAAACCTTCGCCTAAAAGTACGCTGGACCAGCACCGGACGCTGCGTGGTGTGATATTCCAAAACACACCAACTACGTTCTTGGGAGTTCGCCATAACTCCTTAAAAGTTATTTCATAACTTCTTTAATAACAACACAATTTCAAAAGCATAGCAAACATTCACATTTAACATGTCTGTTAAATATCCAACAATGAACCCATATCCACCACAAAAACACGATTAAATTTAGTTTAGTTTCTGTGTTGTTGTCCATTATTCCCCATTGTTGACATTGTTAACATGCACAAAACTTTTTGAGTGTCTCATTTGATTGTCACGAATTTCATTTAGATACGATTATCCAAAGCGACGCAGTAGTAGTTTAAAGTGTGATACTACATTTGTGGACACGGTGTATTATAAAGCTAGGTTTCAGTCTGATTCATTTCTTACGCATGCGAGAGATTTTTGTATAAAATCAATTCACGAGATTAAACCATATGTGATCTCCATAGCAATTGAAAGAGAAAAAAAATAGATGTAGTAAACCTTCTTATTGTTTCTAATTAAGTAACATTTACTTAGTGTATTTAACTAACATTGATATCTTAAGTACGTTGTCTCTAGACATTTTGGAATGTGATATAATAACTATGAAGCAGGAAGTTGAGATTTAAAAAAAGCGCATTCTTGGATCAGAATAAGTTAACTTATGATCCCATAAACATTGTGCAGTAAGTGCTGTGCATACCAGTAAATGTCCTATTTATTGTTAATAAAGTAATGTAAGATCAAAGAATCAATTAGTATGAGGGCGTGGGTACGTTTGGGAGTAATTATTCGTACGTACTCCTATGTAATAAACATGTTGGCAGTAAAGAGACACAAAATGCCAGGATTTTATTAAACCCTAACAAGGTGAGATCATTATCATTAAAATACACTAACACATTCAGCTATCGGCTTCAATATCTTATTCTTACACTTTAACATCTTAGATATTATCGCGTTCTAGGATATCGGGTGTATGCAGTTAGTTGTATGTTTCTATTGTGCGTAAATAAAATTTTATATTGTATGCCTATATTGTTTTCAGAAATATACTGCATGCGATGTTATTAATATAATTTTATACCGCCATGACGCGTCATTGCGTTAGAGAATTAACATCCATCCATAGTAATTGTCTTTCACTGCAATCATAGCATTTTCATGCTATTGTTTGCAGTTTTACTAGGGAATTACAGGTGTGGTAGCTTCCCGTTGCTTTCCACACCGGTGAAGGATGATGATGATAATGATAAGGATGATGTTGATGATGGCCGAATGATTTTCGGGGACCTTTGGGCCATAAGCTTCCTGACATTTGTCTTATAGGTGAGGAAAAACCCCGAAAGAACCTCACCCAGGAGCCTGTTCCGACCGGGAATAGAATCCGAGCCCGCTGCGTGACAAGGCAGCACGCTACCTCGAGACCACAGCGGTGGACAGAATTAACATAATTGATATTAATGATATTTTGACCCGGTAACATTTAGGGACTTTCTACATATTCTTCGACATAGACAAATGCCTGTGGATATCATTATGTTGATTGAAGACATATACTCCGACAGGTAAATAAGACTCAATATAAAAGGACAACTATTGAATGGAGTTAAACAAGGCGACTCCTAAGTTCCTATCTGTTCAACATAATTATAGACGAAATAGTTAGGGGACTAAAGACAAAAATACCGCATGGAAAATGAGGATATTAAAATTGTAAGTTATGCGGATGGCGTAGTGAGAATGAAGATTACTTCAACATTTGTTATATCAGTTTAATTTATTCGCAAATTAATTTAATATGCTGATATCCCACAAAAATGAAAGTTATGACAATTCCTAGATATCCGATACGTTGTAAATTAATTTTAAATGTTCATATACTCTAATAATTTTCATAATTCCAATATTTAAGCTGTAATATAACTAGTTATGCAAGTTTAAAAGTCGAAGTATCATATTAAATGAAACAAATCTAGTAGAATTGCAGGATGCTTAGGAGACACAATGTGGCGAAATAGCTATTTGAGAAACGATCCCAAAACAATAATTAATTTATAAATCATTGAAATAAAATTATATACTAATAAAGCATTTTTTAAATATTTTTCAATGCAGCGTGTTGGATTTGATTTTCAGTTCATTGCTCATTTGAAATGGGTTATGCCAGACTGAATTCATGTGACTTTTTTTTTATCGAGCTGTGCCTTGATAATCGGCAAGTATTTGTAACAGACATTCTGGAGATGTCATTTATTGTGTACTGTAACGCCAAAAAAGTAAAACAAATTGACGACAAACAGTCATGGTTAGTGATGCGCAATAAATTCACTCTCAGAGTAGTGCAACACTTCTTCTCAGGGAGAACAAAAGCAAACAACTTCCACAATTTTTATGAGAAATAAAGTCACAAAAATTGTTCACTTTTGCACTTTATTTTAAATTTATATTCCTTAAATAAAATAGAATATTTTTAATTATGCTGCTGTTCTAAATTATCACCCACGGTTTAATATATTTTATATGAATAAAATTCCACTACGTTAACTCAGTTTGACCTCTCGCCTTATAGATACGTTTTACTTGCCACACGCCACTAGGGCCTCACAGAGGCACGAGCTGTCGGGAGGGGCATTTCAAACTATGGACCAGACACATTATTTTTTTATCACATAAGGGCATGAGCGGCCTCCCCGAATGACCTAATATAATGACCAATATAATGACCTACACCGAATCGACATAAATTTAGATGAAACACACACACACACACATATTGATACTGAACAATGGCGAGTGCGATAATGATGACCAGATGATGTTTAGGGAGAGATTGGGTCTTAAGGTTTCCTGACATTTATCTTACAGGTGAAGAAAAATCCCGAAAAAGAAACATCGCCCAGGGGACCGAACCCGGGCCGCTGCGTGCAGGCAGCGACAGTACCCGAGACCATAGGATGGACATATCAATAAAATATAAAATCCAATTTATGTTCCAAGTAACAATTCTTTATTATAAAGAAATAAATACTGACTAATGAAAGGCGTTTATAGCCTATTTCTAATTTGTACAATGTTATCACTAAGACACTTAGAACTAATAATAGTATATTACGATACGAGGTTGGAAAGTGGCTTTAGAGAAGGGAGGGATCGCTCGGTTTTTAATTTCCGAGATTCTGTAAAACATTTCACAAACGTGCGTTGTACATTATTTTTTGCGCGATGGTATTTTCAAAATAATACGAAATAATAGTAAAGCTGATGATGTAGTACTATTGGCCGATAGCGAGGAAATACTGAAGGACAACACGCACACACTATTGAGTAACGCTAATTAGGACTGGAAGTAAATATCAATAAAACTAAATATTTGGTCACACGTAGAAATACATTATATAATGGAAATGGACAGCTAATGACAAATGAGGGAAATTTTGAGGAAGTGGCTGAATTACAATACTTAGGAACAATAATCACAAATAGGGATGAGATGCACAAAGAAATTAAACATAGGCTCAATTCTGGAAATGCGTGCCATTATGCATTGCAGAGACTTTTGATGTCTCAACTCCTTTCAAAAAACGTTAAACTGAAAATATATAAAACTATTATTCTACTAGTTATATTATATGGATGCGAAACATGGATTCTTACTTTAAGGGAGGAAAGGAGATTACAAATATTTGAGAATAAAGTACTTAGGAAAATTTTTGGACCAAAGAGAGATGAACAGACAGGCGAATGGAGAATACTACATAACAATGAACTACATGGTCTTTATAGGAAGCCAGATATAATAAGATGAGTTAAGTCTTGTCGACTGCGATCGGCAGGACATGTTGCACGTATGGGGAATGAAAGACTTGCATGGAAGCTTCTTGTAGGAAAGCCAGAGGGAAAACGCCCAGTTGGTAGACCAAGAATGAGGTGGGAGAATAACATTAACTATGATTTGAGGGAAGTAGATTATACAGGGAATGATTGGAAAGCAGGATATGGATGTATGGAGAGCTTATGTCCGCGCGGCCATGAACCTACGGGTTCGATAGTGCCAGTGAGTAAGTAAGTAAAATAATATCTTTATTGGAAATATTTGCGTTCATTATAAACAATTGGCTAACGTTAAAAGTGTGGGCAATGTTTATTAGTTGAAACAACAGGAGGCCGGGAGACCAAATTAGTGACAAAATGGCGGCAAGTACGTATTTATTATTTTATATTGTTTCAAATAAAGCTCAGTTCATTTAAAATGTAGTGATTTGTTTCGTATAATGTATATTAACACTCCTTTTTGGATATTTTTTGTATATGCATTGTATGTAGTATACATAGAGGGCAGTGGTTTTACTTCCCACACGCGTTTTGTAATAGGTCTATGTAATATTACAGTATACTTATTTTATTACAGTATAGTTATTTAGGTTGGCAATCCGGAAATGTAGGAAGTTGGACTTTCAATCATGATCGCCATTGCTGTAGCCTAAGTATGACAAAACGCACTATCGCGCAAAAATGTATTATTCAGTAGAATCACAATATATTGGCGATTAATAAATAATCGATTCGTTCACAAACTATTTAAATATTTGGTCACTTAATAGTCCCGCGCCGTAGCCGAGCGGGACTTGCGCTGGTTCGAGTCCCCATGGGGAAGAAATTTTCTCATGGTATTTCGGCCAGCATGGGACCGGTGCCCACCCAGCATCGTGAGGCAATTGGGTAGCTACAGGTTGAGGAACCAGCTATAACGGCTGGGGAACTCGACATGCTAACCACATGTCACCCCTACACTGGCTGTTGATCATCTACCTCTGTGATTGACACATGTGGATGTGAAGGGCCAGCAGCCGGCTGGTAAAAGGGCAACCGCTGAAAAGTGTAAAGACCCTCAATCGGATCGGTCACTTAATATACATTTGACATTATTGCATTTATTTTAGTCTTTATTATTTATTTTGATTTCCGATATAACTTTTATTCGGCAAATTAATCAATTGTAACAGTATTTTTATATAGTTTTTATATTATCCTTAGATATATTTATAAATATGGACTGTCAAGTGCTTGCTGCCCATGAAATCCATTTATAAATAACACTTCATTTTTACTCTCATTAAGTCCTACTACTACTATTATTAATTGTACCTGTTACAACATAATCGATTATGTGATTATGAAAGAAAATATTTTGAACTTTTATCAAACATTCCTAACTTTTTAATGCATAATTTATTCCTCCAATTTTAGCCCTTTAAAACCGTACCTTATTACATGTCTCCTTCATAACGTGCGGTATTCGCTTTTGGGAGCACTCGGCTCCGCAACTCAGTTTTACTCTGATTAGGAACCTATTTTTTTTTCTCTACAGTATTTTTTAATAATTTATCTGGATAGGTTAGATACAGCGTTATTTGGAAAAAAATGTCAACAATGTAGGAAATGAAGCATTTCATCGGTGTATGAATATGTCGTCCATAAGGAATAGTAAACTATATATCCACTGTTTGAATTCCAAAACTGGAAACCTATTAATTTTATAGGCCTATAATTTTATTTCATTTAATGTGATAATGCTTTGCCATATAGAAACAGGCACACAGGACCAAAATTGCTTTTTATCTAAAAAAAAAACTACGCTTCCCTAAAATTTGTTTCGATAAAAAGAATGGAGAACAACGTTATATACCTCAATCTTCCCCAAAGTCGATTTTTACATGGAGAAAGGTCCCATATGCAATAAGTAACCTTTTTTACAAGTAGAACTCAAATTGGGAAAAATTAGGACGGCTATTTTTAATTTGACCAGGAATTAATTTTATAATAATGATGTAATCTGTAAAGACAAGAAAGAAAAACAAATTTAACTCTGGAAATGTATAGCATAATAAAGTTAGAATTATGGATTGTAAGTATATATATATACACCCGATACGTCCCGCGTGAGTACATAGATGCTCCTTAGCGGAATTTCTTAATGAGGCTAATTTAGCTACTCTTATTTATCTGCAGATATCAACGAGTATTATGTGGGTAGCACAAACGTCTCAATATACAGAGTGTCCACAAAGTTCTGCTACCAAAACAACGTAACTTAGCTCGTAAACTATTTGAGATAGAGACATGCGGTGTTTTGCAACGTATTCTACATCTCTCAAAGTTTTTTTTTTTTTTTTACATTTGTTGCAGTTTGTGATTTAAACGACAATGACGACACCTCAGGAAAAGATCCAATGTGTATGGTGGTATGATGAGTCTGGTAAATCACCAGTAACTGTTCAACGAAATTTCTACCGTCAATATGGAAAAGGCAATCTATCCAAATAATCCATAATTAGATGGGCCGAGAAATTTCAGGCGACTGGCAGTGTAATGGATTTGCCATGGAATGGACGAACAAGTATGAGCCAAGAAACTATCGACAATATGCAAGTTGCATTTCAACGCAACCCTCAAAAATCGGTTCGTCATGCTTCACGGGAACTGCATTTACCAAAATCAACCATTTATAAAGTCCTCAATAAGCGACTAAATCTTCAGGCCCATAAAGTCAAATTACGCAAACGTTGCTGCCAACTGACTTCTCTCGGCGTGCTGAATTTGCTGATTCTACGCTGAATGCAATCGACGAAGACAATGAGTACCTGCAGAGGGCGATGCTCTTTGATGAAACGACTTTCCGTGTCTGGACATGTTAACCGCCATTTATTAGACTCAGCATCCCACCACACACATTGGGTCTTTTCATGAGGTGTCGTCATTGTCGTTTAAATCACAAACTGTAACAAATGTAAACAAAATTTTGAGAGATGTAAAATACGTTGTAAAAACCGCATGCCTCTAACTCAAATAGTTCACGAGCTAGCAATTTCGAAATGTCTTTATTCAAACAGGGGACAGTTGCACTTACAACTGAAGCCGTGAGTAATCGGTCAGTTATTACCGGAAGGATTTCTAAATTCAAATCGTGAAAGATTGGCAAGCTACGAGTTAATGATAAAACCAGAAAATTGGATAAACTTGGGTAAATTTCTGGACAAAACGCGGAAAATAAGAACAACGCTCATTCATGAATAAATATATGTTATCAAAATGCAATACTATTAGTTTTTAATAATTCTACATGATTAATGTATAATGTTATTGCATTATTATGTAATTGTAATATTATTCTGTTTTCTTTATGTAATTGTAATAATTGTTTTCTTTTTGTTTTTTTTCTTTATACTATTACCAAATAGTACTTTAAATTAATGGACTGTCAACAGCACGGCTTACTGCCCGTGCGACCCATATTTGTAAATAACATTGTATATATCTTACTTGTAGTCTAATAAAGGCCTACTACTAGTTTACGAGCTAAGTTACATTGTTTTGGTAGCAGGAATTTGTGGACACACTGTATTGCTTGGATGGATGAAGGTCGGTTAAATTTTGCACAGATGCCTTTTTATTCATGCTTGCGATACTTTTACCACCCTGAAAATCTTCATATTAAAGTCTCTCCTGGAGGACTTGTACATTGGATTTTTCGTCCTGAAAACCCATCGATGCCGGCTGGGTTTGAACCCCCGGCCCTCGGATTGGGATTGTAATAGTGGAAAATAGGCCTCAGTGAAGAGTGTTGCATTGAAACAGATTTTTATTACAATGCTTTAGGGTGAAAGTGAGGAGAGGGAGACGAACGTGACCTAAAGGAAAACCACAAAAACAACTAGTGAGAGTTCCTGACCTCGCTCGTATTGTTCTTATTATTAATTCTTATTCAAGGCTACATAAATTAATTTTACTCTGGAAAAATTGCACCAGATTATAGGAAGCGTGCGATCTAATTCATACAAATCAAACGGTGACCACACAAAGTCCGGTCCCGATTGGAAAAACAGTTAAATTCCACCTCATCTTACAGATATCATGCACATAGATCTATAATCATATTGTTTGTTTAAAGAAATCTTCATGAAAAATAATTATTTTTCATAATTAATGCCACGAATGATTTCCAAATTATCCATAAATTCACGACTCACGAAGTGAGGAGTGAATTTATCTAGAGAATTTGGAAATCAAGAGTGGCATTTGTTAGGACTATTTAACGGATAAAATTAAGCTGTTTACTCAAAAATCATTGTTTAACTATAGTTATTTAAAAATATTTATATATGTGATGTCAACGGCGATGTTTGAAAACAAATCAGAAATGTGAGGTTGTGTTCATTCACTGCTGCTTGGTCATATTATTTATTGCCAAATAAGATCGCAATATTGTAAGAATGCACCCAAGTGGAGAAATAATGAAACACATCGAACTATATATCATAATCAACATTACGGGTTATTCATTCATTTTTTTAATAAACAACTCAGTAAAATCAAGGAATCTTTTCATTATTTGCTATATTCAATATATTTGTTGGAGAAAAATAATGGTTTGACCTGTTCAGAACATTAAAAAGGAGGAGCTTTCTTTATCACAAAAGCAGGAGCTGATAAAGAGAAATCGATAAAGAGCGAGGTGAAACGCGACTGTCATTTGTTGTAAAACAACATTCATTGAAACGTGATTGGTCATTGACTAGCATTTGTGGCATGAGTTAAATAGTCATTTCAATTTTTGAGATATTGAACAACTTTGTCACATTGTATCCCTAGGATCTTTGCATGTTTACCAACATAGGTGCGTGTATGTATATTATCTGAATTTATACTGTACAGTGTTATTAATATATAGGTTATGGAACCGTAGAACGAACCTTTGAATAAGTTTCAATAAACTCTTTTCGAACACAACTATCAGAATTTAAAGTATTTTTAAAAAATCATTCTTGCACAGTAAAATGACGCTATTTTAAAAACACAATCTGCTGTTACAATAAGGTCTTTATATTGATGCTGTGTGGATCGCCCAAAGCTGTATTATAAGTGAGTCACGTGTTCTTGGACGAACCTAATTATAGATGATTTCAATGTCAATAACGAGGTGAGTCAGGTAGTATTAGTACCGAAATTAGTGGATAATTAGATATCATTCATTCAGGACGCTTGAACCTTAAATGCGTAAGCCATATATTTTAATGACTGTGTGTATTGTGAGAATGTAAGTAATACTACATTTAGTGGATTACTAAAGAATGGTTAATGATAAAACGGATCACGATAATGAAATTCGGTTCATCGCGGCTGTGGTCTGGGGATAGCTTCGCAGGGGGTCCCGGTCGGAAGAAACTTCCTGGGCGATGGTATTTTTTCGGGATATTTCCTCACCTATAAGTCAAACGACAGGAAACTTTAATTGTCCAAATGATCCTCGAAAAACATCCGGCCATCATTATCATATTCGCCATGTTTAGTATGAATATGTATATGTGAATGTTGTGTTTCGACTTATGTTGTATTGTCTCGGAAGATGTCCTGAGATTGAGCTGATAACTAATTCAGGGAAGACCTCCATGTCTTTGTGTGGTAAAAAAAAGTATGTGTGTGATCCACAGTTTAAAATCCCTCTCCCGGCAGGGCGTATCACTTTAAGGTCCGGGTGGCGTGTAACAAGTACTTGTAAGATGAGATGTTAAACTGAGATAAAAAAGAAGATAGCGAAATTCTAAATCAGCATTTGCCTTGATATCTGAGGAAAACCACGATAAATCTCAGTGAAGGTAGTCGATCCCCAAATATTCAATTTTTTTATTCATTCTAAATGTCCGGATGAGAAAAATGAAGAACCACGAAAGTATCGTAGGCAATACTGACGTGATCTTAATTAAATGGTAGGGAAATGTTCTTAATGTACAAAAAATTATTAATGGTGATAAGAACAACTTTAGTGGTTATGTTCCTTGTCTCTAGTTCCGAGGGATGCGGGTTCAAATCCGGCCGGAGTCAATGAATTTTTAGGATGAAAAAATCCAAGGGACGAAGTTCTCTGGGAGGGACTTTAAGCTATGGATTCCGAGTCTGAATATTTTAGGCTCGTTAAACAACCGCAAGCCTAATAACTGTGGATCACACACATACTCTCTTACCGACTGTTATCCATTAACTCATTCGCCTCAAAAGACGAGGTAGACTCCCCGGCAGTTAAATGGCCTTTAAGTCAGAACACGAGATACAATCGCTAATTCTGCTGCTATATATTTTGCAATATTTTGTACCCTTGGCAGGGTAATATTTTGTTAACATTTGTGAATAGTAGAGGAATGTGTTTTTTCCTTCACTCTTATTGTGTTCTCAAGTACCGTTATCTTTTGTTTGTTTTGAATGTCTGAAAATAGACAATATAATTTACGGTAACTTAAATCCAGTTTCTGGGCAAATGCATTGAGGATTTAAACCTGAAGAGAATGGGTTAAAGTAATATCTTAGTTGTCTACTAGGTGTCTCACTGAGGCGATATGCACCCCATATCACTTTGACATATGGGAGTAAATAAGCGAATTAAATTACCTTGGTTAAAACACTCCCGCTAGTGAGAACCCTAATCTCCACATGGGGGAAATACGAGATAGAATAATTTTAAGAAATGAAAGAATGAATTTTATAGGAAGCTGTGCCGAAAGTAATGCGGAAAGAATACGCTTACTGTTTAGAAATCAAATGAATTTAAGGAGGTGAAGAAAGAAACATGATGTAGTCAGAGAATTAGTTATGTTAATGTCGCATCCAGTTAATGATGTGTATTGAATGTGCAGGTTGGATGTAATACAATACAAGTGTAGGTTGTGTAATACAACTGTAACTTCCTATCCTGCATGCCATTCTCCTACACGACATTTTTCTCGGGAATTACCCATCACGGAACCACTATTCCATTCATACAGTACATCCTTGATTAATGTATGCATACATCAAGATTAAATAAAGAGTAAAGCGAATGCCAGAGATATACGGTATCTAACAATGTTTCAAGACCATCATCATATTTCATTAAAACAGTTGTGGTCTTGTAATTTTGTTAGGTATCTCGTCATGAATATTTTAGAGGTTAATATTGAGTGGATAACATATTTTTAATAGCTCACGTCGTACAATTTCAAATTTATTTGATTTAAGACCATTGGTTTCGAATGAATTTTTCATTCATCTTCAATGGTCTTCAATCAAATAAATTTGAAATTGTATGAGGTGTGTTATTAAAACTATGTTTACTTCCCAACATTAATTTTAATACAGTTTTATAGGTTGTTTAGATTCTAATACATATTTGATTATACCGTTGAGATTCTAATAAAGAAATCCAAAAAAAAGAAGAGAACATTTTAATATCTTAATGAAACCATCTCTAAAATTAAATGCTTAGAATTAAATCCTGCCAAAAAAAGAAAAGGGTGCAATGTTCTGTATACGATTTTTTTTATTTCATTGTAATTAACTTTTATAAGATATGTGTTCCGTTGAGGTTTATTCAAAATTAATATAAAATTATGGAATATTCACCTGAAAGGTCCGTCTCCTCAACTTAATTAATTATTTAACTGTAGCGCTTTCGGGACTTGTCCCATCATCGGCAGGATTCAAAACTGGTGTTTCACTGAAGGGGTTGCATGTATTGAGTTCGTTTTCGTTTATCAGGCTGTCGTCGTTGTGAGCTGCTTTCATGATCTCCATCTCTTCGAGTACGTTTACCTTCGCTGGATTATTTTCTCTGTGTATTACTGTTAGGGTGTTTTCAATATTTAACATGCGATGTCCTTCATGGATAACGTATTTTGCATAGCTTGATTTCCCTTCTGCGTGAATGAAGTCTCGAAAATGTTCTTTGAATCTGATGTTAAAACTCCTGTTTGTCCTTCCTATATAAAATTTGTTGCATATAGGAAGGACAAACAGGAGTTTTAACATCAAATTCAAAGAACATTTTCGAGACTTCATTCACGCAGAAGGGAAATCAAGCTATGCAAAATACGTTATCCATGAAGGACATCGCATGTTAAATATTGAAAACACCCTAACAGTAATACACAGAAAATAATCCAGCGAAGATAAACGTACTCGAAGAGATGGAAATCATGAAAGCAGCTCACAACGACGACAGCCTGATAAACGAAAACGAACTCAATACATGCAACCCCCTCTACCAGATCTTCAGTGAAAACACCAATACTGCCGATGATGGGACAAGTCCCGAAAGCGCTGCAGTTAAATGATTAATTAAGTTGAGGAGACGGACCTTTCAGGTGAATATTCCATAATTTTATATTAATTTCATTGTAATTACTAAAAAAATCATTTTATTTATGATATTATTTTTTGGTTAGCAAACTCTCTTGTTAATTCTTTAATTATTTTTGCACCAGTGTGAATTTTACAGAATTATGTTAATACAAGGGAGAAAGCATCCCAAATACGAGGTATATAGATTGTTTGCTGCCCACAAATTGTTCATAAATTAAAATTAAGTTGCTAAAATAATGAAATCATAATACGGTATCAATTATAAATCATGAATGAAATTTCATATATTCTTCTTTTTCTCCATCATAGTTGGACCTCTCACCTTATAAGTTCTTTTACATGCCCTACGCGCCGCTGGGCCTTACAGTTGCACGACCTGTTGGGAGAGGGATTTTAAACTTTGATTCATACATATACTTTCTTTGAGCATGCAAGGAGATGGAGGATTTCCCCGAATGAGTGATCAGCTCAATGAAACGACCTTCTCCGAGACAACACAACACTATTTACACACATTCATACTAAACATGGCAAATAAGATAATGGTATTTATAACGGCCACTTGATGTTTGAGGACCGTTTGGGCCTTAACATTTTTTGGCATTTCGGTGGGAAAAAACTAAAAAAGTCACGTAGAAAATGTGTCCCATCGGGGATTGAATCCGGACCTATTGCATAGGAGGCAGCGACGCTATTGTATCCTAAATATTTAATAATATATCGATGTCTCTCAGTCTGAAATATTTATGATAAACTGATAAGTTTCCTAACAAAAATATAATACCAGAACCTTTTAATGATATGTAGCTGGTGAACTAAATTATTTTTAAGCACTGTAAGCCAACTGCACATACGTTTGGTTCTATAAGGCATTATTGGGTATTTGGGTATATATATATATATATATATATATATATATATATATATTTTATAATTAAATGTTTAACATTGAGCAATGCAAGATTAATATGCTATGATAAGAAAAATAAATGCCTGGACGGGATTCGAACCCGGAACTCTGAGTCTGTACCTCAGCG
Source organism: Diploptera punctata (assembly GCA_030220185.1). Taxonomy (NCBI): domain Eukaryota; kingdom Metazoa; phylum Arthropoda; class Insecta; order Blattodea; family Blaberidae; genus Diploptera; species Diploptera punctata. The sequence continues at coordinate 38,824 of JASPKZ010000809.1, forward strand.
TGTTATCCATTATACGTGTAATGGATAACACGCTGAGGTACAGACTCAGAGTTCCGGATTCGAATCCCGTCCAGGCATTTATTTTTCTTATCATACCATATATATACCATATATATATATATATATATATATATATATTATTTACCTCCAGGTCATTTTTGTTGTAATTGAAATTTGAACTTGAATGGTTCGATTTATTTAGTTTGGAGGCCATTTACATCAGGTTTGAGGTTCTTTTTCTTTTCTTAAATCAACGACACGAAGCCTACGGCTTTTCTTCATTTCTGAAGGAAACCATTGCCAGAATGTTTACATTCATAAAATCCATCGAATCTCGGAACCATAGACAGGCGTAGTGACCATAGTTCATGTTGCGCTAGGGGTTATTATAGGGTTGGGGGGGGGGATATGATATAAAATACACATATGCAAGAAAGTGTTGGATGTAGGCTATAACACTAGACTATAAAGGGGGGAGTTAGGATACCCTCGTCAAAAAATCTAAAACTACTGATGCTATTTATGATATAAAATAATAAAATATCGGTAATAATAATAATAATAATAATAATAATAATAATAGCAATAATAATAGTAATAATAAATGCAGACGAAGTTTAATAACTAGAGCTCGGACTTCATTGTCTTGTCATTGCTGTTTCGCTTTCAAACAGTTGACTACCGGTAGTTAGTCCTGTCCCGTGCGCAGTGCCACAGTCATTGGCGTCTTGCTGTGCTGCTACAAGTATAGTACTTATGCAGTTAAATCATAATACCGATCACCACGATCTGATGAATGATTACAGCATGCCGAAAACAAACACACACAAGATGAATTCACTTGTACGTGAGTACGGCCCTGAGTATTTTTGCCTAAAAGAAGATAAAATATTTTGTAAATTGTGTAATGTAGAGTTGAAGGGGGAGAGAAGAATTTTTATCAAGAGCCATTGCAAATCTAAAACACATATTGGGAATGTAAAACATAAGCTTGACGATGAAATACAGTCATCTGCACAAGGAGTTTCAGACACTTGTAATCATCGTGAATTTTACAAGGATTTATGCGAAACGATGGTTTCCGCGAATATTGCTTTCAATAAAGTGCAAAATCCAGCTTGATAACTTTTTTTTTTGAGAAATATACGCGAAGAAATTTTTTTTGTGAAACAACTTTACGCAGGTATTATTTATCTCCTTGTTATGAAGACGTTCTTAAATACATAAAAATAGTATGTAAAGTGCACATACTTTTTTTGTGTTACCTCTTTATTTAAAACTTTACGAAGAAAATAATTGTGCAGAAATAATGAACTTGTTATTTTTTGTAATAATGTATGCAGCACTATATTTATAGATGTACAAAGATAACTATTGTACGGAAATCATAAATTTGTTTAACTTTTTGTTGTACTGTAGTGTTTAATTTAAAAAGTTAAAAAAATATTTTACGCAACAAAATAAACTTGTAATCCACAATTAGCTACTTATTTCATTACCATCCTATACCACTTGTAAACAGTACAGCACAAATGCCATACTAGTCAGACTGGTGCTACTACACCCCCTACCACTCTCTCATCAAGCAATATTATGTATAGTAAGACTGCACTTAATCTAACTCCATGTCCGAGCCCTATTAATAACTAATAAGTAGAGATCCGTGAAAGTGGTTTTTATTTTTAGGGAAAATTCGTTTTAAAATGTCAAGATTTCGATGTTATTGGGAATTTGGCGGTGTTATTCTAAAAAAAAAATAATTTGAGTCATTTCAATCCTAGGAATCTGAGATTTATCCGGTATTAACAATTATTTTTATAAAAATTCTTATTAAAATAACGCAAGCCAGTTGTTCCCTCTACAATTGATTTCTTCTTGTTCTTCTTCTTTATCTCAGTTTAATCACTCACATTATATGCACTTTTTACATGTCACACGTCACCCGGACCTTACAGTGGGACGACCTGTCGGAGAGAGATTTTAAACTGTGGATCACACACATACTTTTTTGATCACTCAAGGACATGGAAGGCCTCTCCAAATGAGTGATCAGCTGAATGTAAGGAAAAGTGACTTACCTGGTTTTTTCCCTATAGCTTGTATTATAATCAATCAAGTAGTAAATTATGTCAGTAGAACGTCATCTACTTATTGAATATTAATTTGAGGAAGCCTACGTACATAATTGTGAGTAATGATTATTTTAACTCCACATGAAACCACTGTTTCAGTAATTGGTGGTCGTCGACCGCAGTGGCCTAGTAGTTAGGTTCCTTGTCTCTAATTCCGAGGTTCGCGAGCTCAAACCCGGCCGGGTCGGTTGATTTTAATGCTGGAAAAATCCAAGAGACTAGTCTTCCGGGAGAGACTTTGACCCCTGGGTCCCGCGAAAAAAATAGGCCGATAAGAAAACTTTAACCCGACATTCAACTATCCAAGTAATACCTTAGTTGCCTAATAGATGGCTTTTGAGGAGGCATATTGATCACATGTCACTCACGATATCTGTAGGGGAGGCCAGAGCTCGACTTGTATTGTAAGAATCATAGGATAGATTAATCGATGTGGTAATTGATGGTTACATTATTTGAAAGAGCTCTTCAATTACACTGGCCAACATGATTTTTGTCTCATGAGTACCAATAGTTGTACTTAATGCAGTTTTTATCGCGTTATCAAATATGTATTCGGAATTTCTCCATCAGCCACAGTTTCTTTTTATTTTAATTTCAATTAACGGATTTAAATAATTATCTATTTAATAAACATTTTTTCGTCCATTTGTCCATTGTAAAATAAAACCAAATGAGCTAACTCAGGAGATTTCAGCTATGCAAAGGAGATATCAAGGCAAATGTAATCCTAATATGCTGGCCGATTACACTGGGGAACAGTGATTTTGGTGCCTTAATGTTTTCACCTATTTATGGGTATATTTGGGTCACTGATTCCAAAGATGATTTCAGTTTCGTCCTATCAGCTCTAGTTTTTGAGATAGAGTTTATTCAAATTATATACCAGTTCAAAAATACTGGTCCACATATACAACTATATTACTCGCATACAATTAAATACAAAAGAACAAATACTTTCTTTTTCATGAAACAACTGTATCTATATAACTACCATAATTTATTTACACATTAGTCTCGTTAGAATCATTAATTTTCCTCCATCAGGTCGCAGAATCCCCGTTTCTGTGATTTCCTCCGATGCAATGATCTTGGACATTCTCGGTGGATGCTCCAACAGTAGTCCGCCATCATATGTATATCCCACCGTCCACGATACCTTTCTTCCATTGTACTTAATTCCTGGTGAAAACGCTCACCCTGTTCCTCACTTACATCTCCAAGATTGTCTGGAAATAGATCCAAATGACTGTGTAGGTAGTGTAATTTGATGCTCATGTTACAACCTAGTGCACAAAAAGCAGTGAGCATATTCTCCACTAGTTCATCACTATTAGGAGACTTATAGTTTCCAAGGAAATTCTTCACTACCATACAGAACGAAGACCATGCGGCTGCTTCAGTATCATTCATTGAGTCTTGAAATTGATGGTCATTAATAAGTTGGCGGATTTGTGGTCCATCCAATATACCTGCTTTTATTTTTTCCTTACTCAGTGCAGGAAATTTTGTACATATGTAGCCAAAACATGTTCCATCTCTATTCAACGCCTTGATGAACTGTTTCATTAAACCAAGTTTAATATGCAGTGGTGGCAAGATGATGTTGTTTCTGTCAACCAAAGGTTCTGCAACGATGTTTTTTTTCTCCAACGGTCATGCTTTCTCTAAGAGGCCAATGCCTTCTCACCCAATGTTGATCTTTGGCTCTAGAGTCCCATAAACATATAAAGCATGGGTATTTGGTGTACCCACCTTGTTGTCCTAGAAGAAAATTCAACATCTTGAGATCGACACACATTACCCATTGGTGATCACGGTAAGAGATCTTCTCTAGCACTGTAGCTATTGTATGTTGATTTTCACGCATAGAAACTGAGTGACCAATTGGGATTGACCTGTATATGTTCCCATTATGCAAAAGAACACATTTTAGGCTGCGTTTGGAGCTATCTATAAATAACCGCCATTCACTTGGTGTGTATTTTCTTACACCCAGCTTCATTAACAGTCCTTCAACATTCATACAAAAAACAAATTGATTTTCTACTGTGAAGAATGGCAGGAAGTCTGTTTCTCTTTTGCGATAGACTGTGACCTTTGTTCCCGGTAACAGACATTGTTTCTCTGCCAGCCTGGAAGCTAACAACTCAGATGACTTCTTTGGAGACTTAGATCCCTTATGAGGTCGTTCAGTTCCGCTTGACTAAAACCGGATGAAACTGATGAAGGTCCTGGGAAATCGCTGTCATTTCCCTCAGAATAGCTTTCAGTTGAATCATCCTCTTCTTCTGGTGACTCTGGAAGACTGGTAAAAATTGGAACAGGTATCTCCTCTGAATGTGGAACAGGGCGTCTTGCGGAGCGTAGATTGGGATATACCCATCTATTCCGGTTTTTGCTATTGATGCCCTTTACATTGACTGAACAAAAATAGCAGTCATCACTATGGTTAATTTGTTCTCGCCAGATCATTGGTTCCCCAAATTTCAAGCATTTCCGTTTCCCATTTGTCCATTGTCGTAGATGCTCTGTGCACGTTTTACATACAATGTGAGGTGCCCAAGGCTTATCTTGATCTCCCAGTTGTACTTTGAAATAGGCCAAATAAGCTCTTCTTACAAAGTCAGTTATAGGTTTTCTTTGTTGAGTGAATGTGTACTCCCCACAGATGAAACAAAACACATCAGGATTATTCACACATTTTCTTCGTGTTGAAGCCATGTCAGTCTAGAAAAAGGATAAACAATTGTCAAATTAGTAAAATTACATATGCAAACGGCAACAACAACATGAATATAACTTGGATTAAATCAATTAGTATTATGCAAACAATCGATTTACAATGGTGGTACATAAGAGCAGTATCATCAATATCTTGCAAACTAGAGCTGCTGCAACAAAATGGATGACATTTTTGGAATCAGCAGTGCCGAAATACCCAGAATCAGGTGAAAAATTTCAGGCACCAAGAAAAAAATATTTTTTTGTTCCCCAGTGTTATTGTTGGACCATCAAGAGTGATGCTCCACAGGCGAAATATAGTAGAAAATCGTCATTTCTTACTTTCTAGGTGAGTCCGAATGTTCGAATATTGTGTAGTTACGAATGTAGAAAATATTAAAGTGTTCTAAATTATAAATTCCTGTCTCTCGGAAACTTTGCGCGATGGAGAAAACCCGATATCATATTTGAATTCAGGAGAAAAAAATACTATCAGAATCACGTGTTTTTCTTTCTGAGACAAAAAAAAAAGTTTATTTTTTGTTGCTCAGTGTTATCGAATGCAATGTTGTAGCCTCATCAGATCTTAAAGTTCATTCTTTCACTGTTAAGCAATTTCATCCTTCTTTACTTTAGAATTATCTCAATCTACTCGGTTCGAAGCCAGTCTCGCACATACATGTCAGTTTGTTTTATATATTGGGTGCTATGAGAAATTGAAATATTCTGTTTATGGTTTAATTTCTATATATTTACCTTTGTGCAAAAACAACACGATATTCAGAAGATTAATCTATACATAGTACACGAAGTGAAGAATTTTGACATACGTAATTAATAAACTATGGCATCACGAGTTCATTGTTTCCAGGCGAATATCTGGAAAGTAATTACGCTTGTGCAGAAGCAGATGAGCAGCATTTGAAGTAAGATATAAATAAAAATATGAAGGCCTAAGTTTGGTTTTTTAAATATTAAGTAAGCGATAAAATTATTTAATTACTGAATGAAACATCATAGGCCTAATAACAAATATCGTTGCTATCAGTGGTATTAATTATTTAGTATTTTATTTAATGGCGCTCTTTAACAATTCAGATCATTAAGTTACGCAATTAAAATCTGGATGTGAAAGGGCAACACATTTTGTTCAGAAGCCTTTTATTTCAGGCTTGAGTTTCTTTTATGTCCCGTATATCTATGACACGGACCCAACGTTTTCTTTATCTTCGAATGAAGCAATACTCAAACTTTTCACGCTCTTTAAAATCAAAAGATTCCGGGCAGATTTGAACAAAAATCTAAGATGGTAACCATAGTTCACTAGGACCGACATCATTGGTATTTAACATTATTTTAACTGTTAATCAAGGCAGCTTAGTAGTGCCCTCAGCTCTGGATACGGAGCTCCCGTCTCGGTCACTCCATGTGGGGTTCATGGTGAGGAATCGGAATCAGGGCCGGATTTTCTCGGGTTTCTCCCTCTTTCCCCTGGCAAAATCTTCATTCCATGACTTCTCTCTACTCATGTCATCCTCTCTTCTTCTTCTTCTTCTTCTTAAACATAATTTGTAGGATTTTCATCCTGTTTATTTCCAAAATCACTCCTCGGAGGAAGACGTGTACCTGACGGAAAACATCTACTGCCTTGTAGATTGACAAACGGGCGGATGGGGTTCGTTAGTCCTGCAAGACAACCATCTAGGAGAGACAACTCCGAAATAAAACGGGGCAGGCTGAGCTCTGGAGCTGGGTGAAGGCAATCGGCCTAGGGAGGAAACCCCGAATAATAAACCCGCCATGAAAACGGGCTATCAATCCACTTCAAGGTGTATCTTATATATTGCTAGCAGTCCCAAGGATCAAGCCTCGGATCAAAGGCGGAAACAAAATACGAAAAACGCTCATGTCATCCATTTTCTTTAATTTAATTTGCTCCCGTGATGATGCGACAGACCAGGTCAGCCAGCCAAAATGCCACGAACAATCCAGTTCATAAATAAAATATTCAGTACACTTGAGTAAACATAAATTAATGGACTAAAGTGAATAACTATAAAACAATAACTCAAACACCGTATAATGAAGGACCAATTTTCCATATTTGACAAAGAACTTTTGTAGACTAAATATCCCGCGATATATCCACAGGGTAAAACGCAGTTGTACAAATTTGTTCAAATAAAAAAAATCATGCATATCGCAGAACTTGGATAGTAGGGGCTTTATTGAATCTAATCCCTGGACCTGGGATTACGACAGACACGAATAGAGGATTTAATTTACTTTTACTGTTAATCAATGTGAGCATTGTGGTCAACTAACCTTAACTTTCTTGGAATCAATAAAGTCATAGTTTTACTTTATAAATAATCATTATCTTAAAATATAATCCATATTCGCTGTCACATAAAGTCCGTATCGACGAGCGATTTACCGGTAGCTGTATCAATTTATTGCGCACAGAAAGTAGGAAATACTAACGCCGTGGTGTAACAAATGAATCTGTTTGCACAAATCAAACTTATCGATCTGGAAATTAATAACTCTACCAGTTCGTGATTTTCTTATGATAATTTGCTGCTGTTTGTTTTCTGATAAAAACTTTGTTTATGATGGCTGGACACGCCCATTCTCATATCAAACCATAATAACCACATTAATTAAAGCCGGATGTCAATTTATATAGTCTTTATATACATTATATTTATATTACTCAAAAAATCACTGTGGTCCGAAAACCTTTCGCTGAAAATTCTTATTGTAAAATGCTATCCTAACATGAATTCATTTTTCTTTTCAAATTTTCATCATTATTATTCTCATAGGGAGAGAAAAATATATAGGATAAATAGAAGGTGTTATAAAGGCCCTCTATATAATCTATTATATCAGTTGATATATGACTTTTATCCTATTCCTAGTTTTCTTTGCTTTTCCTGGTGATTTAAAACGCAGTAATAATGATAATACCAAAAAAAAAGTTACCTATAAATCTGAACTTTTTAATTGGTATTTCAACCCGAAAAGATAGACTAATATCTTAAATACGAGACAAGGATATTCTTTCCTGCGAAATTAGGTGAGATTTCTGGTTGGAGAAAATTCGAGTTTGTGGCTTCCTTTGCAGTGAAAAATAAAACAACCAACTAGTGGTTCGTCCGCCAACCGTTGCGATTATCTCTGGAGCAGAGATAGGCAAAACAAATAATTAATATAGATGATGATAATAATAATAATAATAATAATAATAATAATAATAATAATAATACTCTGTGCTTTTGAGTTTCGGGATGCAACGTATAATAAATAATTTCGTTTTAGGTAAAATGCCTAGGCCTATATAGGCCTATAATCGTCAAGGAACATAATGATAAAATTTAGCCCACACTTCAACCAACAGTTTCCTACATATCGTCCATATCCAACAACCACAAACCAGTTTTTATATACATTTGTTTAATATTTAACTCGTATAATTAAATAAATATTTATCTTCGTAAAAGGCTATCAAATATACATTCAAATTCTTCATAAAACTCATCCTTGATCTTGTCATCTTTATCTTCTGTGGGAACATAAAAAAGGGAGAAGAATGTTGGGAAGACCATTGAAGAGATGGAAGGACCAATTCGACCTATAATGAGATCGGAACAGGCCATTGGGCTTAATTCTTGTTGTTGATGATGATGATAATTAAATAATAAATACTGTGATTTATTTAAAAAAAGGTTATTTCTGAATAAATATAGCACAAAAACAATTCATCGAGCTACAGTATTTAGTTTCACTATTTATCATAATTATACTGTAACACTAACCCCAACGGAGGGCAAGTTGTTACAAAATGCATTATTTAAAATGAATTTTGACACTAATGTAAAGGATTAATAAACAGATTTACAATATATAATAAACTCAAAGTATAGATCTTTGAAATAGTTTGGAGTATTTTAAAATATTATATTTCCATCCATCCATAGTAATTCTGCCCGAGGGCAGATCTTTCACTGCAATCATAGCATTTTCATGCTATGCTTTGCAGCCTTACTAGGGAATTATAGGTGTGGTAGCTTCCCATTGCTTTCCACACCGATGAAGGATGATGATGATAATGATAAGGATGATGGTGATGGCCGGATGATTTTTGGGGACCGTTGGGCCCTAATTTTCCTGACATTTGTCTTACAGGTGAGAAAAACCCCGAAAATAATCTTACCCAGGATCCTGTCCCGACCGCGAATCGAACACGGGCCCGCTGCGTGACAAGGCAGCACGCTGACTCGAGATCGCAGCGGTGGACAATATTATATTTGTGATTCATTAAAAGTATATTTACGTAATTTATAACAAATAGCTTCATCCTACCCTACTGTGAAAATCGTAAACTCAATAAAATCAATAACAAAATTACATTAGTAATGAAACAAACCAAAGAGAACTAATTTGTGAAACTGTGCATAGTGCACTCTTCAATACTATATATATAATTTCTTAATTTAATGGAGCTATTTGAAATATCGACCATCGTGATCATTAGAAACTGCATTGTTTGTATTGCAGTTTGATTTTTATAATAGTTATTTCATTTGATGATAAGAATAGTTGATTCTTTTTAATTTTTCCTCTTTTTAATCTATCGGAATCCATATTATCTTGGTCTAAAATATATGCTACACGTCTGACATGTTAACAACACATTACTCTGTAATAAGTCACCGGAGACGATGGATACCTCACATCAAAACACATAGCCAACATCCCTGAACAACCTGTGAACTTTTTCGGTATAATTATATTCCACTGTATAAGATATATAGAGGTGGATAGATTAATAAATACTATTTTATATCAGATCGGTCTTTAACAGTTCAGGCCATTACACCTAGATAGCATCGCAATTCAAAGCTGAACATACAAAAGGCGAACAAATTTTGCTAAGAGCTATTTCGTTATAGGCTTGAGGTTCTTCTATATATTGAAAATCTACGACAAAGGACTTAACAGGATTTTTACGCTCTGAAAAATTCATCGTGCTCGACCAGGTTCGAATCCGAGAACCTCTGATCTAAAGACGAGGAGGTAACCACTAGACCAGAGCCGCCCAAACTTATTTGTATCGCGGACCAAATGGAAGAAACAAAGTAACGCGGACCGGGCCATATAGCATATTATAACTGTTGTGAATTATTATTATTATTATTATTATTATTATTATTTATCAGGTTCCACAACACCTTCCTGCGTCCAATTAATCTACTGTAATTCTCCTAACATCTGTCCAATCCTTGTTCTCTCATGCTGCTAAAAACAACACCAATCCACGTTATTTTTTGCTGTCTTCTTCTTCTACCACGTGGCACCCATTCTATTATTGTTCTTGGGAATGTGTCTTGTGTCATTCTTTTTACATGACCATTATATTGTTTATATTTATTGTTTATTATTATTATTACAGTGAAACCTGTCTTAGCCGGAACCTTTATAAGAAGGAAACCTGTAGTGACGGAAAGAAATCTCCAGAACGGTACGATTTTATATGTAAAATCGGCCTGTATAAGCCGGAAACCTTAATAACGCGGAAACGGAATGGTTTTTAAAGTACCAATAATTAATTTTTACCTCAGTAAGACGGAAAATTATTCTTAAGCACATTCTAATTACAGTATTAATGACCACACGTGAAAATTCTGCATATGATGCTACTGCATTATATCGTTTTACCTTCTTGTGTTGCCATTGTATTGTGGAGATATCCTTGTTATGTGTGACAGAGGGGAATCCCTCGCTTTTCCTTGCCTGCTTACTTAACCTGCGAGTTGGGAAATTCTAGTCCTCCTGTAGTTGAGTTCCTTCTCGTTTTTGTGTAATAAAGTTGTTTCGTATTTCCGTGCAAACTGTGCTGTGTTACATACACTATTTTGTCTGTATTTCAGTTCAATGTGTTATGTCTTTAAAGCGTGCATATAAAACCCTTACACTGTGTGAGAAAATTCAAGCTTGTAATTTGGAAACCCTTTATAAGAAGGAAAACTGCCAAGACGGAAATATATTTAAGAAACTGTCATTTTCCTTCATAGACAGGTTTTGCTGTATTATTATTATTATTGTTATTATTGTTATTATTGTTATTATTGTTATTATTGTTATTATTGTTATTATTGTTATTATTATTATTATTATTATTATTATTATTATTATTATTATTATTATTATTATTATTATTATTATTATTATTATTATTATTATTATTATTATGAGCGTGTGTTGATTTGCTACTTTTCTTGTTATATCGATATAACATATTTCACAAATTCTTGTTCAATTACTGATAGAGTAATATTATAGCCTACCCTTAGCATATTTTAATTTATTAGAATGTTACAGGCCTCCTGGGGCCAGATAGAAAGTGATGGAGGGCTGTATCCGGCCCGCGGGCCATAGTTTGGATGTCCCTGCACTAGACCATCGGAATCGACGCAGAGATAGGCCTATTAGAGCAGAATTTTGCCTACATGAGGAAGTAAATGAGATAGTTAAAGTTAGCGTGATGACAACAGCACCTTGGCCAATGAAAACAATAACGTCTATCGTGGGTTTGGTTATTACGTGAAAATGTTTACAATTACAAGTATTCATTATAATGCGTGCAGTGACTCGCTGACCCAAATTTTCTTACTACGGAACTATTTATGGCCGCACCTATACTCACGATGTGTCATTTTTTTCAGCCCACGTTTGTAATGATGAATTCTAAGACGGTATATTCATTTTAGATATTATAATTTGATTCTAAGCCTTAAAATCAATTGGTTAGTTGCACTGTTATCTTCAAACTTTAATATACAACATCACTGCGACAGTAAATATTCCAAAATTGGAACGATTTAATTAACTAACTCTACGGCGCAACAGGCCTAGAAGGTCCTTGGCCTACCAGTCGGCTGCTAGCCTCACATCCACATGTGTTAATCACACAGAGGTAGGTGATCATCCAGCCAATGTAAAGGTACGTACACACTTGCGCGCCGCGCGGCGCGCGCGCGCACCATGTTCGTCAGATTTGAACGGGTTTTTAAGGTGCGCGCGAACGGCGCGCGCGCGTCTCGCACCACGATCCACTCATTGTCGGTTTTTTCTACGAACACTTTGATGGTTCGCTGTTTAGATTTGGACGGGTACCTGAGAGGTTCGTTGTTTTCGGTGCGCACCTATTATTTGAGTATGGAGTGGTAAGAGGAAAACATCTTAAAACTTATTGATATTTATAGAAGCAAGCAATTATTGTGGGATCCTCAACATAAGGATCATTTTAAAAAATCATTGAAAGGAGATGCCTGTTTTTTTTTTTCCAATGTTATGTGTTTTTTTTCGTGTGTACTGTAATTGTATGAATAAATTAGAATTATTTAGAAAACATTATTTATTTAAGATGTTCATTTCATAATATTATGTATGAAGTATCACAAAACAATACAATATATAAACACATTTATTACTAATTATTTATTTATTTCTTCAAAGACTCCAAAAAGCAAGACTGCTCATGTTAAGGGACAATATACAAAAAATAATGGCCATAAAACAATTAACAATAAAAACAAGAAAACAAATTCAGGCGTAAGTTTAAGTAATAAAAACTACTATAGATGCACAATACATATACACATATAAATACAATATTTAAACAGGATAATATTAATAATAATAAAATTAACAAAGTTAACTAAGAAAGCAATGAGAAAAAATATTTTTTTAATACAATTAGAAAAATGTTTAACATTCGTGAAATGTTGATATTTAATAGGTAAGTTATTGTAATGGTTGATTAATGCATAACGAATCCCTTTTATACTTTTTTTTGAGAAACTAGTATCTTTGTACAATAAAGTACAACCCCTAGTATAATAATCATGTACATCTTTATTAAAAATTAAGGCCATGTTATGGTGAGATAGATTCTTAATAATTTTAAACATATATATACAAATCATATATTTTTTTAAATTCCTTTAATGCTATAATATTTGAAAAAGTATAAATAAAGTTATAAGATGTAATAAGTAATAAGCGTGACCAGACGTCCCGATTTTGGCGGGACAGTCCTGATTTTTAACAATTTGCCCCGCGTCCTGCGGCATTTAAAAAAAAAGTCCCTATTTTTGGGAAAGAATACAGGACAAGCGGGAGAACGGAAAGGGAATAGACATGGTTGGTTACACCTGCTCTGCAAAATGTCTACTGAAGGTTTGTGGGTTTCCTATGGATCGCAGGAGGTTCGTTGAAATTAATCATTTCGACGAACATAACACGCGCCGCGCGCATATGTGTACGTACCTTAAGGGTGACATGTGGTCAGCATGTTAGGTCCTCCAGTCATTATAGCTGTTTTTTTCAACCTGGAGCCGCTATTTATCGTAGCTACCCAAATTCCTCATGATGCTGGGTGGGTACCGGTCCCATAATGGTCGAAATTGCATGATAAAATTTCTTCCCGCATGGAGACCCGAACCAGTGCAAGTCCGGTTCCTCTGTGTCACCAAGGCATCTTGCCTTAACCACTCGGCTACGACACAAGATTGGAACGATACAAACAAAATAAAAAAAAGTAATAACTATACTTCGTCTGGTTTAACTTTGCAAGAAATTTGTAGAAAGAGACAGCTGTGTTCACCTCTCTCACTCGCACCAGTGTTGTCGGAGTTTCTTCACCAGATGTTAATAGGGGTAAGGGGAAAGACGAAAACTGACATCAAGGTGGGCTCTTTCTTTTGTAGCTAGGCGAAATCTCTCAAGAATCTATCCTTATATATCCATCTCTCTCTTCGCCAAGTTAAGCCAAATATACAATAGAGCTTCATGCGGCGCTGATATTAGCTCTGCATGTATCCCTAACCTAAGCTAATATTTTCTAATTATTCCCTATAAAATATTTTGCTACAGTGGATAACAAATGGTACTCATATGTATACATACTTAGAGAGAGAATGTGAGAGAGCGAAATATGAATAATATGGCTTAGCTAATATAAATATTTTATCACACTCCCGTATAAATACTCAATAATTTCAATGAGAGCCCAGGAGGTCCATGTGTTGACAGTTATATCCAATTATAGTGAATGCAACACCATTAATAACAAAAAAATCTAAATCCGTCATAAAACAATTTGAAGGCCGGAATTCTCCGAAATCTCTTTGCAAATAATGAATTAATTAGGCTTATTGAGTTACATTGCCCATGAAGAGAATATGACGTAGACCCGAAGCAAAACAAGGACGTCCACCTCATGGCATGTAACTAGAAACGAGTCTACCACAGATGTCTAATCAATACAGGAAAAATGCAAATTTATTACAAACTAGCTCCGTCTGAGGAAAAGAATTTCATTAACTAAGAAATATTTTTGTTAATAAGTACATTATTTGTCAAATACTATAAGTTATATATTTTGAAATGGTTTATGACCTAAAATTGTGTAATAATACACAGAACGTTCTTAGAATTCAACGTAAGATAGTTATCACATAAGACAAGTTGCACATAAGAAGTATGGATATAAGAAACTCATTATGTCATATCGAAAACATCTGAGTTATCAATTGATAATAATGTTGTTTATCTAATATATAAAAAATGAATGTTTGTTTGTTTGTTCGTACTTTATGCGTGGCCATACCGTTGATCCGATTGTGATGGGGCTTTTTGCAAAATTTTCAGGAGATTCCCGGAATGAACATAGGCTATAAGATAGTTGTGATACTCAAATCTTACACCCTTAAAAATCGCCATTTGTAGTGGAAAGTAGCTCTTCGGACGCTTAAATGACTTACGCTGCCTAAACCATAACAAATACACACAATTAATGTACACAGACTTGAACATCTCAAAAAGGTCTACAAAAAAGTCCGCGACAGCATATGTTTATCTCTTATGAATAACTCACAATAAACAATTTTGTCTTTCATTGATGTCAAGAAGATCGAGACAAATACGTAGATTCCTGTGCAAGCATTGCATCACATGACGGGTATTCTTTTACGGATAACTCATAATACGAATTTTGTCTTTTAGCTCATTTATGCCAAGAAGATCGAGATTAGTAGATTCCCGGGCAACACCGTGTAATCAGCACGGGAATCTTAAAATAATTACGAAATACATTTATAATTATCTTTCATTTTACTTATTCAACTATTCATAAGAAGTACATTAATTTTCATTTTTCAGCTCATTTATGCCAAGAAGATCGGGATGAGTAGATTCCAGGACAACGCCGGGTAAACAGCACGGGGTACCTAAAAATAATTACGTTATACATTTTTCCTTCTACTTATTTAACTAAACATAAAACACATTAATTTTCGTATTGTAGCTCAATTATGTCAAAAAGATCGGGATAAGTAGATTCCCGGGCAACGCCGGGTAATCAGCACGGGGTATCTAAAAAATATAAATTTATAATTATTGTTTTCTTTTACTTATTCAACTAAACATAGAAGCACATTAATTTTTATTTATTCAGTCGTAGCAGCGCACGCCGGGTATTAGCTATATTTTATAAAGCATTTGCCGTGGTATTAAAATGCTACTATAGAATAACTTTGAACTTGACTAGGGATTGGATGAAACATTAACACATGATCAATCATGTTTTCAAAATATTTTTCTTCCAAATAATGAACAATTCTGTACATTTTGATTGGTTACTAATAGCTGAAATTCATCCAACCAGTAATTATGTTCCATTTCCATACCATTCTTTTATAGGCCTATTTTGTACTTTCATTATCAAATCAATATTGTGTATAATCAAGTTATAGTTTATTTTTACTAGTTTTAAGTTTATTTTGCAATTTCATTATCAGCTCTATATTATGATTTATGTGTTATTGATTTAATTAGGGCTTCAATTAATTTATCTCTGGTGAATTGTAAGAAATATTGAAGTAAATAAAAATGGAACAATTTTTAATAGGTCAATGTATTACTTAGCATATGCAGATGACCTTGTTATATTTGGACGTTCTGAAAAAGTAGTGGAAGAAGCGTTAAAACAGCTAAAGCAAGGGCCATGGAAGACAAGATTAGTTATAAATGAAGATAAAACAAAATGTAAGATAATATCAAGAGTAGAAGTAAATTAAATACCATGTATAGTCTTAGATGGTCAGAAATTTGAGAAAGTTAATAGTATAAAATACTTGGGTTCTCTAATTACTTCTGCACTGAATTAAGTGATGAAGTTCCAACAATGATTACTCTGGGAAATAGATGTTTCTATTCATTAAAACACTTTTTAAGTGAAGGACAGTAATAGGGTAGCAAAAATTAAAGCATATAAAACAATACTGAAACCAATGGTTATGTTAGAAGCGAAATGTGAACATTATCAGAAACATATAAGTTCATATTAAATACATGGGAAAGATAAATACTAAGGAAGATATATGAAGCAGTACAGGAACAAGATACATGGAGACTTAGAACGAACCAGGAATTGAAAGAATTGCGAGATAGAGATTTATATATGGTAGGCAATATTAGAAGAAATAGACTGGAATGAGCAGGACATGTGTTGTGGATGGAGCATGAAAGTAGTGCAAGAACAATTTTAAAACGGAACCAGAAGGAAGAAGATAGGTTGGAAGACAGAAGCTAAGATGGTTGGATAAGGTTGAGGAAGATTTAAGACAACTGAAGGTTAAAAGATGGAGTCAGAAAGCTAGGAGTAGAGAAGAATGGGCAGATGTTATAAAGGAGGCCAAGGTTCTTAGAGGATCATAGAACCAAATGAAGAAGAAGAAGAAGAAGAAGAATTGTAAAAGAAGGCCTTATGACCTTAATTTCATGAGGGAAAATAAATTTATTATTATTATTATTATTATTATTATCATCATCATTATCATCATTATTATTATCATCATCATCATCATCATCATCATCATCATCATCATCATCATCATCATCATCATCATCATTATTATTATTATTATTATTATTATTATTATTATTATTATTATTATTATTATTTAATAAGACAGCACTTGCCAGTATAACAGTGAGCTACATTATCTTTATAGGAAACCAGATATAACAAGAACAATTAAGTCTCTTAGACTACGATGGGCACGACATGTGGCACGAATGGGGAATGAAAGAAGAGCATGGAAGCTTCTTGTAGGAAAACTAGGGGGAAAACGCCCAGCTGGTAGAGGAAGACTGAGGTGGGAGAATAATGTTAACCATGATTTGAGGGAAATAGATTATACAAGAGATGAATGGAAAACATTAGTTCAGGATAGGGATGTGTGGAGAGCTTATGTCCGCGCGGCCATTGACCTAAGGGTTCGATAGTGCCAATGAGTAAGTTAGTTAGAAACCATTTGTAACTTCATAATATCGTGAATTATTAATAAGTATGAGGAAAGTTTTCGTAATCTGATTTATTTTTATAAACATAGTTGAAACTTTTGAAGGTGGAGCAATAATGAATCTGAAAAGCTCCACCGAAGGTTATAGTTTTGTAGAATAGGGAAAGTTTAAGAGAGAAAATCTCAAATCAACTGGAATTGTTGATATTTAATTTATTGTAAAATATACTTTCTTCTTATGAGTTAAAACAGATGCTATTCCAGGTCGATTAAATTAAAGAAGTACTTTAATTAATCAGCCTGATTTATTTTAAGGCCAGTGCTCTGAATTTGCGAACCAAATCATTGATTTTATTTTTTATAATAGATTATATTTAAAGGAAGGTAATATTTGTTTATATTTAAATGTTTTATATCATTTCTAGGGCTGAAAAAAAGTAGCGGTATTAGGATAGTAACTAATCTCTGTACACTTTGTTTACAAAATGCGTGTATTTGTCGAGCATCTCCACTGCCTGCTCGGAGCGGAGAGTGTGTATGTTCGACTCTCCTCTGTAATAGACCTGTTTACGTGACGTGTGGTTGTATCAGAATACCGAAACAAAAATTGTGCAGAGATGAGTCCATTCCTACACTAAGCGGACTGTCCTAGAAGTCTCTCCCGAGTAGCGCGTGTCAATGTGTAGTTTGTAAACACAGCGGTCTAAATACGATGCAGCCTAGCCTATAACCAATACTTTTTTCAGCCCTAGTTATTTAGATAAATAAATAAAATAAATTCCATGGCACGACAGGCGTAGAGGGCCCTTAGCATACCAGCCGGCTGGTGGCCTCACATCCACATGTGTCAATCACAGAGGTAGATGATCATCTAGCCAGTATAGGGGTGACATGTGGTCAGCATGACGAGTCCCCCAGCCGTTATAGATGATTTTCTCAACCTGGAACCGCTACTGATTGCTGCTACCCAAATGCCTCACGGTGTTGGGCCTAGCCATTTAGTATGGCTTATATTTCCATTGGACTGCGAGTTAGCTATAGATGGCAGCAGTAACTCCACCAACTCACTAGACAGGCACATTAGCATGCCTCCATGGATCTTTGTAATAGAACATATAATTATTTATATGAGGAGTGCGTTAAACTGATGTTTACTTAATTGGGCTTAGGAGTTAATACCAACTTTAAGTATTTTTTTTACATACATTTGAAATTCAATAAAAAGCTAATATCAGTTTTAACAAGACCTAGGTGCTAAGTGTCGGCCGCGGTGGTCTAGTAGTTATGTTCCTTGCCTTTAATCCCGAGGATCGCGGGTTAAAACCTAGCCGGGTCGATGATTTTTAGGATGGAAAAATCCACAGGACAAGTCCTTCGGGAAGGACTTTAAGCCGTGGATCCCGAATGTGAAGATTTTCGGCCTCATAAAATAACCTCAAGTCTGAATAAAATACCTCTGAGCAAAATTTCACCGACCTTTATTCACCCTAAAATTTTAAAGTAAAAAAAAAACATTCCATAAAGTAAAATTTTAACATACTTAAATAATTTATTATTAACCTAATACCTTAGTTTCCTACTAGATGTCGTTTCGAGGCAAAGTATATACCACATATGCCCCTCGGTAACATCTATAAGGAAATAAGTGTAGCTAAATTGGACTGGTTAACCCTTAAATTAAAAATGTATCCTGTAAGATACATCAATTGGTTTAATTCATTTATTAATTTTAATAAAAACAGATGAAAACTAACGATAAGAGATTATTTATTTCTTTTTAGAATTTCACAATATACCTCATAATAACAGTACGCACCATTTCATTTTCACTGCGGTTCGCCACATTTCAATATCTGACACGAGAAATAAGTGTTTTGCCAATTTAAGGGTCAAGAAGCTTCCCACTAGGGAAGCACCCGTATCTCGCAGCGGGACGAACGGAACTAGTCACTCAATCATGTCTGCATGCGACAAACACGGTACCGGTATACAAGAAAACTAGCAATATTTAGTTTAGAAAAGTATGACTAAGCTAATGCATTAATTCAAGTTCTACTCTTTTCTGAATTAAGTGTATCGAATTATGGCATTTACGTAATTTCATACTCTCCATTTCTCAAGAAAACGGCGATTTTATCTTTACAGTTCATTAAGCTTCTAGTTCAAAGGATCAAGGTGGTAAGCTACATTATGGTACATTAAAGCGTTTCATGCTATATCAGTACCATGATTGCCTTATTGGCCATATGACATTTTCAGTAAGTGCTCTTCGTTATCCATTTCGATTTTAATAAACCCATAAATAGCAATCTGCAGCATTTAATCTATTTCGTGTATCTAAACAAAGCTACACTTTGTTATATTTATATTTCAAACACTGATATACCTAATCTGATACTTGATGGCTCGTGTAATGCACTCGATTTTGAGGTATTTTCTTCTTGTTCTAATATCTAATTCAGAAGATGGTCTACAGAAATCGCTCTTTCAGTTAAATAACATTATACAGAAATATAATTTCAAAATATCAATAAGTAAAACGAAAATCTTAGCTTTTAAGGGATCATATACCGTAAGAGCTAAAATAATTCTGGAGGTGAAACCCATTGAACAAGTGAACCATTTTAAATACCTGGGTTATGAAATCTCCTATTTTAAAAATGAAGATCTATTTAACAAACTTCATAAATTTAATTATATATGTGGAACAATCAAAATGATATTTAAAAGCACAAGAAAAGAAACAAAACTAAAATTTTATAAAGTAGTGACAGTCCCCTCACTATTGTATGGTAGTGAATTTTGGGTTTTAACTAAAAGAGAAGAAAAGATCATAGAAGCAGCTGAAATGAGATTTCTGAGAAGTGTGGCTGGTTGCAAACTTCTAGATAAGAGAAGAAGTGAAGATATTAGAAATGAGCTAAATATATTTAAACTTTTAGATAGAATAAAATAATCTAGAAAAAATGGAAAGAACATGTTCAAAGAATACTTAAATACAAACCAAAAGGACGCAGGGATGTTGGTAGACCGAAGAAGAGATGGATCCAACTTTTGAATGAGAATCCATGAGACCGGAACAAGCCACATGTCCTTAATCCGCGATTGTTGATGTTGATGATGATTCTTCTTGTTTACATTGAGATATCTTCATGTTGCGCTGTATTCCATGTTTGCGCTGTACGCAACAATCCAAGACTTTCATTTACTGGTGCTGATGAAGAAAATGCTTTCTATGTTTTGAAATTCGATACAAATAGTTGTGCTATGCAAGTGCAACGTTCAATTCGGAAAACATATGAAAAGCAGGCCCTATCGAGGAAGTCGATAAAGAAGTGGCATCACCATTGGTAATTTATCTCCATAGAAAATAAGAGTACATTTAGCAGTCCCTGATGAACGTTTTAAGTTTCTAAGGCAGATCTTCTAACCTAGCCCTCAAAAGTCTTTGCGCAGAGCTGCTCGTGAGCTGGGAATGCCGCACCAGGGATAGTGTGGAGAGTGTTGAAAAACAGTTGCACCTGAAACCTTCTAAATTGCAACTGCATCATGAACTTAAGGATATGGATAGAGATAAAATATTTAGCTTTGAATGTCGTTTCTAAGTGATAGGAGAGAATGTTGGTTTTAAAGAGCGTATAAATTTCAGGCGAAGAGGCAACATTCCACGTTAATGGAAAAATGAATCGTCTTAACTGTCTAATTTGAGGGGCTCAAAATGCAAAAGAGGTGAGGTGGTATATTGAGATATGTTGATCGTTTTTAATAAAGTACCAATGTCCGGAAATGATGCGTTTTCACACTATGAGTAGCTAACTTCTCAAGGGTTCCGTTAGTTGGATTTCAAGACACAATACTTGACAATACTGTCACAGTCACATCAAGTTTTCAAAATATCGCAGAGCGTTCATCGGCGGTGTAGTGATTATCGCACACGTTCAAATGCGCCTGGCCTCGTTTGAATTATTTCTGTACCATCGTGGATTTGGACTATACAATCCATATGTTTCTCTACTGGACTCTGGTAAATAGACTGTTTCATGTCGCCCCACAAAAAGTAGTCGGAAGGGTTAAGATCAGGTGATCTCGGAGGCCATGGGACTGGTCCCACTCTGCCAATCCATCGACCTGGATACGTGGTATCCAAATGTCTCCTATGTTGGCATCGAAGTGAGCTGCAGTTCTGTCATATTGTAGCTACATTCCGTTGCGAAGCCACGTATCATAGGTTCCGTGCCTGTGCGGTGTCGTCAAGAAATAACGAGTCTTCAAATCCTTCGAACTAACACTGATCTTGAGGAATAATTAACTAGTCATAGTGTGAAAACACATAATTTCAACATATCTCAATATACTACCTCACCTCCGTCCTCGGTGTTTAAAAGTTTTCTTTTTCCATTTTAGCATCAATTTTATTTGATATATTACGTCCATAGGCCAGTTTGTATCGGACTCCATCTGGTAATTTTCTCAATTTTTTCTCAACTGGGTAGTTTAGGTAATCTGTAAAAGTTGGTATTCAAAGCATAAAATATCTAATTTCAGTATTCTACAGTTTTATAAAATGGCTGGAAAATTAAAGTATTCACAAAAAAGTTACGCTCCCCAACTTAAGGGGAACGATGAAAAATATAATTAGTAATTTTAAAGTAAAAAAATCAAGAGCAATCAATAGAAATTATATGGTCATAATATCTTATCATGAGTACTTGGCCTATTTTGATAATAAGGTTAACGAAATATAAATAATTTCTCATTACAAAATGTAGTTTTGAAAGTTAGGATGCAAATTTAGTTTTGAAAGTTAGGATGCAAATTGTTTTTAGCATTTTCTCAATTGCCAATAGTGATGAAAATTTCTTAGCACACATATTGGATATATTAGTTTCATTCGTATTTTATCTTGAAATAGGTTCTAAAAAATTTATCACATACGATTCAGTTTATTGTGTCCACATTTAAGGAACATCATTTTGTATTGGTTGTTGAACAGGTATGTGTTTAGGTTTATTTATTAAAATAAATCAATTCGACAAAATATGAGTATTCAAATATTACTTTAATTAAGATTAAGAACCCGAAAGTGTCTTTAATGGAAAAGTAAGGATGAAAGGGGAATTTTATCAATATTTCTATTTAATCGTAAGAAGTGAAAATTTCTGGTGTCACTGCCTCGTAAGTAGTGAGCCTAGGTTCGATCCCCGGTCGGGACATGCTTCCCGGGTGATAGATTTTTCTGTTTTTTTTTTCTCCCTCGCCTGTAAGGCAAATATCAGGAAACCTTAAGGCCCAAACGTCATCGAACGTCGTCTGGTCATAATAATCACCATTTTCTTATTTGCCATGTTTATGAATATGTGTTTGAATTTTGTGTTTCGTCATAAATGTTCGTGTTATCTCGGAGGAGACTCTAGATTGAGCTAATCACTAATTCGGGAAGCCCCTCCATGCCTTTGTGTGGTCAAAGATTAAAATCCCTCTCCCAACAATGGGTGGGGGCACGCCGTAGCGTAGTGGTTAAGGCACTGCGCTACAAGCCGGAAGGTCGAGGGTTCGA
The DNA here is from genome assembly GCA_030220185.1 of Diploptera punctata. NCBI lineage: Eukaryota > Metazoa > Arthropoda > Insecta > Blattodea > Blaberidae > Diploptera > Diploptera punctata. The sequence goes on from JASPKZ010000809.1 coordinate 61,611, forward strand.
GTCCCGGTGGGGTCAGGATTTTTAAACTGACCCAAACCTTCTGGCGGCACTATGGCCCTGGGGTCGACTCAGCCTCTAACTGAAATGAGTACCAGACGCCTGTTCTGGGGTAAAGGCGGCCGTCACGCAGGGCTGACAACCCGGCTGACATCAAGTGCCGATTGTCAAGAAAAAGTGGGAGCCTTAACCTCCTACTACCCCAAGGGCCTCCTGAGGCCTGTAGTGGGATCACTTTACTTTACTTTACTTTACTCCCAACAATGGGTTGGCTCTGTCCGACTTCGTTTTTAATAAGATATTAGATATCCTTCAAAATACATGTAATGTACTCAGTAACTGTGATACTATCTCACAGGGAGTGTGATTAGCAGGATGTCAAGGACCTCGAAGACAGCAATGTGCATAATACATAAATTCAGATCCAAAATAATCGGCGAGGTCCTTATTCATATCACAGTTTAAGGCCATTTGATCTCTCCTACTTCGAAAACTTCATTGAGTAATGATTAGGCAGTCTAAGCGGACGAATAAACAAAGTCATTCCTTAAAGGATTGATTGACAGGTTTTACCCTTTTTTTTATTATTGTGCGTTTGTGTGGGCTGATGAATGTATGTTACATTTCACAAAGAGCTACGTACGAGGTCGGATCATTTCATTCATCCTTCCATCAACCAATAAAGTCCTTCATACCATTCATTCTTATATACCAAGAGGGACATGTTTATAAAAATCTAAAAATAAATCTTTCCATAATCAAGTGAAGCATGCATCACAAAACAAAAATAATATTTTAAGTAAATGTCTTACTTACTTACTCACTGGCACTATCGAACCCGTAGGTTCATGGCCGCACGGACATAAGCTCTCCATAAATCCCTATTCTGAGCTAATGCTTTCCAATCATTCCCTGTATAATCTACTTCCCTCAAATCATAGTTAATGTTATTCTCCCACCTCATTCTTGGTCTACCAACTGGGCGTTTTCCCTTTGGCTTTCCTACAAGAAGCTTCCATGCAAGTCTTTCATTCCCCACACGTGCAACATGTCCTGTCCATCGCAGTCTACGAGACATAACTGTTCTTATTATATCTGGCTTCCTATAAAGACCATGTAATTCCTTATTATGTAGTCTTCTCCATTCATCTGTCTAGAAGATATATTTTTTTTATTTAATGTTTAACTTCTCAGGTCATTAGCGTGAAAGGGCTACAAATTGTCCTCAGAGGACTCTTATTACCGGTATACGTTTGAGGTTCTGCGATACGGGTCCCATTACATTATTTTTATTCCAAAAGAAATTATGAATAGGGTTTTCAAATTCTCAAAATTCCATGGATCAGTTATGAAGAGGAAATAAGAAATAGAAATAATAAAGGAACATTTGCAATTGCTTGCCTCAATGGAATATTGTGGGATAAAAATATAAGTGATAAAAATAAGATGTATATATATTATACAATTGTTAAAAGCATCATTACTTATGGATCAGCAGAACTTTGGCCATTAACAACAAAACAAATAAGTATCTTTTGGCAACGGAAATGTATTTTATACGAAAGGTAGCAAGAATTTCAAGAAAAAAACAATTTGGAACTCAGTTATAAGGGAGAAAATGAAGATTGAAGACACTATTTTAGATTATATTAAAACTCAGCAATTAAGATGGTACGGACATGTCCAGCGAATAGAAGAAGATCGGCTACCAAAGTGTGTTTTGGAGTGGAAACCTGAGGGAAGACGAGACAGAGAAAGACCTAAAACCTCATGGAGTCAGGGAATATATTTATACATGAAGGAGAAACATCTACAACAGGAAATTGGATGAACCGACAAAAATTAGCTATTAGGAATGGGACGATGTCAAAGACATTAATCAACCGATGATCTATCTATCTATCTAAAATTCCATGGACCCCGACAGAGCATGAGATCAGAAGCGAGCGCAGTAACATTCTCCACCGAGATTGAAAGTGTCTGAATAGAGAATTGCGTATTGTGTTTATAAAATGAAAATCAGCACACAGGTGAATAACAGTTCATCATTTACTTTAAAAAAATAGATGAGTTAATTTAATTGGAACATTCATTATTTAACATACCACAAGAGCGTATGCGCAATGTAATCTCAACAGTAATACATACTGTATTCCCAGAGAAAGAAAGTCCCAAGAAGGAATGCGACAGCCGAAAGCCACTCGAGTCTAGGTTGTATTATACACTTCGAAAACATAGTTTGGCAATGCGCTGTAAGCATAATTAAATACTAATATAACATATATAACTAATATAACACTTAATATATTTTTTGCACTGTGTAAGTAATATTGTATTTTACTGTTATTGTTGATGTGCATCATAATTTGACATTCCCACATACAATCTTGGTTGCTATAAAAATAAAAGAAATATCAATACTTTAAAAATGACCAAAACACTAGTGCGGTAAGTAAAAGCATTTATTTTGAAATATTGATAGTGATACTGCAATTTGTATTAATTTCGGTATTAATTCATCACACCCGGCTTTCCACGCCTCTTCTATTTATTCATCACTGCACACATCGTCTAAAACTTTCTCCATAATCAGAAATAAATCCCAAATCAAATTGGTTTTATAGTTTTAACAAATATAAGATGGCGACATGACCAACAATATTTATTATTTCTCCATAGCAACACATATAGCCGATTCACCTTATGAAATCTAGCATTTATCTTCAATTATATTTATTAATATTTTAGCTAATATCGCAATTACTAAAATAAATACACACAGTGCAAAAAATAGTATGCAATACTCATGTGGTAAACACATAACCGAATCTCGGAAATTTAAAAAACTCGGCGCAAGCAACCGTTTTTTTTTTTAACTTTTCCTTCATCCGTATCAAATGTTTACCACACTCGTATCGCAATATACTAATTTCAAACTTGTGTGACATATGAGTGTTAATAATCAAATTAATACAATAAACCTTGCTCGATAGTTGCAATATGTGCCAATTAATCTAATTTGTTATGTGTTGTTGTACAACGGTACAACAATCGCCACGTCATCATTAGTCAATAGTATTCGAGGAATCCATCTGCAAGAAACTTAACACGCCCGCTCCGTGCTATATCGTCTTCCCCGCCCGGGGACTTAGTTTCGCTGCGAGAACAGTAGTGTAACATACACGTGCGACCAATGATCACTTCGGAAGTTCCGAACCTGACCTAAAAAGCTGAATACAAGAAATCTTACAGCATTTAGCCTGAATACAGGATTAAGAAAAAAAATTAATGGGCAAGTTCATCGCCATGATACTCCCTACAATTGTACATTTTTAGTTGAAGAAAATTCTATACGATACTTAAATATGACCACAATACTCTAGCAGTATATTTTATAACACTGGTCAACATGATTTTTGTCTCATGAGTACCAATAGTTGTACTTAATGCAGTTTTTTATCGTGTTTTCAAACATGTATTCGGAATTTCTCCATCACCCACAGTTTTTTTTATTTCAATTTCAATTAATGGATTTAAATAATTATTTTTTAGTAAACTTTTTTCGTCCATTTGTCCATTGCAAAATAAAACCTAATGAGATAACTCAGGAGATTTCAGCTATGTAAAAGAGATAGCGATGCAAATTAAATTCTAATATGCTGGCCGATTATTGTTGGACCATCAAGAAGGATGCTCCACAGGCAAAATATAGCATAAAATCGTCATTTCTTAGTTTCTAGGTGAGTCCGAATGTTCGAATATTGTGTAGTTACGAATGTAGAAAATATTAAAATGTTTGAAATTATAAATTCCTGTCTCTCGGAATTCTTGCGTGATGGAGAAACCCCGATATCATATTTGAATTCAGGAGAAAAAATACTACCAGAATCACATATTTTTTTCTCTGAGACAAAAAAAAAAGTTTCTTTTTTGTTGCTCAGTGTAATCATTAGTTTCAAATATTATCATGGATACTGTATAGCAGTAGATTATTTTAAAATTATATCGAACGTGCGATTTTTTTACAGTTCCAAAGTTAAATCGCTTATGATTTGTATGTAATTATCCATGAATTTTCATATATCTTTAATTGACCGTAATTAATTTTGAATTAATTATTTTCATAAATAATCAGCATTGAAACTCATTTAACTAAATTTGTTGTTGTATACATTCGTATATTTTGTCATATTTTTATAAATGGGTAATATTATATAATATTTGGATTTTTGTAGCGTACTTTTTGGTTTAAGCTGGATTTATGTTGCATAAATATGCATGATTTGAATTTGACAAGAAAAAGTGTCATATGTTTATCATAAATATTTTTATCTGCATATTTAATCCGTACTCACTCATTAGGAGAGGCCCTCCATGTCCTTGTGTGGTCAAAAAAGTATGTGAGAGATTCATAATTTAAAATCCCTCTCCCGACAGGTCCTGCCACTGGAAAGGTCCGGATGGCTCTGGATATAAAACTACCTATAAGATGAGAGGTTGAACTGAATTAATGGAATGAAATTTAATCCATAATAATCTTTTTGTCACAATTGTAATTTAAAATTAACTTCTGAACACTAAATGGGAAGTTTAATCTCGTCTATTTTGACATGTAATTTATTATTATTACAGTTGAACTTCGATACCTCGAAATGTTTTCGGAGAGAAATATTAATTCGAGTTAGCTAAAATTCGAACTATGGAGAATAAAAAAAAGTACTCTCCAGGTACTGTACATACTGTAATTAAATATATTTTCCAATTTCATTTTAGTAAAATACTGAAATGCAATGCTCATATGCAGATTTTTATTTTACTTTCAAAACCATATGTAAGCAAAGAAGTCCGATATCCTCTTTTCTATAAGTAATATAATGTAAGATTAAAACTATAAAATAGTTACCTTGTAGGTCCGTCTCCTCAACTTAAGTTATTTTAAAACTCTGTAAGCCTTTCGGACTAGTTCCATTATCAGCAGAATGCATTAGGTCCGTACTTGTTGACCCTTGTTGTAGCACTTACTTGGTTGTGAGTATTTTTATAGTGGATTGTGTGGACTGGATGTGTTGTCATTAAGAATCAGGTTGTTGTCGATTTCTCTTAGGATTGCGATTTCCTCCAATATATTTATCCTCGTTGGAATGTTTTCTCTATGTAATATTGTGAGGGTGTTATCGATGTTATGCATATGGTATCCAGCCTGAATTACGTTTTGCGTAACTTGATTTTCCTCCGTTATAAATAAAATCTCTCAAATGCTCTTTGAATCTAATGTTGAAGTTCCTGTTAGTTTTTCCAATGTAGAATTTATTGCAGTCTGTACATGTTAATTTGTAGATGCCTTTATTGTTGAATTCATTATTTTCTTCCATATTGTTATTTATTAAAAATAAAAAGTCTGTACATGTTAATTTGTAGGTGTCTTTATTGTTGAATTATTTAATTAAATGACAATATCGAAGAAAATAATGAATTCAACAATAAAGACATCTGCAAATTAACATGTACAGACTGCAATAAATTCAACATTGCGAAAACTAACAGGAACTTCAACATTAGATTCAAAGAAGAACATTTGAGAGATTTTATTTATAATGGAGGAAAATCAAGTTACGCAAAACGTAATTCAGGATAGACACCATATGCATATCATCGATAACACCCTCACAATATTACATAGAGAAAACATTCCAACGAGGATAAATATATTGAAGGAAATCGCAATACTAAGAGAAATCAACAACAACCTGATTCTTAATGAGAACACACCCAGTCCTCACAATCCACTATACAAAATACCACCAAGTCAGTGCTACAACAAGGCTCAACAAGTACGGACCTAATGCATTCTGCTGATAATGGGACTAGTCCCGAAATGCCTACAGAGTTTTAAAAAACTTAAGTTGAGGAGACGGACCTACTAGGTAACTATTTTATATTTTTTATTATTGATTTCGTACATCTCAATGATGGATAAATCATATTTGAAGAGAAAAATTATACGCTCAGACCGGGACTTGAACCCGGGACCCTTGGTTCTCTAGACCAAGTGCTCTACCAACTGAGCTACCTGAGCAAGAAAAAGCCGTACTGGCTGTAATGTATAATTCCCAAATATGTCTTCTTAATAAAGGAGCCGCCATTTGCAAGATAGAAGCATGGCTTCACAGTATTTGGTGGATGGGAATTACAATGTATATAGAGAAAGATTTGCGTTTAGATCGGCACTTGCTCAGGTAGCTCAGTTGGTAGAGCACTTGGTCTAGAGAACCAAGGGTCCCGGGTTCAAGTCCCGGTCTGAGCGTATAATTTTTCTCTTCAAATATGAACTATTTTATAGTTTTAATCTTACATTATATTACTGTGAATTAACATCCCAACGGAAACTTACCATGAATTTTACTAGAATCTTTTCTATAAGGTTTTAATCAGGTTTATGATCCCAAACACGTCCTGATAAATCCTTTCCCATGTCGTGAATCATCTATAACTTTCCACGCACAATTAAGTTTTTCAAAAGTCGTTTATTCGCCATATTGGGAACTTCACTGTTCACTGCAGTAATCTACACTGAATTCTATAGAAAACAAAATGTGTCGCACTTTTGAGAAGAGAACGGAATTGCTTCACTGAATGTAGAAAACAATATGTTTAGACAAAATAGAGTACACTACTACAGGCATTGTTGACTCATTTCCGATGCCTATTACGCCTCGGAATATGTAATGGTATATTTAGCTCTTAATTCTATATATAATTGAATATGTATTATCATAAGTAATGCCACGAGTGATTTCCAAATTATATAAATTCACGACTCACGAAGTGAGGAGTGAATTTATCTAGAGAATTTGGAAATCAAGAGTGGCATTTGTTAGGACTATTTAACGAATAAAATTAAGCTGTTTACTCACAAACCATTATTTAACTATAGTTATTTATAAAACCTATAAGTATAATAGTTTTAATGTCCTAGAACGGCCTGGATGTTTGAAAAAAAAACAAATATGAGAAACGAGTTGGTATGCTTCATACTGCTTCTTTGTGTTTATAACTGGCAACCAGATTCTACTATTTATGCCCAAAGGAACGCAACATATTGTAAGAATGCTCTCTAGTTGACGAGGAAAAAATGAATGAACACATCACAACGGTGAGATATTAACTTCAAATGTTCTATTGTAGTATGATGTAAATATGAACAATTACTATTATTTCTGGGATTATTACCTGGGAAAAAAAATACATTATTTAAGAAAGTGCGGACAGTGGTGTATTTTTGTGTGGGACGTAGAATCAACTTGCATAACAATGTAGTGACAACGGTAAGCATTGGAGGGTGCTACTACTATACATCTGGTAGCCGTATTTGTTATAGGCTCAGTCACTGCAAAATAACGGTCAGACCGGTTCAGAATATTTAAAATGCCGGAGCTTTGTTTAATATGGTAATATAACACTGATAAATATTTCGTGAAACACGACTCTGATTGGTTGTAAAACAGAAATCATTGAAACGTGATTGGTCATTGACTCCCATTTGGGGCACGAGTTAAATAGTCATAAGTAATGCCACGAGTGATTTCCAAATTATCGATAAATTCACGACTCACGAAGTGAGGAGTGAATTTATCTAAGAGAATTTGGAAATCAAGAGTGGCATTTGTTAGGACTATTTAACGAATAAAATAAAGCTGTTTACTCACAAATCATTATTTAACTACAGTTATTTAAAAATATTTTTATATTTAAAGTAAACGGTGATGTTTGAAAACTAATGAGAAACGATAGGTAGCCTACGCTTCTACTGCTTCTTTTGTTTATCACTGCAACCAGATCATACTATTTATTGCCAAAGGAACGCAATATTGTAAGAATGCTCTCTAGTGGAGAAAAAATGAAACACATCAATCTGTATATTAATTCATTTTTGATGTCGTATACATTTAAGAAAGTGCAAACAGTGGTTCTTTTTTTGGTGGTATAATCAATTGCTACAAATGTTGACATGTAAGCACTATTATATACAATCTGGTAGCCGTATTTGTTATAGGCTCAGTCACTGCAAAATAACGGTCAGACCTGTTCAGAATATTAAAAAGGAGGAGCTTTGCTTAATATATGATAATCCTAACGTTGATAATTATTTCGTGAAACACGTCTCTGATTGGTTGTAATACAGAAATCATTGAAACGTGATTGGTCATTGACTCCCATTTGGGGCACGAGTTAAATAGTCACCGTAAGTTTCAATAAAGAAATAATATTATTTTTCAATCTTTCATACACAGTAGAGTACAAGACTGCAAGTGTCGATGACTGATTTCCGCTACCGTCAGGCGAGAAATTGATATAACCTCGAGATTTATAAAATTAAGTTATAGGAGTTCAGTTAATGGAAGTTCGACTGCATAACTTTTTTTTTATTTGCCACGACATAGCGTAATTCGTTAAGATATACTACAAGCCGGAAGGTCGCAGGTTAGACTCTTCATGGGATTTAACGTTTCTAATTAGCTAAATCTTCTGGCACACCTGTATCGGGGTAAATCCGGCCGTCACGCAGGCCTGATAACCCGGCTGGTATCTAAAACAATTGTCTGCAAAGTTCGGAGACTTAATGTCCTACCCTAAGGCCTATAAGTGGAATCACGTTTGCTTTAGTTAGATCCTATTATTTTATTATTATTATTATTATTATTATTATTATTATTATTATATTGTTATTATATTATTATTATGTCTATTATTATTATAATAATAATTATTATTATTATGCCTATTATTATTATGCCTATTATTATTATTATTATTATTATTATTATTATTATTATTATTATTATTATTATTATCAACTAGGAAATTTTAAGTATTTGTGATATTTCGAGTTGTTGCTGGAAAGATTTCTAACTTAAAATCATTATAGAGTGGCATGCTACGAGTTTATGGTAAACCCAGAAAGTTGGATAAACGCGGACGGTTCTTCGACAAGACGCGGAAAATAGGGACAACACTGGTTCGTAAATACGTAAATGTGTAATCGAAGTGTAATTATTAACTAAAAAATTAGTTATTGTTCCCCGCTGCGGTCTCAGGGTAGCATCACTGCCTCGAAAGCAGCGGGCCCGTTTTTCGATTCCCGGTCGAAATAGATTTCCTGGGTGACGTTTTCTTCGGATCTTTTCCTTACTTGTAAGACAATTGTTAGGAAATGTTAAGGCTAAAACGTTTTTCTGAACATTATCTAGCCATCATAATTTTATTATCATATTCACCATGTTTAGTATGATCGTGTGAGTGAATGGTATTTTTCGTTTTAAATATTGTATTGTCTCGGAGGAGGTCCAGAATTGAGCTGTTCACTCATTCTGGGAGGCCTTCCATATCCTTGCGTGGTAAAAAAATTGTGTATGATCTAAATTTAAAATTCTTCTCCTGACAGGACGTACTACTGTAAGGCCCGGGTGGTGTGTGACTACGATAGAGAAGAAGAGGAATTCTACTAGTTATTACTTTAATTATTTAATTTGCAACGTAATTGGAATACTATCTACTGTCTTGGCCTATTTTATATAATTACTTGTTTTGTTGCTCGATCGATTCAATTTGCAAATAACTCTGCAGGTCTGTTGTTCCCTATTTTCTATTCTAATAAAGTATTAGTGTTTTTACTTAATATTGGTAATATATCAATGAGTATAGAATATAGTGCATATATGAAATATTTGAGCTTTTTAAAGGCACTTTAATAGATGTTTGGGGTAGAATTGACTCTACCCAATCAACATTTTCAAATGTACTTTTTTTCCACATTGTAAGGCTACTGTAACTATTACGTCTCCAACTTAAAATATAATAAACGCATATTTTCGAAGAATTGTACAATTTTCTCTAGAAAATTTCACGGTGGTGTGCCTGTTCGCGAGTTTTTCTTCACCATGTTTTATATCCAATTCTGCCCGAGGGCAGGTCCTTCACTGCAATCATAGCATTTTCATGCTATGCTTGCAGCTTTACTAGGGAATTGTAGGTGTGGTGGCTTTCCGTTGCTTTCCACATCGGTGAAGGATGATGATGATAATGATAAGGATGATGATGGCCATATGATTTCGAGGACAGTTGGGCCTTAAAGTTTTCCTGACATTTGTCTTACAGGTGAGGAAAAGCCCCGATAAAAAACCACACCCAGAAAAATTGCCCCGACCGGGGATCGAACCCGGGCTCGCTGCGTGACAAGGCAGCACGCTACCTCGAGACCACAGCGGTGGACATATATATCGATGTTATAATTAAATTTTGACATTTAGCATTAAAGGCTTTCTTGTTATAGAATCCGTAAAATGACACTACAAGCGATGTCCCGCTGCCTCTTATGATAGAGAATTTTATGTAAAGAAAGAGAAATAAATGTTTGCATGGTGTGTCAGAGTGGAGAAGACGGTGTCTCACTAATGTACAATGTTAGAGGTCTCGGGTTTAGGCGTTAATAATTATATATATATATATATATATATATATATATATATATATACGTGTGTGTGTGTGTAAATACTTATATTAATTCAAACAAGCATAATAATAAAGAATGCGCACTTCTCTGATTTATAAAAAACATACAAACTCCATGGCGCGACAGGCCTAGAAGGCCCTTAGTTTTCAAAAGACATATTTGGTCCAACTTTTTCTATAAAATACATACTTTTTGCTTGTGTACAAACTTAGGAATCTGAAATTATTTGGAATTAGGTTTTTGATCTTCAGAATTGTTGAGTAAACGCATTTATAATTGAATTTAGATTATTTCACAGAGCAGAAAAATTACGTGCTTTGCTTTTCATTCATTGAGAATAAATTATTGTTAATACCTATTAGTTGGCTCTATAAGGTGATGTGTTAATACTTGTCAATCAATGACATATATAAGGAAATGACTGTAACTAAATTAGGTTAAATAACTCTCGCAAGGGAATACCCTTGCCTCTCGGGTGGTATGTACGGGTATATATATATATATATATATATATATATAAATATATATATATATATATATATATATATATATATAGTATTGACAATCCATCCATTGTAATTCTGCCCGAAGGCAGGTCCTTCACTGCAATCATAGCATTTTCATGCTATGCTTGCAGCTTTACTAGGTACTTGTAGGTGTGGTAGCTTCCCGTTGCTTTCCACACCGGTGAAGGATGATGATGATGATGAAGATAATAATGATAAGGGTGATGATGATGATGGCCATATGATTTCGGGAATCGTTTGGGCCTTAAAGTTTTCCTGACATTTGTCTTACAGGTGAGGAAAAACCCCGATAAAAACCTCACCCAGAAAAACTGCCCGGACCGGGGATCGAACCCGGGCCCGCTGCGTGACAAGGCAGCACGCTACCTCGAGACCATAGCGGTGGACAGTATTGACAATAAGGAAGGAAAATTAACACATATTTCCTCATGAAGAGATCGCGATATCTCATGTTACAAATGTCAGTGCCAAGTAGATGATGAGTCACTATTTTCGTAAGTGTGATAACGCAATTTCGTATTCAGGTACATCTCTCTCTGCATTAGTCACACGTGTGTTTTCTCAGCATGCCACTCATATCTGCATTCCCTCACTGCATATTAACACAAGACAGGAAAATTAATGTGCTGTCTCGCATCTCAATATTTATTCCAAGAAATATATTAATTACTCTTTTTTGTATGTAAACTTCATTTCATTTGCAAGACTAAAATAATAAAAAGAGTTCAACATTCTTTCAATTCAAACATTTTTTAAAAATATTTATGAACGTATATTGTGAAAGATTATGAGTATGTTGCAAGCCTTGTTAGTAAGCAATATGAGTTGAAGGAGCGTTGAACTTCTTTTTACACGCTTTATATTAGCTTGACCTGTATCTATCTATCTATCTATGTATCTATGTAACGGAATCTTTCAACGCGATTTTCACCCACTTAAAATCATTGGATCGACTTAAAACTTTGTATATTTGTAGAGGACCCGTGAAAATACAATAATTTCATATTTATTTTCTAAAATCCAGGCCATAATCATCAGAAAATCAAAAAAAGTGTTTTTGTATCAATGTAACGGAATTTTCAACGCGATTTTCACCCACTTAGAAACATTGTATCGACTTGAAACTTTGTATACTTGTAGAGGACCCGTGACAATACAATAATCTCATATTTATTTTCTAAAATCCTGGCCATAATCATCAGAAAATTAAAAAAGTGTTTTTGTATCAATGTAACGGAATCTTTCAACGCGATTTTCACCCACTTAGAAACATTGGATCGACTTGAAACTTTGTATACGTGTAGAGAACTCGTGACAATACAATAATTTCATATTTTGTTACTAAAATCCTGGCCAGAATCATCCGAAAATAAAACAAATGAAAACTGGTATAATAGGATGCGGACTTGTCGACTATTTAGTCAATCGTTGTAAGAGCTCAGTTGGTAGAGCAGTGAACTCTTAGTGGTATATAATTTCAGTAGTCCATACGTCGCTGGTTCAAATCCGGCTGGGAGGGTTTTTTTTTTATAGAAGAGTATTACTTTTAGCTCATACTACAATAGTATCGAATTTAAATATATTTACATTTTTATCTTATTCTGTAAAATATTAAAACTAAAAAATAAAAAATAAATAATAGTTTTAAAAAACTAAAAGAACACGCTTTATTAGAAAACTAAAAAATGAAAAATAATTTTAATTTCCAATACGCTTGGGATAAAATAAAGTGGTCAACAAAAAAATCATCTCCAACACATATAGAATAAATTAGAGTTATCAACAAAAAGAAAATAATTTTACCATCGAAAGCGTGGGGTGCTTTTTATGATTTTTACATTTTCTTCTTAGAGAGCTTACTTTTAACAATATCTGTTTATTATCAAATGTATTAATTTATATAGAGCACCCCACGCTTTTGATGGTAAAATTATTTTATTTTTGTTGGTAACTCTAATTTTATTCTATATGTGTTGAAGATGATTTTTTTGTTGACCACTTTATTTTATCCCAAGCGTATTGGAAATTAAAATTATTTTTCATTTTTTAGTTTTCTAATAAAGCGTGTTCTTTTAGTTTTTTAAAACTATTATTTATTTATTCTGCTTACGAACAAATTTGTTCATAATCTTACACCATAGACTATATTGTATAATTATTATAACTATCATCTGAAACTTCAATATTTATCAAACTTCGAAATATGTTCTACCTTTCAAAATATTTATAATCATCATCATCTTCACTTCATGGTTCCATTAAATATTTTGACTCGTTGGTGCCAAATGTAAATAAAAAACTTATGTTATGAAACGAAAATCTAGCTTTTGAGGGATCAGATACAGTAAGAGCTAAAATAATTCTGGAGAGGAAACCCATTGAATATGTGAACCGTTTTAAATACCTGGGTTATGAAATCTCCTATTTTAAAAATCTGTTTAACAAACTGAAATTTAATTATATATGTGGCACAATTAAAAAGAATATTTAAAAACACAAGAAAGGAAGCAAAACAAAAATTTGATAAAGCAGTGACAGTCCCCTTACTATTGTATGGTAGTGAATTTTGGGTTTTAACAAAAAGAGAAGATCATAGAAGCAGCTGAAATGAGATTTCTGAGAAGTGTAGCTGGCTGCAAACTTCTAGATAAAAGAAGAAGTGAAGATATTAGAAATGAGCTAAATATTTTTGAACTTTTAGATAAAATAAAGAATCTAGAAAAAACTAGAAAGAACATGTTCAAAGAATGAAAGATCAACTCACACCAAATTACAAACCAAAAGAAGACAAGAATGTTGGTAGACCGAAAAAGAGATGGATTCAATTTTTAGAATGAGAATCTATGAGACTGGAACAAACATGGGCTGAATCCGTGATTGTTGATGATGTTGTTTTATGAATAAATCGAAGGAAGACCTTTGAAGAAGGAAGGGTTGATTTACGATGTTGAGAAATCCTATGATACCATTTTATCTATATGCAAGGTGTATTTAGCACTACAATATAGAACGTAGATTTAAGTATTACATAATAGACTAGGAATTAATGACATTTCTATCCAATGGCCTGTTTCTCTAAATTCTATAGAAAACGTGTCAAACAAAATCCGCATAGTGACTTTGGGATTTTGAAAACCATACTTCATGCCCAACATCATTGTGCGGTATTTAATAATAATAGTAATACCGCATCTTGGGAAGAAGACTGCCACAAGTGTAAAAAGTTTAATTCCAAGTTATTCGCAATCAAAGTTTTAAAAATGTATAATAAATTCAATTTTTATATGGACACAATTTTATCCTGTCACCATTTTCTTGCACATGACTTGTGGCCATAAAGAAATACATTTGTAACCATTTTTATCACAATAGTCTTAACTCAATTTATGACATTTTTATTATATCCATCCATCCATAGTAAATCTGCCCGAGGGCAGGTCTTTCACTGCAATCATAGCATTTTCATGCTATGCTTGCAGCTTTACTAGGGAATTGTAGGTGTGGTAGCTTCTCGTTGCTTTCCACACTGGTGAAGGATGATGATGATAATGATAAGGATGATGATGATCGTCGGATGATTTTCGGGGACCGATAGGCCCTAAAGCTTCTTGACATATGTCTTACAGGTGAGGAAAAACCCCGAAAAATCTAACCCAGGAGCCTGTCCCGATCGTCCGGGCCCGCTACCCCGAGACCACAGCGTATTAAAGTAAAGTAAAGCGATCCCACTACAGGCCTCGGGAGGCCCTTGGGGTAGTAGGAGGTTAAGGCTCCCACTTTTTCTTGACAATCGGCACTTGATGTCAGCCCTGCGTGACGGCCGCCTTTACCCCAGAACAAGCGTCTGGTACTCATTTCCGTGAGGCTGAGTCGATCCCAGAGCCATAGTGCCGCCAGAAGGTTTGAGTCAGTTTAAAAATCCTGACCCCACCAGGACTCGAACCCTCGTCCTTCCGGCTTGTAGCACAGTGCCTTAACCACTACACTACGGCGTGCCCCACAGCGTATATATTATATATTATTATTATTATTAATAATGATAGATAATGACAATGATGATAATAATAATAATAATCATGATAATAATAATGAAGAAGCAAGGAAGATCTCTTTCATTTTATCTGGAAAAAAATATATATATTATTTGTATCGGAACTTATAATTACGAAATATAGGCCATATCAATTAAATTAACAAACCCTTAGTGTACAAATACATTTAAGTGATGGTGAACAAGGTAAATTTTGGCGCAAAAAAATAATCTTGGAATAGTGAAAGGATATTGCGTAGGCATGGAGGTGCTTCGGCTGGAATTTCGAAACGATTTATTAAAACATTTTCAGTCGTTGCAATTAACAAGTTCTTATTAAGTTTGGTATGGATTTTATTATAATTAGTGAAATTTGCGTCTATTTTTGTGAATATTACAGTATATGACATTGCAATGTTCCATCGCCGGCCATTTTTTATAAAATGGCAAACTTTTGAAATAAGACCTTGTATAATAAATAGACACATAATGTAAAAGAAAAGAATATAAAATAAATAAATGTCCTATTACACAAAACAGTAGGAATAGTATGGCCTAATGCTGTTTTTGAAGTATTGGAGGAGTTTTGTTACTCGTAATTATCATTAGAAGTTATTATTTTAGTTAGACTTACATTACATAATTCGCAAAAAAATATCCTGTCTCTGGAAAGTGTCACTGCTTTGTAGGCATCAGCCCCGGGTTCGAACCCCGGCCGGGACAGGTTGCCTGGATTTTTTTTGAAATCATCTGGTCATCATAATCATCATTAATATATTCATGTTTAGTATGAGTGAATAGTTTGTTTTGTCTTAAATGTTTGTTTAGTCTCTGAGAAGGCTCTGGATTAAGCTGATCACTCATTCGGAGAGGCCTTCCATGTGTTTCTGTGGCCAAAAAAAGTGTATGTGTACCTAGAAGGTGAGGTTAAACTACTATGGAAAAAAAGAAGAAGATCGATGTCTATGTAATATTTCAGGAATATGAACACATAATAATTCATGTCTATAAATAATCTCACAGGTACATTCATGTTTATATTCAATAAATAATCATCCAGAGTTAAGAAACAAGCTATAAATGTCGTAATAGTTCCTATCGGAAGCATCCTAATAGAGGACTTGCATGATAATTGTAACTAAATTATTGTCGCTTGTAAATTTGTCGGTAAAATTCAAAACCTCTCGCAGCATTAACTATGATAATTGGCGTTGGAGTAAAATTGGTTGGCCATGCTTGATTTAACACTTCATTGGCAGTCCGGTCTGTGATATTATATAACCTTGTGCGAATCAAATACTCATTAATCAGACTTTGAGGACATGGATGTCGGAATTAATACATGTCGAGAAGCACTACACAGATTTCTAATGTCCATCTAGTAAACAGGTGACTAATATCCCAAGCGTTAAACAACACGAATTGTGTATAAATGGGAAGTTTCCGTCCATCCTAAGCGATAAATTCTATCTCTGGATGTGAATAGATATTTGCTTCAAGCTCCGAAGGACAACATTCAATGCCCTGAATTTAAAGTAGAATCGTAAAATTATAACCTTTATAACAAACGTTTTTAAAAGCCTGTAAGAAAGCGCGGTGCTTTCGAATTATTTCTAAATTTAACCCTTAAATTGACAATTTATCGTGTAAGGTACATTCTACATCTACAATGGAGCAACAGCCCAATATTGGGCCTTAGCCTCTCCTTTGTGATGATTTACTAGTTCAAGATAATTTAATTATCCTTACTTCCCTAAATATGTCATGAATGGTATGCGATCAACATACCGTCCCAATGAGACATCTAGTAGGCAACTAAGATATTATTAGGATTAAGAAGGTCGGTAAATTTAGCTTAGATACCTCTTTATTCAGGCTACTACTTCAATAACGCAATGGAAAAAATGAATCAGTAGAGATTATTTAGATTTGTGTTAAATAATACAACAACATGCAATATTAATTTAGAATTATGTATCACTTGTTTTTATTGCAATCGGACATTTAACTCTGCAGCTTAAATAAAGCATTGTTATTATTTTTTTATTGCGGATGAGCCCATGTAGGACTACACAAAGTACTTAGAGGCGTTTCCTTTGAGCCCAAATTTCTTTCATTCTTTTGCTATGAGCTTGTTTTTTATCATCTGTCCAAGTTGTTCCAGTTTTTTTCTTCGGTTTGTCCTCTTGGTCAACTTGCCACTTATTCACCTTAATTCTAAATATATCTCTGTTTGGGATATCTTTAGTAATTCCTGCCAATTTTAAGTCCTTTTTGACTTCATCAATCCACTTCATAGTATTCACTGGAGCTTTGCTTCTGTTTTCGTAGAATTCCATTATCTGTTTTGTAAGCCTATTTGAGTTCATTCGTTTAAAGCATTATTATTATTATTATTATTATTATTATTATTATTATTATTATTATTATTATTATTATTATTATTATTATTATTATTATTATTGTATATTCGGTTTTTTTACAGTTGCTGCCGTCTTCCCGTGCCAAACCTCCAAAGCCTACGACCTTGGGCATCTTCAATCTTCTTACTTGCATTACTATTTTCATGCTTTCCTTCCATGTTAACTTGGGTCTCCCTCTTTTCTTCTTTCTGCTCGGTTGCCATTGATATAGTTTCGGCCATCGCTCATCTTCCATTCTTAAAATATGTCCTAACCATTTTAATTCCTTCTCCTCAATTCTTTCAATTATGCTTTCTTCTGCTTTTATAATGTTTCTAATTTCCTTATTTGTGACATGCTCTAATTTTGACTTTCATACACTTCTGTGTAATTAATCAATTTCTAGAGCTATTAGTCTATTTTTATAGTACTTATTGATTGTCCATACCTCACTCCCGTACACTGCAACAGATTCCACCAATATTTTATCAATATACCTTTTCGTGTCTTTCCAAATATGCTTATCACACCAAGTGGAATTTAACGATGATTATTATTATTATTATTATTATTATTATTGTTATTGTTATTGTAAATAGACAACGCGAAGGAAAACTGAGCGCCACTGAACTGAATTTGTTTAGTAGGGCGGCTAGGAAGCCAAGGAAAGACTGAATAAAGAATGTAGAAATTAGACATTTATATAGCAGAAGTGATACTCAAGAAAATATTACAGAGCTTCGGACATGTAAGTAAAATGAAAGATGGAAGACTACCTAAGGAAGTGATGCAATGGACACTAGTTGGGTGAAACAGATTAGGAAGAACAAATAGAAAGTGAATGGATGGAGCAAGATTTATGGAACTAAAAGGACTACAAGATACAGATGCATTGGATAGCGAACAATGGAGAAAGAAGATTAAATGGTGAACATTATGCATATTTGTATTATTGTTTAGTTGAAAACTACAACATTGTACAAAATCCTGAACAAAGAAATACAGTATTATTTATTATTATTATTAATTATTATTATTATTAATTATTATTATTGTTGTTGTTATTATTATTATATAGAATCGCTCAAACAAAACAAGCAATAATTGCTTTAAACTCTGTTTGGTGGAGCAAAAATATTACAAAAAATAGAAAATTACAAATATATCAAACCATATTTCAGAGCATTTTAACACATGGTGCTGAAGTCTGGCAAATTCCTACTAGAGAAACGAAAATAATTTTAAGTACAGAAATGGATGTTTTAAGAAGATCAGCTGGAAAATCTAGAATGGACAGAATACGAAATAAAGAAGTAAGGGAAATTATGGGTGTACAAGAGGAGCCGGACATCATAGATATTATAAAAAAGAAAATATTACAGTGGTATGGCCTGTCAAAAGAATGCCAGAACAAAGATTGCCTAAAATTGTTATGGAATGGATCCCAATGTAAAAGAGGAAGAGAGGAAGACCGAACAAAATTTGGATAGAAGGGGTACAAATGGCTATGAATATCAGAGGATTGGAGGAAGATCAATGGATGAACAGAGAGGAATGGCGTTTGGTTTCCGGAAGACGGAGACAGCTGCCATGATACCGAATGATTATTATTATTATTATTATTATTATTATTATTATTATTATTATTATTATTATTATCCCGGCTACAGCGTTTTGTGATGGCATTAGCCTTATGCGGAGTAATTTAAGTGCTCGTGAAAGCATTTCAGTTTACATTTACATGAGCTTTATGTATAAAATTAAGAGTTGTCATGATCTGAATTACATGTAAAACAATAGCCATGTAATGTATATTCTCCTGCTTGCCTTGGTTTGTTAGTTAGTTGTTTACAAACAACAGATTGCAGGACCTAGTCACGCCCAGGCCTCGGGGAGGGTTATAGATTAGTTATTAACTTATTCTAATCCATTCTCACAAAGAGAGTCACATAAATAACGGGGATTAACATTGTTTTACGCAATTGAATCTATTTTCTTTGTTAATGTTTACTTTAGATTTTAAATTGTAAAAGGAAAAATGCAAAGACAAATTATTATAACTATACTTTTGAAGATATCTGGATATCCGATTGAGGGTTTTTCCACTTTCAGCGGTTGCCCTTTTACCAGCCGGCTGCTGGCCCTTCACATCCACATGTGTCAATCACAGAGGTAGATGATCAACAGCCAGTGTAGGGGTGACATGTGGTTAGCATGTCGAGTCCCCCAGCCGTTATAGCTGGTTCCTCAACCTGGAGCCGCTACTTATTGTAGCTACCCAATTGCCTCACGATGCTGGGTGGGCACCGGTCCCATACTGGCCGAAATACCATGAGAAAATTTCTTCCCCCATGGAGACTCGAACCAGCGCAAGTCCCGTAGCTCTGCGCCAAGGCTTCCTACCTTAACCGCTCGGCTACGGCGCGGGACTAGATATCTGGATATGAATATAGTCTTATTTTTTGGGATACATTTATGATACTTGAGATGGCAGCTGAGGTAGTAAAATCTGTTATAATAAAAATAATCGTGGAAATGAACTGTTCAATTTTTTTTATTAGGAATATTCCACACTTCAGTGGCTCTCCTTCAACCCAAAGTGACTTGTCGCCAAAGGTTTCTGCCTAAGCATCTTCTTCCCTCAAATATCTAGCTTCCATACTTCTCCTCACTCCATCTATCCAACGTTCTCTAGGTCTACCTCTTCCACTTGTTCCATTAGCTTTCCAATCAATGATCTTCTTTGGTAATCTATCTTCTTCCATTCTTATGAGATGGCCATACCATTTCAAACGTTGGGTATTTTATTTGTTCTATGATTTTTTTTCAACTTGCATAAATTCCCATATTGTGCTATTTCTGATTTTATCCCGTCTTGAAATTATTGTCGATAGTCTCCAAAAATCCATTTCTACTGCTAACAGCTTGTTAGCTTATTGTCTACTTACTGTCCAGGTTTTTTTAATTTCAAATGTTAAATAAATTTAAGTGCTATTACTTTCATTTTGACCCCAACCAAATAATTAATTATAAGTGAAAATGTATTATAATTTATAAATTATTATTAATATTAATTTTCTCAGGCTCATAAAAGAACCGCAAGACTGAATAAAAACTAAAAAGGCATCCGTGTAAAATTTAACTGACTTTCATCTATCCAAGTAATACCTTAGTTGCCTACTAAATATCTCATTGAGGCGATGTGCTAACCACATGTCACTCGTTCCATCTGTAGGTAAATACATTGTAGAATAACTATATTAGCTTGGTTAAGGAACTCCCGCTAGGAAGCACCCGTGTCCCCATGTGGGACGTATGGGGCACATACATATATTCATGTTAAATTTACCGAGGAAAAATTGTGGATAAATCTGATATACGATCTAAAAATTTCTGTAAGGAAAACGAAGACCATGGCTTTTAGAGGAAGAGATCCAGTGAGAACCAAAATTATTTTAGAAAATCAAAGTATAGAACAGGTGTCTAGTTTTAAATATTTGGGCTGTGATGTTGGCTACAATATTGTATGGATGTGAAACTTGGGCTCCAGTGAAAAGACAGAAGGATAGAATACAGACGGCAGAGATGCGGTTCCTAAGACAAGTAAAAGGATGTACAAGACTTGATAGAATAAGAAATGAGGATATAAGAGAAGAATTGAAAGTACAGCCTTTGTTGGATAAAGTCACGAATTACAGACAGAAATGGATTGATCACATGGATGGAATGAGCAAGGAGAGATATCCATTGTTAGCCAGAAATTATCAAGCAAGAGGAAGGCGTGATGTTGGAAGACCTAGAAGACGTTGGGCTGATGCAATATGAAGTCGGAACGGGCAATTGCCTAATCCTTGGAGTGATGATGATGATGATGATGATCTGATAGGAAGAAGGAAGAGAGTAAGACCAAAATTAATATAGACTTATGGAATAGTCAGAACGATGGAACAAAGAGAGATGGAGAAAGGGGTACGGAAAATGGGAGGAATGGAGATTGGTAAATGAGACTTGAAATGGGCACAAGTAGATACCAAAAACATTGTAAAACTCGAGAATAAATAACTACATATTACAAAAAAGAATATTAACATAACAATCTATTAAAGAATCCAGTGAAGATTCACGCTTTTATGAAATTGTTTAATTGTAGAATTGTAAGCTATTCTATGCTACCGTGTCACCAGCGCACATTCGATCCGAGAACAAGTGGATTTTAGCGCCGTGTTGGCCAATGTGATAACACGTATTCCCGCTAGAGCCAATTGCCAACATGTTTGTTCACATAGGGATTCCAACCCATGAGCCCATCTACATTAGTGGACAAGTGAGGGCGAGAAAATGGGCATGTTTAGTGTTAGTTTGGGCAAGTAAGGGTGAGAAAATGGGCCAGTTAGTACACCAGATTAGTTTAGCATTCACTTGTTAGCGGGTGTTCGTGATAAGTTGGTTACGCTGTCTGAGCAACGACTGATATACATTTTACATTGTAAATATGCTGACTTAGGTTAATTTGAGCTCAACTTCTCACTTTATTTTAAGGCATTTTTCACATTTTTAAAATATCAATATATAGGCTATATATTTCTCTCAGGTAATTATTTACAAACTTGAACAATCAAATGGGTGTTTTCCCGTTTTTTTTATTTGTGTTTATGTTGGTAGCATGGTGGCATAGAATCCCCGAATTGTAAATTTGTAATCAACCAAGATGAAGGTATTGATAAATTTCAATTTATCAAATGCTTGAAACATCGCCTAGCTTGAGTAAAACAACGATTTTCATAAGTAACGCCTCGAGTGATTACCAAATTTCGATAAATTCACGATGTCACGAAATGACGAGTGAATTTATCTAGAGAATTTGGAAATCAAGAGTGGCATTTGTAAGGACTATTTAACGAATAAAATTAAGCTGTTTACTCACAAATCATTTTTTAAATACAGCTATTTTAAAATATTTATATATTTAATGTAATAAACGGCGATGTTTCAAAACAAATGAGAAACGGTTGTTATATTTTTTGTTCATCACTGCAACCTTATCATATTATTTATGGCCAAAGTATCGCAATATTATAAGAAGGCATCCCTGGTGGAGAAAATTTAACACATCAAACTGTTTATAACCAACATTATAGGTTATTAATTAATTTCTGATGTCCTATGATGTAAATTATATTTTTCTGGAACGTAAATTCCTGGAAAATAATACGTTTAAGAAAGTGCAAACAATGCTTTCTTTTTATTGTGGTATAATCAGTTGCTAGAAATGTTTTATATTATACCCGGCAAGCAGTATCTGGTTACATTCGTGCACTATATATACAATCTGGGAGCCACTTGCATTCTAGGATTCTTACATCTTAATATATAAATTGCTATAATCAACGTATGGGGCATGCCGTAGCGTAGTGGTTAAGGCACTGCGCTACAAGCTGGAAGGTCGAGGGTTCAAGTCCCGGTGGGGTCAGGATTTTTAAACTGACCCAAACCTTCTGACGGCACTATGGCCCTGGGGTCGACTCAGCCTCTAACGGAAACGAGTACCAGACGCTTGTTCTGGGGGTAAAGGCGGCCGTCACGCAGGGTTGACAACCGGCTGACATAAGTGCCGATTGTTCAGAAAAAGTGGGAGCCTTAACCTCCCACTAACCTAAGGGCCTCCTGAGGCCTGTGGTGGGACTACTTTACTTTACTTTTTTTATAATCAACGTATTTCTTAGAGAGTCAGTCACTGCAAAATAATGCTCTGATCTATTCAGAATGTTAAAAAAAAGGAGGAGCTTTCTTTAATATGATAAACTTGAGTTGATAAATTCGAAGTGAAACACGACTGTGGTTGGTTGTAAATCAAAATTCATTGAAACGTGATTGGTCATTGACTCCCATTTGGGGCACGAGTTAAATAGTCAAAATAAATATATTTGAAGACTGCTATAGTACAGGCTATAATTGTTTCGAATATCCAACAGGTAAAATAGTTCATCTCATTCAGTAAAACTTCGAAACTTGGTAGATGTAATATAGATAGCAATATACGTATATATAGTGCGGAATTATCAAGAAGTGTTTTACAATAAATTTATTTCGGAAATGTTATCTATCAAGAATAGTACTTCCAAGATGAAGAAGAAGAAGATCATCGCTATAATGTAGTAAACTTGGTGGACTCTAATGCTAATAAATCCACGTGATATTATCGACACATCGTTAGAATATGTGCTGTGTGGTTGAAGTCTTGCTGAGAGATCAGCTGGAACGTTGCAGTGCAACACACTTAACGGGATCTTCTCGAAACTGTCCCGCCCAATACAGCTGTGCCAATTCATATACAACTCGTACCTGCACTTTCTTTACTTAATGCTCGTCTAGAATATCATGTTTTTGATTAGAACCAGATGTAATAACAACAGTTAAATCTCCTAGACTGCGATGGGCAGGACATGTGACATGAATGGGGAATCAAAGAGAGGCATGGAAAATGCTTGTAGGGAAACCAGAGGGAAATCGCCCAGTAGGTAGGCCTACAATGAGGTGGGAGAGTAACAATAACCATGATTTGAGGGAGGTCAATATTATTATACAGGGATGCTTGGAAAGCATTAGCTCAGGATAGGTATGTATGGAGAGATTATGTACGCGCGGCCATGAACCTACAGGTTCGATAGTGCAGTGAGTTAGGTAGTTGGTTATTAGCTAGAATTCGATAATTTGCTCTCATTCTGGTTTGCACAGAATTAAAAATACATTATGAAAACATTTCTTACTATGTAAATCTTATCATAACATAAAAGTAAATTCTACATTTCTTATTGCAGGGAAGCAATCTTCGGTACGTTGAGACACTTAATCCAACCTCGGGTCCATCAATATATCTCAAAGTCAAGAAATCTAACTAAACGAAGGTCATCGTCAAAGGTAAATATGAATAAATATTACTTAATTCAAACTGAAGAACAACAATTGAATAGTCGTATATGAGTTATTTAACATATTTTGTATATTTTTATTCATGTAGTTTAATATTCCACATTCTATTATTAGATAAGTGTTATAGCCTATTTTTTGTTTGATAACATATCTTGCATTCCTTAGATAGCTAAATTTGTAAGTTTTCCCGTCTTCTGGCACAATATTATAAAATATATATATATATATATATGGTGGCCGCTAGATGGCAGTTGGAACGACTTCCCGCTAACTCTTGTGTGAATTGCGAATACTTCATATATAAGAAAAATGTATGTTTATGTTGGAATACTTGAGTGGCTCAGATGGTTGGAGCGCTAAACGTACCGAGTTTAGGGACTCGGGTTTAGATCCCGACTCAAGCATTCATTTTTCTTTTCATATCATATCATATTTGCCTTCATTGCCAAATGTCAAAAATATAGCTATAACATTTAAATATACAAGCGTTACTGCTAAAAAGTAAATATTCTCTTTAAAAAAATTGCTTACCTGTTATGGTGGCCGCTAGATGGCAGTTGGAAGAACATCTTCCCGCCACCTCTTGTGTGAATTGAGAACACTACATATATAAGAAACATTTATGTTTTTGTTAGGATACTTGAGTGGCTCAGATGATTAGAGCGCTAAACCTATAGAGTTTAGAGACTCGGGTTCAAATCCCGACTCAAGCATTCATATGCCTATATATTACATTAGTTATTTCACGGATGAGGTAGGCCTATCTTGTAAATAATAGAGATCTTTAAGGTAACATAGATAATTCAATTTTGGATATTTTGTAACTGCTTGAATATCAAAAGAGCCACAACCATTTGAGACTAAGATTTGTGATCAGTTGTATGGAGAAAAAAGCTGGATGGTGGGGATGAGATGATGCTCGGTAGAACACGGCTCTTTCTCAGGGGACACAACGAATAAGCTCTCTTTTTTACGTCAATCAAATTTAATATCTTTTATTTTGACGGTCAAATAATTTGTTAATTTTGAAATTTAAACTCGTGTATTCGCGGCGTAGTTTTAACTAGTTTCCCGCTTTAGCATTTGCGTATATATTATATAAACTTAGATAAATACCTTAAAAGATGATAATTAAGATGAATATATTAATATATCTCTCTAATAAATATAGTCCATTTAAATATTTACGGTCTCTACCTTTAGTTCCATCCATCCATAGTAATTCTGCCCGA
This sequence comes from Diploptera punctata, assembly GCA_030220185.1. Taxonomy (NCBI): domain Eukaryota; kingdom Metazoa; phylum Arthropoda; class Insecta; order Blattodea; family Blaberidae; genus Diploptera; species Diploptera punctata. The sequence goes on from JASPKZ010000809.1 coordinate 87,239, forward strand.
GGGCAGAGCTTTCACTGCAATCATAGCATTTTCATGCTATCCTTTGCAGCTTTACTAGGGAATTACAGGTGTGGTAGCTTCCCGTTGCTTTCCACAACGGTGGAAGATGATGATGATGATGGCTGGATGATTTTAGGGGATTTAGCTTCATGATATTTGTCTTACAGGAGATGAAAAACCCCGAAAAAAAACCTCACCCAGGAGCCTGTCCCGACCGGGAATCGAACCCGGGCCCGCTGTGTGACAAGGCAACACGCTACCTCAAGACCACAGCGGTGGACCTACCTTTAGTTAGCGATTCTAAATTTAATTATACGGCATTTACACCGACCATGAAATACCTTTGTAGCAATCAAGTTTTGTGAGAATGTGTCCTCCATCTTGTAGGGAAATCACCCTTCCTTCATATAGTCACGTGACTAATAAACCAACTCTCGCTGGTTAATAAATTAATTACTAAATATTTCAAATATGATTTGTCTATTAAAAATATAAATAACCAATCAGTTTAAATAACTATAGTTCAAATATTGTTACTGTTTCAAATACTGTTTTCCAGCAAATTCTACTACTCATGGACTAGTGGTCAGCGTTTCTAACTACTGCTTATGATGTCCCTGGTTGGATTCCCGGTCAAACCATAGGAATGTTTCCTTAAAGGGAATTATTCCTGTGGTTTCTCATGGTCTGGAATTAGATTAAGTTTAGGTAAGAACCCTCCTGGAGTTTCATTTTCATTTATCACCCATCATATCATCGGGGTAACGTAACTCCGCCTTCCTGGCGCCCCAACTTCAGAAGTGGGTTACAATTACGCCAATGCCAGGAGAGAACACCAGAAATATCGAAATGACAACCTAGGCCATTGAATAAAAAAATAATTTGTAACAATATACAGAAAAGATTATCTCTATAAAAAAAAGTAGCATTATAGCATTTATATCCATTAGAAATCTCTACAGGTTCTTCCAAAACTTTCTAAGTAGAGTAAGTTTTTTTAAGTAATCCTACTACATCCTCAGGAGGCCTTGGGGTAGTAGGAGGTTAAGGCTCCCACTTTTTCTGGACAATCGGCACTGATGTCAGCCGGGTTGTCAAGCCCTGCGTGACGGCCGCCTTTACCCCCAGAACAAGCGTCTGGTACTCATTTCCGTTAGAGGTTTGGGTCAGTTTAAAAATCCTGACCCCACCGGGACTTGAACCCTCGACCTTCCGGCTTGTAACGCAGTGCCCCCTTCTAAAACTTTCACTAATATTAAAATATTATTTACGAAAACAATAGTTTAAATATTTTCCTTTGGACCTAAATATCCATTTGAAGGTTAATTATAAGGTTATTTATAATGTGTATAATTTATTTTTATTTTTTAGAGTAATTAAACCCAATGGGTACAACTAGGACACGACACACACCCAGTCCCAAGGTTGAGATTTTTTTAAATCCCTTACCCCGACGGAAATCGAACCCGGGTCGCCGGGGTGGAAGGTAGGGACTTTACCGACTAAGCCACAGCGATGGACTAAGCCACTATCATCATTGATAGTTTTTTTCACTGTTGAAGAAGTAGAGTTTTGGATTCACTTCCCTTTTAATGAATACATACGTACATTTGGTTGATAGCGATTATTAGTTTGATCATTTTCCCAAATCAATCATTCGAGAATGGAATTTCAAATCGATGTTATATGATAGAAACATGTATAATTTGTAAATTTATAATAGAAACGTTCTAGAAGTTATTTTAACACATATTTTTATCTCTAGTCTTGTGAATAACTAGTTGTACCAATTATTGTATAGCAGACTTGCTTCTAATTGGCAAAACTATAAAATAATATTTCACTAGCAACTCCCACTCAACGTGCAGTAAACCTGTTTCTCCTTCCTTCACTTGTATGATTTGATCATCGAACAGTTCTTGTCAGTCTCTTTATGCAAAAATGGTAACGTTCAATCAAGTCTATAGATATAGTAGTTTTATACACTACCGAAAAAATGGAACACCTTAAGGACTGGCTCATTGGCACCAGGGAATAATATGTGCATCTGAAGGGTTGTAGTATTAGTGATTCATTTGTCAATTTCATCGCCGATCAGATGGCGCTCAGGAGGCCTGTTTGTGCACCTCTGCTTTGACTCTATAAGCAGTAACTGTGGTGCTTTTAGAGGTGAACATGGTTTGCAACATTCACTCTAGGGTACAACAAAGCCCCACGTACCCCAAGTTGAACAACTTCAGTCATTTGAACGGGTTGCATTGTAGGTCTTCGGAAAGCTCGATGAACATATCGATGGATTCAGCACATGTTGGGCAAAATGCTTTGATGGTGTGCTACTGCTGCTGCTTTCAGCAGTGGTCTGTGAAACATTCCCGCACCCGTAGACCAGGTTATGGAAGGATGCGTAGTACAGTCGCAAATCAAGATCAACGCATTGTACTCGGGACCCAGCTCCGTGTGTCTGAAAGGAATTTGCTATCTCAGCTGTTAGTATTATGAGAAGCATAGAAGTGTACCTCCTCCTACTCCCCACACTTCTCCCCGCAAACACATAGAGCTTGGTCTTGAGCTGTACAAGCAGCGGTGGCGCCCAAACGATATCTAGGGAAACATCCCAGCACATATTGAACTTGGTGTGTCACCAAGGATCATTGGGAACTGTCTACCTGTAGCAAGACCAAGATCGCGTGTGTCTCTGGCCAAACTATCCTTTACACCACGACACCGCCAAGCACGGCTACTCTGGTGTGGAGAAAGTGTTGATTGGAAAGTAGAATGGCGCTCTGTTGTCTTCAGTGATTAGAGTTGATTCTGTCTGTATGCGAGTGATGGACATACATGTAAACGGCGTAGAATTGGTGCTCATTATCTTCTGGAGTGTATTCGCCCATGACATACAGGCTTTACACCGGACTTCATGGTGTGGGGACCATCAGTTTAACTCGCGGCCAGTTTTGGTGTTTCTACAGGATAAAGTAGGCACTGCCCACTACATTAACCCCGTGTTATTGTCTTTTCTTCGACAGCAAAGCGATACGCTTTTTCAGCAGGAAAATGCATGCCCATATACGGCTGCTGCGACGCAACGCACTCTCCGTGGTGTGCAACAACTGTCTTGGCCATCAAATATCTCTCGTCAATTGAACACATATGGGACATGATGAAGTGGGAACTTATTCTTTCTTCAGAGTCTGCAATAATCATGGCCGAATTGCGACGACTGATGCAAGATGCTTGGGACAATCTATCGCAGGATGACATTCGGTACTTTATGACCGTTTACATGCGAGAACATATACTTACATTGCCGCCAGAGAGAGAGGTGCACTATGTATTGATGCGTTTGTTACTGTGAAGTGTGTTTCATATGGTATGAATTTATCACATTCCATAGGTAACCTCTAAAAGTAGTTAATAACAGGGAGGGGCTGAGATATTATGCTACCTCAGTGGAGGACTTTCTAATACTGAAGAACTATTTTACTTCCTTAAAAGGGGAGTACTATACATACCAGATGAAGAAAGATACTCCATCGAGGGTAGTACTCAAGAGATTACCTTCAAGTACCCCTACAAAAGACATTCAAGAGGAACTTCTATTATTAGGATTTCCTCTTAAAATGATTAAACAACTTGTCAAAAAATACAATAATTCTGAAATTCCATTTCCAATTTGGATACTAGAGCTAGAAAGATCTACTAAAGCTCTCGACATTTACAACTTGAATAGCCTCCTCTTTACTGTGGTAGCAGTCGAACCGTACAAGCCGAGATCTGGGCTTAAACAGTGTATCAAGTACCAGGCATTTAATCACACTTTTCCTGCTTGTAGCCGGACTCCACGATGTGTCGTCTATGCCGGGACCCATGGACACAAAGAGTGTGCCATTAAGGCCGCGTCAGAAAGACAAAAATCTACTAAAGTGCGCAAATTGCGGTGAGTCCGGTCATCCGGCGTCATATCGAGGCTGCCCAGCCTTCAAGGCGGCGCTTGAAGACTATAAAAACAGGGCAACCCGTCCTTTTCCACAACATGTCAATACTCAACCACAACCCAGAACATTCACTTCGGTGAAAGTTAATCCCTGCAGATCTACTCCATAAAAGAAGATATTTAACAAGATACAGTGGAAAGAACATGTAGAAAGAATGGAAGAAAGTAGATTACCAAATAAAATCTTCCATTATTTCCAAGAGGAAGAAGAGATGTCGGATGTCTAAACGCGTATTGAATAATGAAAAAAATTGTGTAATAAGAATTTGAATTTATTCTTGTCATATTTTAATCTTATATTTCTCTCATAGTGACAATTACAATTACAGTAATTAAATTCTTACTCCATTCACTAGCAAATTACTAGTTCGCTAATTAATTTTTTTATAGAAGATTCCTTCAAAAGTGGCCAAATTTAAGAAGTATAATAATCCATGTATTATTTATTTGCATACGCCTTATATGTAAACTTTATCAAAAAAGTAAAGTTTGAGATATCAGAGGAATATTTGAGATTGGCATACGTTTATAATATTTAAGAAAATGGCTAAGAGACCTTTAAGATAATAAAATCATTATTAAATAGACGAATACTAGTATTGAAACATTAACCATTTTGTAGAGTGTAGAATGGAAGAAGATCCAATATTGGCTGGTCAAAAAAAAATCCTACCCAATGGTTAAAGTCGCGATGTGACTAGATTTAAAAATATAAAAAGAATGAAAGTATGAATACAATTGTAAATAAATTAAAAAATTAGAGTAGAAAATCACCGTGAGTAAAACGTAATGAGAGGAGAATATGAAAATAAAAGGAATAGACCCATTATAATGATCGAGGAAATAAATTAATAGATCAAAACCAAGACTTAAAGAAAATACTATAAAGAAACACGGAGGTGTAAAGTAAATGAATGAAGTCTATGTAACAATGATACATGAAGCTTAATCTTAGATACGAACATTTTAAGTTACTAATTGAATATTGTAATTAATTAAATGAAACTCCCTTTCCAAACACACCATCGTCCATGGGCATAAAAGTTTGAGAAACTGAAAAATTTGTCACACTGATTTTTTTTTTGTTAAATGGTTATATATGTTACTGCTTTTGTTAAAAGTTACCTCACAAGGTCAATTTAATAGTGTTTACATAATAAAGCTTATAGTTTTGCGACAAAAAAAATGATAGGACAAGGGTCCATTTGGAACTATATAATCGATTTGGGACATTTTTGGTTCTGATCGAAATGGACAAAGGGCTATTTGTTTCTGTAATGATAACTTTATTGGAGAAATAATAGGCCAACTTTAATATAAATAATAATTATTATTATCTCATAATCTTAAAACCCCATATAACTTACAAACGTCTTCTTCTTCTTCTTCTTCGCGGTTTAGGCTTGTTTTCTAGCCTGTTCCGGCTCCAAATTGCTGCTCTTTCCATCTTTTCCTTTGTCTTCCCAAACTTCTTTCTTCCTCGTGGTGAATAGTTGTATGCTGCTTTTTGGTATTCTGTTCTCAGTCATCCTTGCCAAATGTTCTTTCCAGTTTGTTCTGTATTTCTCTACTGTTGTGTTTAATTCGTCTACTTTTAGTTGTCTTATTTCTGTGTTATGTTTTATGTCTGTTCTTTGATATCCTGCTATTGATCTGAGGAATCTCATTTTAGCAGCTTGTATTCTGGCAGATTGTTGTGTTGTCACTGTCCATGTTTCGGATCCATAAGTAATAATAGGCATTGCCATTGTCTTGTATAATTTCATTATAGAGTCTTTCCTGGCTTTATTTTTCAAAGTTCTTTTTTAGTGTTCTTGTTATATAATTAAACTTATTTAGTATGTTATTTATATCTGTTTTCGCTGTGTGTGAAATTTCGCAACCTATAAACGTTATGTCAGAAATTATGAACAAATGTTATTTCTGCTTGCTTTACTGAATTTCGTTGATTGATGGCATTTATGACAATGTGCGTTTTGTTTACGTTATACCTTGAACTACTTTTTGGCGTATCTGTGGTGGTGTATTTTAAAATATCATCACCAGGTTTCATAGTTTGAGCACAAGGCCTTGGGTAGACCTCCTGGTGGAAACTACCTTCATAGTCATGAAGAACATTGGAAGTCTTTCTTTCCTTTTTGACATATTTTGAAAGTGTAGCAGTTTCTTAGATTGATTTCTGGATATTTTACCCATATTCGCTTTCCATTCAGCAAGGGTTCTTTTTAAATTTTTGCATCCTTTACCGGTGGAAGAAAGTCTCGTATTCCCACCCTGTTTCATGGAAAACTCAGATCCACTATAAGAAATCTGTATTTATACATACAAAATCAATTACTGCAAGAAGAAGAACAATGCCAAAATGACTTTTTCCAATTTTAAAGCAGAATATTATGTCGTCTGAATATTTAAATTTGAAGTTAATAAATAATGTTGCATTTTAAAATTCTTTCTAACTCAAATATATCTTTAAATAAAAAATCTAAATATTTAATTGTTAGTTATTGTCGAATAAAATAATAAAAAACTCTTAATAATAATACAAATATTTTACTAGATAAAGATTTTTTAAATAATGATTTTAAAAATGGTTTTAATTCAAGGTTGTCAGAATTATAAATACTTATATTAAACTTTGATAAAACATCTGAATAACTTTTTTATTCTCTTAAATCAAAGTAAACAAAATTGTGATTCGAATTAAAAGCTCTTATCTTTCTTATATGACCAATCGGATTTAACCTTATATTTAATAGAATTATAAACCAATATAAATAAAAATTAATTTCACGTGACGTAATAATAAACTTTATATTTTAACATGTTATAATTTATTCAATCTGTATAAAACTTTCATTCTGAATAGAAGCAAGCAGAACACTTCATATTTGAAGTGAAAAAATATGCGCTCTGACTGGGTTTTGAACCTAGGACCCTTCGCACACTAGGCGAAAGCTCTACCAAATAAGCTATCCCAGCAACTTCAACCTAACCGCAAATCTTTCTCATATATACGTTATTATATATATACACAACTTGAAAGAAATCCGTAGAATGTGTAGACAAATTCGCTACCTTTCCGATTAGATATCTTTCTCGCTTTAAGCTGAAGAGCGAAATTAGTAATGCCATGTGATCTGTTCTCCCTCCTACACGTCCTTTAGAGGCCTCATTGGCCGTGCATTTTTATCCGTCTCCTATGTAGATGGCTTATTTCGAACAGCTTCTCTACAGATTCTACGGACAGACTATAATAGGATACATTACCAATTTAAGTGTTAACTTGTTACCTTTTATAAAATTGTTTGTTCGGATTTTGTAATTTTTTTATTCTTGAGCTTCCATATTTCAGTCTCTGGTATAATTTTCATTCTTAAATTAATGTCGGTACTCTATCGGTTCAAATTCTAATAAAATTATACCTGGGCCTAGTTATCTTCTTAATATTCTACTATGTCAGTGAAATTGTTCTTCGAACTTAATACGGAAGAAAACATATGATCAGATTTCATACGAAAATTATATACAGAGTGGAATAGAACTTTCAAGATTTTTATTGGGGTGTTGGCTGAATGTTTCAATTAAGGAAATCACAGCCACCAGTGACTCATTCATTAGTAAGCGGATAATTATTTATAGTACCTATTTCAGGTGATGAATAAATGATTAATTTTTATTTGAAATCTATGATAAACTTTTATTACGATCCAAATCTATATTGTGGATCATGCCCGGTTAGCTCAGCTAGTTGCCATAAACCTGGCTGTATATTATACGGTCCAAAGAACATGCTATAGGTCTATTACTGAACACAACATGGTACTCTATAATAATTCACAGGAGACCATGGGTTGCTTATATCTAAATGCTCATTCAACACCTCTGAAAAAAAAAAACCTGTGAACGTTTGACGGTAAAATTCTGTTCTACTCTGTATTGCCAGGAAATTTGCAGATAGTTGTTACATAATGCTCTGAACAATATCAGTTTGAATTCATTGTACAAAAGTGAAATATGGCTACTTTTAGCTTATAGCTCTATCATAAGTAATGCCACGAGTCATTTCCAATTTATCTGGAGGATTTGGAAATCAAGAGTGGCATTTGTTAGGTATATTTAACGAATAATATTAAGCTGTTTACTCAAAAGTCATTATTTAAATATAGTTACCGGTATTTTAAAATTTTTATATATTTAATATAAACGGCGATGTTTAAAAACAAATCAGAAATGTGAGGTTATGTATATTCACTGCAACCTGATCATATTATTTATTACAAAATACGATCGCAATATTGTAAGAATGCACCCTAGTGAATAAATAATGAAACACACCAAACTATATATTAAAATCAACATTATAGGTTATTAATTAATTTTTTAGTAAACAACTCAGTGAAATCAAGGAATGTGTTTATTATTTGCCATATTCAATGTATTTGTTGGAGAAAAATAATGCTCTGAGCTGTTCAGAATATTAAAAAGGAGGAGCTTTCTTTATCACAAAAGAAGGAGCTGATAAAGAGAAATCGGTAAAGAGCGAGGTGAAATACGACTGTCATTGGTTATAAAACGGAATTCATTGAAACGTGATATGTCATTGACTACCATTTGAGGCATGAGTTAAATAATCATTATAACAAATTGAACTTGGTTTCAATTACGATTTCAAATCTCAATAGAAGCATCTCTACATTGTTTAACTTCTGATTCAGTTCCATTTTTTCTACAACTGTCAATTTATTAGGTATAACTTAGGAAGCGTTTTAGATACTTGTTTATTTGACATGTATGGTCTCGGGGTAGCGTCACTATCTCGTACGCAGTGGTCCAGGGTTCAATCCCCGGTCGAAACAAGTTTTCTGGATGATGATTTTTTCGGGGTATTTCCTCATCTGCAAGGCAAGAGTCTCAGGAACCTTTAAAGCCCAAACGCTCCCGAAACATCATGTGGTCATCATAATCATTAATATCACTATTCGCCAGGTTTAGTATGACTGTGTGAGTGATAGGTGTGTTTCGCCTTAATATTGTGTTATCTCGGATGAGACCCTGGATTAAACTGATTTCTCATTCAGGAAGGACCTCTCTGTTTCTGTGTGGTCACAAAAAGTATGTGTGTGTTGCAAAGTTTAAAATTCCTCTTCCGACAGGTCGTGCGAATGTAGGCTCGAGTGGAGTGGGGCATGTAAAAGTACCTGTAAGGTGAGAGGTTAAATTACGATGGAGAAGAAGTTTTTTTAACGTTCGTTTATAATAATTATAGCCTAATAATTCTTTATCCATTTCTCCGAATAAGCCTAGGTCTAATACCTATGTGAATGTTGGATATTAACATAATGAGATAGGAATCGGATTTATATAAATGGAACACAAGTCAGCATGTCTAGAGACAGAAATACAAGTAGATCTAATAGATAGATATGGTTATTTCCAAGTGAAAACAATAGATTATATAGGGGAAATAGGTAATGTGCAATACAATTTACTTAATGACCCAAATGGGAGTCAATGACCAATCATGTTTCAATGATTTCTGTTTTACAACCAATCAGAGTCGTGTTTCACGAAATATTTATCAGTGTTAAATTTACCATATTGAAGAAAGCTCCTCCTGTTTAAAATTCTGAACAGGTCTGACCATTATTTTGCAGTGACTTTAGCCTATAAGAAATACGGCTACCAGATTGTATACATAGTGCATAGATGTCAACACATAGCGCTTGCAGGAGTTAATATAAGAACATTTGTAGCAATTTATTATACCACCAAAAAAAGAAACCACTGTTTGCACTTTCTTAAATGTATTTTTTCCCAGGTAATAATACAAAAAAATATAATTGTCATATTTATATCATACGACATCAGAAATGAATTAATATACAGTTTGATGTGTTTCATTTTTTCTCCACTAGAGAGCATTCTTACAATATTGCGTTCCTTTGGCAATAAATAGTATGATCTGGTTGCAGTGATAAACAAAATAAGCAGATGAAGCGTACCTATCGTTTCTCATTTGTTTTCAAACATCGCCGTTTACATTAAATATATAAATATTTTAAAATAACTATAGTTAAATAATGATTTGTGAGTAAACAGCTTAATTTTATTCGTTAAATAGTTCTAACAAATGCCACTCTTGATTTCCAAATTCTCTAGATAAATTTGGAAATCACTTGTGGCATTACTTATGATAAATACAGGCTTTCAATTATACAAAAAAAAATCATACAGATGAATAACTAATTTAGCAAGTAAAACATTCATACTCCTTTTTAACATTCTAACTCCTTTTTAAACATTAATTCCTTAATATATGAAGGTAGTTTATTGTAAAGATGTAAGTCGTAGTTGGATAGATATATAGAAAAAATGGATGGATAGCTATACAGTACTTATTTGTAAATCCATGGCAACTCCAATCATATCAAGAGCAAAATATAATAAACTATAATTCACAAAATATAAACCTATCTTTCCTCCCTCTCTTTACCTTAGTTTCCTTACCTGTCTCTTTAATCTTACATGCTTGACGCCACCTAGGCTTTAGATGGACATGACCTGGCGGGAGAGGGTTTTTTAACTCAGGATCGTACTCACACTTTTTTGACCATACTAGGACATGAAGGGCCTTCCTGGATAAATGATCAGCTCAAAGGCAGGGCTACAAATTACAAACTTACGTGATAGAATTATCGTGTTTGTATAGAGAGTAAGCCAACAAAGCTGTGTTCATTGACATATTTAATTCATAAACTATAGTTTTCTAAACAGCACATGACATATTGAAAAGCTTAATCGAAAACTATTCATTTTTTAAGACTACACTGTATTTAACTTATTGTGGGCTATATAAAGTATTCGAATTGAATAATATTATAAACCATCCATCCATAGTAATTCTGCCCGAAGGCAGGTCCTTCGCTGTAATCATAGCATTTTCATACTATGCTTGCAACTTTACTTGTGTATTATAGGTGTGGTAGCTTCCCGTTGCTTTCCACACCGGTGAAGGATGATGATGATGATAATGATGAAGATGATGATGGCCATATGATTTCGGGGACCGTTTGGGCCTTAAAGTTTTCCTGACATTTGTCTTACAGGTGAGGAAAAACCCCGATAAAAACCTCACCGAGAAAAACTGCCCCGACCGAGGATCGAACCCGGGCCCGCTGCGTGACATGGCAGCACGCTACCTCGAGACCACAGCGCTGGACATATTGTAAACACTGGATCAAATTGTGTATATTATCAGTATTTTTCTTTATTTACAATAGACAACCGAGACATCTACAGTACATTCACGGCAAAGTAAAATTACCTGATTTTATAAAAATGTTCCCTTGAAAACATATATCCTGTTTATTGCTGCCATATCGTTTTGATAATTGCGTTTTAATACTATGTAAAGCGTAATTTCTTGTTCTTCTCACTTTATTGTTAATAATTTGTCGGTTTAAGAGCTCCGAAATTATCGGAGAAAGGAGAAGATAAGCGTATACAGATATAGTGCTGGGAACATGCGTTCCACTGTTCATTCAACATATCGCAGATTATATTCAGGTTAAAACTTCGTCGGAAGATGGATGGACAAACCTTAACGTTATAGGAACGCTATATGAAGAATATATCGTATAAATAGATCTTTATTTGTTCGTGATTTGCGTAAACTGCTGTGATAATATATTGAACAGTACAAAAATACAAAAAGGAAAGCTGAGTTAATGAAAGAGTGGAGTTTGCAGTGAAAGACCTGCTCTTGAGCAGAACACTATGAATGAATGAGAAAATGTATAATATTATCTTCTTAAGCAGATACACTATCCTCATGAGGATCGTGAAATTATTTATGAAACCACATGAAGAAGATAAAAATAAGATTGATGATAAAAACAAACAAAATGAGTACTTTGAGGTAGGGAACTACTGGTTGGTGGAAAATCAGACTCTGAATTTCATGAGATTTTAGACAATTTGTAAATAATGATTAACATTATTTTATTATATTGACTTAGGCTTTCACGGCCGGAGTTATTATGATGATCTTGTAGAAGATTTCCGGGTTGTTGGCCGTGGTCTGGAGACTTGTAGTTCCCCGACGTTTCGCCAGAGACTGCGTCCGGCATCCTCAAGGGTTATTATTATTATTATTATTATTATTATTATTATTATTATTATTGATTGATTGTTAAAGATTTCAAAAAACCTCAACCGAGCATTTTATACTAGTTGTCTCCTATTTCAATATACCGGTACGCAAGTTTATGTGTGATAATTTTTACCCAAGAGGTCTGGATACGTAAAAATAATGCTGCTTATATAATTATTTATTCTTAATATCTCGCGGAAGTTGAAACTTGAATTTACAACCTTATTCCATAGCTCCTATGGGTCCTACCACCTGTATTGATTTGACCCATTTGGGATATGATATATAAGTAAATGAATTATCCTTTATAAACGAAAATTAAAAAATGTTTAATATTGTAATGCAATATATATATATATATATATATATATTAGTTTATTTAGAATTCAGGGCTGTAGAAAGGTAAAGAGCGAAATAGTGAATGTAGGAGAGTATTTTGTGTAATACTGATGTAACCGCGAGTAAGTTGAGTCAGGTTCATGGGCCCCTGAACTGTAACGGGAGGTAGTTGCGAGGCAGCTGGAAGGAGCAAGGTAGTTTGTAGTAGCACTGTGACAGTCGTAAGACACGGGTGAGCGGGTGAGGACCTTCGACAATGTGCTCTGTCATGGCGAACCCGCGGATCTAGACCACAAATATATTCTACCATGGCTCTGTTAAACTTTAGTGCACCTTACGTACCCACGGCCCCACCTGCGGGTGCTTTTCTCGCTGCTGCTGCATCCGCTAGTGCTATCAGTGGATTTAACTCGATATCCGCGGCAAATTCGCTCATCTATGGACAGTCCGTGCATAATCAACAACGTGCTGCGGAACAAGCTTACAAAGCAAGTGTTCCTCCGCCTCCGGCACCCAACAGAAGGACCACAACTGCACCTAGAAGACCCAGTAGCGACCCTTATCAGCAACAAGAGTCTCAACAGCGATCCCCTAGGTATTACAGCAATGATAATTACAGAAGTCCAAATACAGCCAGGCCGCCACCGCCACCGACAAATACAGTGTCTTCCAAGAAGGAGGAGTATCCATCGCGACCATCAGGGTATACCAAGATAGATACCAGCGAGTACAGCAATCAACCGGGTACCAAGACTTCGTTGCATGCTGTTTTGGATTATGACGACGATTTTGACGACTACAGTTATGAAGATGATGATGATGTAGGTGGTGTCCCACCAGCTCTGCAGAATGCTCACTTTCCTGTAACTCCGATACAAGGACCAATTTTTATTAAGAATGGCAGTGTTCCCGTAGTGCCACTCTACTCATATCCTGTTCTAAACAACGGCACCTTCGTGCAGATACCGGTGAGTTGCTCTTTTTATCTCTTTTAACACATGTATACATTATATAAAAAAAAGTTTTATGGAGTTACAAGACTATTTTGAGAATATATTCATGAGTTAGGTCTACATCTATTTTTAATCGCATGTTTTACATATTTTTTAAAATTTCTTGATAATAATTAAATAGGAGCTAATGGGGCTTGTCTATTAATAGAGGTATGACACATTTTTGTTAATGGTTCTAAAACACTAATTTAATTTAAACAAAGACCACTTGTTAATAAGTAAGTTATCTTGAAGTAATACTTTATAGAGAAAAAAATAAGTTATTTATAATAAACTAGAATTTATTGTTTATAAATAAATTTGTTTATAGTAATGCTAACACGTTTAATAACTAAAAAGAAGATTTGAATATTGGAATTAAATCTCAATTTTTAAAAGAAACATCAGTTGTATGAGAGGGGAAAATGCAGAGAATCGGTTTAATAAGGTCTGTAATTTATTGCATAGGCCTAACACTTGATTGATGGTTGAAAATGACAAACCTATATATCCTTACAGAGTAATTAGTTACTACATAATGCAATAATAATTTTTAACAGAACAGTGATACGTATTGCATCAGTGGTGTCACATACAGTGTGCACACTCAATCATAATTAACTTACAAATAGACACATTTGTACAAAACATAAGACATTAATAGATATTAAATAAAAGGGAATTAGAAATGTTTTTGTTTCATTTTTACTTCCATCTAACGAATTTAGACAACAATCAAAACATTTATTAAACTGATCCATCTCTAATGGACGTGCCCAATACCTGTGTAACTCCTGCACTTAGTTGTGTTTAATACTTGTAATCTCCAGTTTTAGTATTTTTTCTTGTAATTTATAATGCTGCTATAGACTACGTAATATATGGTATACAAACTGGAAAAGCGATGTTGTTGAATTCCAGAAGGAGCAAAAAAATCATCTGATTACAGTCCTATTATTGTCTGGCTTAAATATATTTTATTATTTTTTTACCTTAATTTATTATCACCCTTTGTTGTTCCTTTTATTTGTACCGCTTCACCCATCTTACAGGGACACGATTAAAGTATTTTTAAGTAATAAAAATAAGATTATATATAATACGATTAGATGTAGCATAATAATAATAATAATAATAATAATAATAATAATAATAATAATAATAATAATGATAATAAATATCTTCAAATTTGAGAACAGGCGAATTTCTTTGAATAGAAACAATAGAAGGTAGGGAAGACAATAAATTAAAATAAATTCACAATTGAATTAGGTATTAATTCTTAGAAAACACATCTTCACGCCTACTTTACAATTTATGGTAATTAGTGGTAAAGTTGCACTGAATGTATTGACCTATAGTACAAAAAATCCACATAAATACAATAATTCATTAAATATATGTGCAATTATGTTAAACTCGAAGGTGTTTAATAACGAATAATTAATTTTTGTGACTTGATTTATTTCTCTGAAATATTTATCAGATATTTGGTTTTTTAAGAACATTTTTTTTAAATATAAGGACTTGTCAAGTTACATCTACAGGATGATCCCGCGGGATGCGGCTGCCTTCACAAAATTCATGTGGGACATCGATTTCGAATTAACCCGTGGTATTCCAGTAGCGATGACTTATTAGACTGGATGGGTAATAAAAATCTGGTATTACAATAATTGTAATGTTAAAATAATCAATTTTATGATGTTCAGAACATTCTCATTGAATACAATCTTGTAATATTAAAAGTGAATATTGAAAATAGAGTAAAGAAAAAGGGCGGAAGTATTTTTTATACAAATTTAAGTGCGTCACTATAGAGCATATTCTGTTATAAAATTATAGTTATAATTAAATTCAGTTGTCTGATACTGTAATTATAAAATCTATATAGATGATATATTAGCCTATCATGTCTATTGTTGAATATATTCACATGCTAATCATCAATAATTGCAATTTACTATAACAATTAATTTTCTTTAACGATTGTGGAAAAATAGGAAAATCTTGAGTTAAGTTGGTCGCCGCTTGAATTTAAACTGAAGTCAACTCACTCGATGAAATTAGAGTATGTTTACCTTTTTCGTAAAATTCGTAGTTTTATAGTACACATTTGGATATAAAAATTGAAATTTTGAATTAATAACAAGCAATTTCAAACGAGCATATTTCGCTCGTACAGCAATAACTTTGCTCATCTGGAAATACCTGGAGGGAAGTTCCCCAATCGTTATCACGTCTTTCATTTACCAAAAGTGAAAGCAGTTTTTTTGATGATTGGAGAACTTACCTCCTGATGACCCTGTTTTTTTATTACAGGACCAAAATTAATTCTGTATGAGCAAAGAAGTCCCGATTAATGATTTTTTCTAATGTCAGACACAGATATGCTTTACTCATAAATATCTATATATCATCTAATATAATATAGTAAACTATGTGACATCAAAAATGAAATTAACTCGTATTTGTAAATTCGTATATACAATCCTTTGTTTTTAAACTCTGGAATTGCTGAGAATAAGTAAGTTTTTTTTATTCTTCATCGGTTATATCAAGTTTTGTTCATTATGAAACTCTAGAATTACCTCTTCTTAGTTTTCTTCTTCGGTATTGTAAGAGGTTAAAATTAGAAAATGAAGCGTAAAAATAATCAAAGTATTAGTAAATTTCATTGTAAGCCTGTTACAGAACTTGAAATAAAATATTTTCTTCGATTCATTGTTCCACATTTCCTTATGCATGTCTTGGTAATCTGGATAACCTATCCGTCTGGGAATGCGACATTTTCGGATACGATTCCGACTAAAAACTAAATTCCACAGCGCGACTGGCTAGAAAGCTCTTGGCCTCCTAGCTGGCTGCTGGCCTCACATCCACATATGTTAATTACATTGGTAACCGATCATTCAACCAGTTTAGGGGAGACATGTGATTAGCATGTCGGGTCCCCCAGCCGTTATAGTTGGTTTTTTTCAACCTGGAGCCGCTACTAATTCTAGCTTCTCAAATATCGCACGATGCTGGATGATCACAGGTCCCATACTGGCCAAAATATCTTGAGACATTTTCTTCCCCCACGGAGATTCGAACCAGCGCAAGTCCCATAGCTCTGTGCCAAGGCATCTTGCTTTAACCACTCGGCTACGGCGCCGACTAGGATAGATTAATTTTTGAAGTAAGAAACATTTTAGAACTTGGCATTCTTCTGGGAGAAATTAAAAACTACCAATCCCGTTTATTTACGTGGAAAGTTTAAGTATCATTACAATGAGAAATGTGCATTTGTTATAATTTACAGATGTAGGAGCTCACTGCTTGGGGCCGCAATTAGTTTATATGAGAAATAAGTAATATTAAACTAATTAAACGACTAACTGTTACATCTCAATGTCAGGTTTGCATAAAAATATTGTTTTTGAAAACCATTTATCAAATATTATGAGTCTTTGGGAATGAATAGTTCTTCCAAACCTAGAGAATACTTTAAAAAAAGTACTTTTTGTAACTACAATGACGAAGGAAGAATATTATTCTTGGCCTCTCCTCGAGATACAAGCAGGAATGTAAGGAATGTATAAAATCAAGTAACTACATTTGCACACAATGGCAATAACAATATGGCATCAATATAACCTCTAAGATTGTACAACTCTTCAGTACATCTGGTACGTTACCATAATGACAACATCTAGCATCATAATTAACAACAGACAGTATATAAACAAAATAATGTAAATTGAAATTTGATACAATGATTACAGGAACAAGTTTGAGTTAAGCTCAACGTATGAAATTTTGGTTTGGAAATATCTACCTTATCTTAAAATTTCGAGAGTATATATATTTTTTTTACTGTAACCTTCAGTCATACTCACGTAAATTATTGTTTATTTTTTATTATTTATAATCAATTTTACTACTACCGTAGTAATTACTTCTAACTGGAATTTTATATGAATTTGGGTCATTTCAGGACGACATAAACTGCAAAATTCGTGTATTCAAGTACTGGATGCGGCTAATCCAAAGTGAACAAACAATGTTCATAGCAATTTGTTACGACCATCAAGTTACGAACGCAAATGGGAATTCTGGGCAGACGAGGTTAAGAGAGAACTCCAAAAGATTGGGATGGGTTGGGTATGGGAGGAAGGGACTGAAAATCGCAAGAATGTGTGGAGAAAAATTAGAAGGAGGGACTTAGATATAACCGACAAAATATTTTAGCCGAATATGCGGAAAAACGATCACTGTTTTTACAAAGAGACCTAAAACAAGTTTGGGTAAAAGAATCATATATACTCAATCTGGATTTAAAGAGAGATCAGGGCTTGCTTGGTTCAGGTTAGGAGCATGGACATTTTTAAAAATTAGCGACGATCACGATATGCGAATATGTCCAATGTGCGGGAGCTTTGAAGACGAGATACATACATTAGGAAAATGTTACGATTTAGAATATTGGAGGCGTCAGTTATTACCGGAAAGATTTCTGAATTCAAATCGTGGAAGATTGGCATGCTACGAGTTACTGGTAAACCCAGAAAATTGGATAAACTTGGGTAGATTTCTGGACTAAACGCGTAAAATAAGAACAACACTTATTAAAGAATAAATAAATATGTTAACAAATTGCAATACCATTAATTCTTAATAATTCTACATAACTAAGTTAATGTATAATGTAATAGTATTGATATCTTATTGTAATATTATTGTGTTTTCTTTTTTGTTTTGTTTTTAAACATCAACTTATTGTAACGGACTGTCAACGGCACGTACGGCTTACTGCCCGTGCGACCCATATTTGTAAATAACATTGTTGTATCTTACCATTAGTTTAATAAAGTCCTTATGTATGTATGTATGTACTTCTAAATATTCCATCATATGGACCAGATAAGGTACGAGGATATCCGTGAAGAACTGCAGATCTACACCAAAAAAATATATTTAACAACAAGATTCAGTCGAAAGAACATGTAGAAAGAATGGAAGAAAGATTACCAAATAAAATCTTACATTATTTTCCGAGAGGAAGAAAAGTCGGACGTCCTCGGAAGAGATGGTCTTATATCTATTAGTGAAGACGGAACAGGCAACTAATGCCTAAACCAGGAAGTGTAGAAGAAGAATAAGAAGAAAAGTATTTCATCATCAGCAGCAGCAGCATCAAGGATTAGACCTGCTGGTCTGTTCCGATCTCATGTTAGAATTGGTCTGTCCATCTTTTATTGGGTCTTCGAACATTTCTTCGTCCTAGTGGTTTGTAATGAAGAGTCTCTTTCGGAATTCTGTTGTTATCCATTCTACTGATGTGGTTCATCCATTCATCTCTGTATTGTGTAATTATATCTAATAGTTTGAATATATTTAGCTCTCTTCGTATATTTCATTTTCGTTTCCAAATGTTCCATTTTTACATTAATACAGTTTAACCTCTCATTTTATAGATAATTTTACGTGTCACGTACCACCTGAGCCTTACAGTTTAATTATGGATCAGATCATACATATATTTTTTGAACACAAGAACAAGGAGGACCTGTCCGAATGTGTGATCAGCTCAATGCCAGGGCCTCCTTCAAGATATTACATATTAAGACGAAACACGGATATTAATACAAAACATAGGGAATGTGATAATGAAGATTATGATGGCTAGATATTTTCGGGGACCGTTTGGGCCTTAACGTTTCCTGACATTTGTCTCACAGGTGAGGAAAAACTCCGAAATAAAACTTGTCCCGACGGCGGATCGAACCTGGACCCCGACGTACGAGGCAGCGACGTTATCCTGACAGTGGACATTTCTCAAATATTAACCGATTAAAATTTTATTTAATCATTCTAACCCGAAAAAATAATATTAACTGTAGTTTACGCTTTTATTTGTTAACATATTTTTTTTCTATTTGCTGTATCCGTGAACTACGTCTTTATAGCAAGCAAGATATATAAGAGCAGTCAAGTCTAGTAGACTGCGAAGGGCAAGACATGTGGCACTAATGGGGACTAAAAGACGTGCATGGAATCTTGTAGGAAAACCAGAGGGAAAACGCCCAGTTGGTAGACCAAGGATGAGGTAGGAAAATAACATTAACTATGATTTGATGGAAGTAGATTATACAGGGAATGATTGGAAAAATATTAGCTCAGGATAGGGATGTATGGAGAGCTTATGTCCGCGCGGCCATGAACCTACGGGTTCGGTAGTGCCAGTGAGTTAGTTAGTTAGTTAGTTATTTTCTGTATCCAGATTTTTTCTGGATATTGAGATTTTTGGTGCAAATAATGTATTCCCCTAGCAATTCTTCTCATGCCTTACAATGTTCTTCCATCAGATTTAAGATTTCTAGATTGTATTACACATACCAGACTATACGCCGACCTTCATGTTTCTTGAGAGGTCAAGAAAGCTGTCACAGTCTTCATAATGAATCTAACACAACCTATCTCAACCTAATTCATCATTACGCATCAATTCCCATAACAAAAGCATTAGAAGCATGGTTAATGTTTTCAAATAAAGTAACTGAGTGACGGATGTGCACCAACAAAATTATCTCAAGTGTGGATTCTCAAGATCACGACATAATGTTGCCAATAAATATAAAATAACCTAACCTAATTCAACCTAACAGTATATTGCACAAATCTCTACACTCTCATATGAGCTTGAATTAACACATCGTCTCAATAGACTTCTAGCAATTAACTAATTTATCATTTGGATCGGGAAGGCCGATTAAATTTTGTCAAGAGGCACTATTTTAGACTTGAGGTTCTTTTATGAGCCGGAAAATCTTCAGACTAAGAACCGACGGCTTAAAATTCCTCCCGGAGGTTTTGTCCTTTGGATTTTTCCATCCTAAAAAATTCATCAATCTCGGCTGAGTTCGAACTGCGACTCTCTGGGCTAGAGGCAAGGAACATAAACCACTATACTCTATTCTAATAATACCTAACTTAATATAGCTTTCGAATTGAGCATTGCTTCACTGATAAACATACTGCGGGGAAATAGTATATTTAGGCCTACATGCTTACAAGTACTGTGCTACTAAACTGTATACTGAAACAGAGCGAGTACGCCAATTACGTCACGACAATAGTAACTTCAGTTAACGTGGCCAACGTAACTATTCATTTCAGTGCTGACAATAGGTGCATTAATAATACAATTGAGAATATGTAAGTTTTTAGTACGGTATGTTCCAGTTGCCATAGTAAGCAGACTATACCATATACACACAGTAATAGGCAACACTAGCTTGTTGTCTGTCTTGACATTATCTGAGCCAGTCGCTAGCACTTTGTAAACAAACTAAGTTCATTTGTTCGTAACTTCACATCTCGGTACTATTTCTCCGCAGTCTGCTGATAAATAAAGGGCGGAAAAACGTGCGCTTACAGCGTTGCAGGGTAAGTTGCATTACATTACATGTACATCCGATATAACAAAAAATACGCTCTGAGAGAGTAGCAGTAGGCCTATATGTAGGAACGAACAAACTACGATCGGTGTTAACTTGTCGTATGAGAAACGACGTCGAGGACGGTATTTAAATTAGTGTTTTTTATTTGTGCATGTGGTAGTATTGTGTTAAATTGATTTAAAATGTCTAAGTCGATTAAATAATAATTTTTTTTTGTAAGCCTATGTTTTCCCTTTACAGAGATTTAGGCGCTTCCCCCTACAGGGAAGAATTTGAACCATGCTAATTTAGTTACACTTGTTTTCGTATAGATGGCATTTTGAGTGGTACGTGGTCAGCGTTCCGCCTCATACTGACATCTAGGAAACCAAGGTAGTACTAGGACGGGAAAATTCGGTAAATTTTGCTTAGAGGCCTTTTCATTCAGGCTTAAGGATTTTTTACGAGCCTGAAAATCTTCAGACTCGGGATCCACGGCTTAAAGTCCCACCCGGAGGACTTGCTCCTTGGATTTTTCCGTCCTAAAAAATCCATCGACCCCGGCCGGGTTTGAACCCGCGACCCTTGGGACCAGAGGCAAGGAGCATAACCACTAGTCCACCGCGGCCGACAATAATAAAATAATAATAATAATAATAATAATAATAATAATAATAATAATAATAATAATATAATTGCGCACAATCGTGCAAAATTAATTAATTGGCGTATTGCGCTAATAACATTGTCACTTTGAAACACAATTCCAGATGATATCTTGTACACTTTAGTCCGCACAGTTTACATTTGCAACTGTCTTCGATTTGATGCTAAGTGACATTCACACACACTTTGTGATGGAAGCCGTGGACTGCATAGCGGTTTATCTGGTGCCTTAGTTCCTTGTTTGGTCCACACCAGCTCCTATCTATCATGGCAGGCGTACCGTAGAATTCTTCAGGAATGGCATCCCGCTTTGTATTCTCTCTTGCATCTGTTGTTCGTAAGCTTTAGTCGATTAAACAGTCTTAGATATAAAAAGATATAAGTATGGAAGAAAGATTTTGAATCTGTAAGGGGAGAATATATTTAGTCCGTGTGCAAATGCAAAATTAAAATTTGTAGGAAATATTAGATGGAGCGACATTTTAATAGCAAGAAATATATAGTAAATTTACTAATTTCTTCGACATCAAATAATGATACACTATCTGAATTAAAAGGATTTATGTAATGTAATTATTGTTGTAAATATTCGTTCAAAACTTGAAAATCTACATTTTAGAGTTTTTTTTATAAATATAGGCCTAATAATCAACATATTTTACATGACCCACATGAGTATACAGTTCATAAATAAGACAGTGTTTCAATGCTGTAATACAACATCATTCCAGTATTTATAGATTATGAATTTAGAGAATGAATGGGGTTATAAGGTTCTCATAACCGGACTGTATAATTGTACTCTTGCCGCTGTTCTCGTAAACAAATGAAAACCATATAATCCGTTGATATTTAACGTAAGAAAAAAACGCACATTTATCCGCCCTTTACTGTTAACATTGGTCAACATGATTTTTGTCTCATAAGTACCAATAGTTGTACAAAATGCAGTTTTTTATCGTGTTTTCAAATATGTATTCGGAATTTCTCCATCTCCCACAGTTTTTTATTTAAATTTGAATTAATAGATTTAAATAATGATTTGTTTAATAAACGTTTTTTCGTCCATTTGTCCACTGTAAAATAAAACGGGGAACACTTTCATCAGGAAATTTCAGCTATGGAAAAGAGATATCAAGGCAAATGGAATCCTAATATGCTGGTCGATTATTGTTGGACCATCAAGAGGGATGCTCCACAGGCGAAATATAGCAGAAAGTCGTCATTTGTGTCCCGCGCCGTAGCCGAGGATTCAAGGCACGATGTGTCGGTGTAGAACTACAAGACTTGCGCTGATTCGAATAGCCATGAGGGAAGAAATTATATCATGGAATTTTGACCAGCATCGCAAGGAATTTAGGTAGCTAAAATGAGCAGCGACTTCAGATTAAGAAAACCAATTACAATGCCTGGGAGACCCGACATGCTGACCACATGTCACTCTATACTGGCTGCATGATCGTCCACCTGTGATATCTACACATGAGGGTGTGTGGCCAGCAGCCGATTGGTAGGACAAGGGCCTTCTAGGCCGAATGAGATATGGAGTACATTCCAATAAGTCATATTGGTAACACGAATGAGTAAAAATCGTTTTCTTGGTTAGTGCATCTATAACTTAATTTGGAAATATTAAGCAAATGCTTTCTGGCGTACGTTTAACTTTGTTTGATATTTAAGAATGATATTGTAACGTAAACTTAATGCGGATATCATTTGCAACTCAAACATACTAGTGATAGAACAGAACATGACAAATTAAGTTTAGTACCGTATGATGTATTTTGACCTACTAGTTAAAATCATTCCCTATACTTACAATGTAAACAATTATTCATATACAAATTTCGTTACTCTTTCATAGTGAAGTCCTCAACGGCAGAAGGCGGAAGATGTAACCCTCCTTGTGGGGATAAAACACAAGGAAGCAAGTCCAAAGGCTTTAAGGAGGCAGCCCCTCCAAAGGACTAACCGTGCAGTACTTTAGTAGCATACTCAGGGGACACTTCAAAATGCTTACAAGCTCCAAAGATATAGCCGGACTGTCCAACCAAACTGGAAAGAACACTTGGCAAGGATGACTGAGAATAGAATACGAAAAGTAACATACAACTATTTACCACGAGGAAGAAGAAGCTTGGGAAGACCAAGGAAAAGATGGAAAGAGCAGCAATTTGGAGCCGGAACAGGCTAGTAAATAAGCCTAAACCGTGACGAAGAAGAAGAAGAAGTTACTGTTTCAGAGCCAAAGAGTCGAAGTAAAATATTAAATACAATTGATAAAATATGATACATGATCTCTGAATAAGATATTCAAATTTCCTTTTTTAAAAATAAAGTGAATTTGTTTACTTACTGTAAATAATTATAACTTGAAAATAAAGTTGTTATCCATGCAATTAAATCGTTAAAAAATAAAGTAATTACTTGTAGATAAGCACGCAGAGTACAAACAAAAGGAGAATGGAAGCGCATGATCCAAGACCTTCAATTATAAGCGATTTCCAAACACTTGCTGCCAAGTTGACAATAGCTATTATTCCCAGGTTAATTTATTTGCAATCCTGAAATTTCTGATCTCTTTCTCTCTCTTTCATAATGAGTCATTCTCACAGCTGGCTACTTGCTCCATATACTAACTGTAAACGTTGACTACGTCATGCCAAGAAAACAGGAAATTGCCCACGCTATAACTTTTATTCATCACGGATATTTCGTCATTTTAAATTTAATAACACTCTTTTCATATAGGCCTATATATTTTTTTTCTGGGTTTCCTCAGTAACCAAGTCTCCATATCCCATGTTTGTCACACCCAGCTCCAAAAGTATTATTTTTAATATAAATTATCAACATCATCAATCATCCTCTCAGACCTAGGGGCCTGTAATTGTCTTCTGTGCGGTCGACCCACAGACCATCTCCCACAGAGAACGTAACATAGAATCTGTTTAGTATTCTACAACTCTGCATTTTATCTACATTCTGAAGCCACTTTTGTCCATAATTTTGCAGATATTCGACTTTAGGTGGTTTTTGAAGCATTTTTCACTATGACTTCATTCTACTTGTGATCTAAAAGACTGTATCCGGCCGTTCGTCGAAAAAAAGTTCATTTTATCAGTTGTTACGCGTCTTTCATCTTGAATACTTATTAGTTCAGGCTTTGCACCCATAACAGAGAGTAGGTCAAAGTTTTGAAGGCCTTTAGTGTAGTGTGTTTTTGGACCTTTTTTGTCTTGAAAACTTGCTTGATGATTCTCATGGTGTTATATTTTGTATGTGGACGTTAAATTACATCCTTCATGTTATATGAAAGTAGATCTAGCTATATCATAAATATTTTAATTAATTTATTTGTTCTAAAACTGAGTTATCGAAACAAGTTTTCCTTTGAACGGAAAGTTTTCTTTGGACTTACAAGTTAATTTTTTGCGTAATAATATTGTTATATGTGGGAGTACTAGTCTATCTTCTGTGTTAACAAAAATAACTTGATCTTTGGCTTACAGAAGAGTGTCTAAAGTGCGTGGAGTTATTACAACATAGGCCTAATGTTAACATCCAATATCGAATTTTGGCATCGATGTGCGGTATACAATAAAGAACAGAGTCAACAATTGACATCCCTATCGGGTTCCACAGTTTCGAATCAGACGGTTCAGTTCCTATTTTGATTAATATTGTATTAGTTTTGTAGTTCAAAAATATTATTATTATTATTATTATTATTATTATTATTATTATTATTATTCAATGCCCCAGGTTGTCATTTCGACATTTCTGGTGTTCTCTCCTGGCATTGGCCTTGTTTTAATTATTTTATTAGAGGTTTCATCATCAGCAATATTTTAAGATATTCTGTCTATCGATGCGATCTAAAATGATTTCTTATAATCGGTAAAATATAAATAAGGTTCTTATCAAATCCTTAGTGTTTTTCAATTAAGAGTTTTAAAGTCAAATAACCATATACTCAAGATCTTCTTTGAGGAATCCATTCTGTTCTTCACTTAGTACATTTTCACAATTAACTTATAATTTTATTGCTTTAATTTTGGGGAATATTTTATTTCCATTATTGAGTAGACTGATTCCCCAATAATTTTCACACTCTTTTAAATTACTTTTTTTTTTAATAGGACATTTAGATCTGTCCGGGATTTCTTCCTTGGATACTTGAAAGCAACATGAAATGTCCTATCAATCGATTGCTGGCCGAGAGATAGTGAGAGGTGGTGGGACTGACACATAGTATATAATCTGTATAGGCTTTTATTTGAATTAGCATTTCTTCCAATCCTGATGGAACAGTTATACCGCTGTGACTATGTCCCCAGATTCTCGTTTATAATATAAATATTCTATTTATTCAGGAGAAAGTCGAGAATTTGACTCTGTTGACAACTGGAAAAAAGTAATGCAATTAGTTATCTGGTAGGACAGAAAGATTAATTATGGCACCTGAAAATTATTATTTTAAATGTTAGAAATTATATGAAACGCTGGAGGGAAAATTTTCTATAGGATCGTAACAGGCCTTGGCCTAATACTTGGAAGGAAGAAGAAGAAGAAGAAATTATATAGTCTATATTACAATCATAAGGCTTGGTTTGAGCAAATGAGATGCGATTTATGCGCCGAACAGCAGGCTACACAAAATGGGACCATAAAATAAATGAGGAAATTATGGAAGAGTTGGATGTAGAACCCATTCTTCACCATATACAAAACTACTAGAACAACTGGAAAGCCCATCTTCAACGAATGCCGTCTCGAGTATTGCATCGCTTCATACAGACAGTTTCTAGTAGGGAACGGTTGTGGTCTAGTGGAAGGAGCTTTCCATTTCCCATACAGGAGGTCAAGTGTTCGATCCCGCTGTCATACTTTTTTTTTTCTCTCTCGTCCTTATCTCAATTAATTTTCTTTGTTTTTTTTTCGCTTTGTTTTATTTACAGCATTTACCGCACTACTTATATACGCGAAATTATTTTCCATTGCACGACACACAACAAAATAGAACAAATTTTAGTTTCTCAAATAGTTGTATACTTGTGAACCAAACAACTGACCTCTGGTCATGCGCAGTGGCTTCGTTCTGGGACTTGAAAATTACCTGTGCGCCATCAATTATTTCAAAGGCTGTACATACTTTAACATACTCCACGCAACCCGAATATTATATCTGTCGGGAGAGGAATTTAAACTCTTTACCACACGCAAACTTTTTGACCACATAAAGACATGGAGGTCCTCCCTGGCTGAGCGATCAGCTAAATGTCCGGACCACCCCCGAGATAACGTGAACATTTAAAACAAGACACACAACTCACTCATAATTCACTCATAATAAACATTGCGAATACGATATGGATGATTGCGATGACGAGATGGTGTTCGGGGACTATTGACCGAAAAAAATCTTACCTAAAAACTTGTCCCCGCCGGAAATCGAACTATATGATTCATAATTGTTTTTTTTTATTTTACTCAATGTTCTTATCATTTTCCATCCCTCCAATATAATCACAAAATCATTCTAAATCTGCAAGGGAGTGATTTGTCGCTACATTCTTCATTAAAGTTAACAAGTACACCTTCAAATGTTCGATGGGATCAATTAATGTTGTGATTGCAGTATGGGTATTAGAAATAGAAACTTCTTGTCAACTCGAAGTACAAGTGACATTGTGTGCATGTGATTTAGAAGCTTGATATGATTTTACAAACCCACGATCTGCATGCAGCGCGTGCTCTATTAGCGAACAAAAATCACGCTGCATCAGTCTCTAATTAAATTAAGTCCACTGTGGTTCTCAATTTATTATAATAAAAATATATATTTTTCCTGCAATCTTCATGCTTTTATCCTGACTATTTAACTCATGCCCCAAATGAGAGTCAATGACCAATCACGTTTCAATGATTTCTGTTTTACAACCAATCAGAGTCGTGTTTCACGAAATATTTATCAGTGTTATAATTACCATATTAAAGAAAGCTCCTCCTTTTTAATATTCTGAACAGGTCTGACCATTATTTTGCAGTGACTGAGCCTGTGAGAAATACGGCTACCAGATTGTATATATAGTGCATGAATGTCAACACATGCCCCATACGGGAGTTAATATAAAAACATTTGTAGCAATTGATTATACCACCAAAAAAAAAGAAACCACTGTTTACACTTTCTTAACCCTTAAATTCGCAATGGATCCTTTTGGATACATCATTTTGTTTAATTGATTTAATATTTTAAATAAATCGGAAGAAAACTAACAAAAAGAAACCACTTAAATGTGTGTCTAATTATAGAATATACCTAATAATAACAGTTACACAAGGTTTCATTTTCACTGCGGTCCGCCACATTTGTATTTTGCCAATTTAAGGGTTAAATGTATTTTTTCCCAGGTAACAATCCAGAAAAATATAGTTGTCATATTTACATCATACAAAATCAGAAATGAATTAATATACAGTTTGATGTGTTTCATTTTTTCCCCACTAGAGAGCATTCTTACAATATTGCGTTCCTTTGGCAATAAATAGTATGATCTGGTTGCAGTGATAAACAAAAGAAGCAGATGAAGCGTACTTATCGTTTCTCATTTGTTTTCAAACATCGCCGTTTACATTAAATATATAAATATTTTAAAATAACTATAGTTAAGTAATGATTTGTGAGTAAACAGCTTAATTTTATTCGTTAAATAGTCCTAACAAATGCCACTCTTGATTTCCAAATTCTAATCACTCGTGGCATTACTTACGATAATCATTTATAAACAAATGCTCATCAATTTCCAACATGTAAATTGTCTCATTTAAAATAATACTTAATAACATAAATCAACAATTTTTTTTAGTGTGTTTGTTTTAAGTTTATTGAGTGCTACATCTTTTTCTCGGCCATATGCATTAAATATGTCGGCCACGTTTGCACAAGTCATAGTATTCTTGCCTCTGTCTAGCAGGCCCAAGTCGGTGGTGGGCTGGGTGGAAATTTTAATTTTAAATTTTTGATATCTGGGTTAGGAGGGATGGTGTATAGACTTTTTATTATGGCTTGATTGTGCTCCAGATATCTGGATTAAATTCCAAACTCGTTTCCGGTACATATGTTGAGAAGGCATATGATACTGTTCAAAGCCGATTCGTTCTTCGGATGGGGACGTTAAGTCTGACATACCCTCGGTGCTTTTCGACAGCAATAGGTGACGTGCCTAGAACTGGTTGCAGTTTTCCCTTCTCTCCATCAGCATTCCTCATTCGAAACACGCTACATGCAAATACATAATATACATAAATTCTGCACACATTACAAGTACACATTACCTATGTAAAGTAGTTCTGCTCAAGTGGTCGTAAATTGAAAAAAAAAAAAAAAAAGAAACATATTTACGCCAAATATTCGCCTAGTGCGCAACTCGAAGTACGAAAAGTGCATTGGAAACATATTACATATACAGAGTAACAATGTTATTAAAATATAAATGTTATGAACAAAATAAAACTATATTAACAATTAAAGTAGGGACACTTGTAGAACAGCATTCAACAACAGTTTACAATAAACAAAAGGAAATTGTACCAAACTTTTAAAAGTTGTATATATACACATTTATATTTTTATCATCATCATCTTCATTCATGGATTAGGTCTGTTGACCTGTTCCGACTTCAGCCCATCTCTTTCTAGGTCTGCCCACATCTCGGGTGCCTTCAGGTTTGTATTTTGTTATTTGTTTTGGATATCTATCTTCATTCATTCTGTCTGTGTTGCTTCCATTTTTGTCTATATGTATCCATTTTATCAGTTATTGCAAATATTTCAAGTTCCTGTCTTATTTCTGTGTTCTTGATTCTGTCTTCCTTAGTGCACCCTTTAACAGATCTCAAAAAATTTCATTTCTGCCGCCGTTATCTTACTTAGGTCTTGTTTTTTATGTATCCAGGCTTCTGAACCATAGAGCAGTACCGGTACTGCCAACATTTTATAAAATTTCAGTTGGGTCTCTCTTGTTGTTTTGTTATTTAGTGTTCGTTTTATCGTACCACATATTCCCTGGAATTTTGCTATTTTATTATTTATATCATTATCATAATTAAATGAAATATCACATCCTAGATATTATATTTTTATATAGTATTAATTTAAGTTATGTCCACCGCTATGGTCTCCGGATAGCGTCGCTGCCTTTTAAGCAGCGGGCCCGGGTTCGATCTCCGATCGCGACAAATTTTCCTGGGTGACTTTTTCAGGGGTTTCCTCATCTGTAAGACAAATGTCAGGAAACGTTAAGGCCCAAATGGTCCCCAAACATCATCTGGTCATCATAATCACCATTATAATATTCGCCACGTTTAGTATGAATGTGTGTGTGAATTGTGTGTTTCGTCTTAATGTTGTGTTGTCTCGAAGGAGGCACCGATATTGAGCTGATCACTCATTCGGCAAGTCCGTCCAATATGTCCTTGTGTGGTAAAAGTAATATATGTGTGATACATAGTTAAAAATCCCTCTCCTGACAGATTGTATCGGTGTAAGGCCTAGGTGGCGTGTGGCACGTAAAAGTGCCTATAGACCCTAAGGTGAGAGGTAACAAGAACTTATCTCACTTAGTATAATTAAAAAAACATGCTGCAACAAATTTGATCATCGAATCAAGTCTCATTACTCAATTCTCTCTTTTAAAAAAATATCTTGATGAAAATCCTTACATCAACGGTCTGCGAATAACAAGGATGCCGGCCGACCACGCCTGACGCACCATCTCAGGCGCAGATGTATGAAATAAATTAATGTGGAAAAATGGTGGAATTAAATTTGTGTCAGGGAAAAACGGGAGAAACAAAACTGCTCAGATTGAATTTCGTCTTCCACGAAATCTGCATTGTATGATCGAGACACGAACTCAAGGTCCTGCGGTGAGAGGCGAGCGTTTAATCGCTTGCGCCACGGAGCCATCTTCAATTCTTTGCTTCTCAAAACAGTTCATATTAGTCAACTATATGATTATAATGGAATGTTCAATATTCTAGCCACAATTTTATCATAAGTAATGCCACGAGTGATTTCCAAATTATCGATAAATTCGCGACTCACGAAGTGAGAAGTAAATTTATCTAGAGAATTTGGAAGTCAAGAGTGGCATTTGTTAGGACTATTTAACGAATAAAATTAAGCTGTTTACTCACAAATCATTATTTAATAGTTATTTTAAAATATTTATATATTTAATGTAAACGGAGATGTTTGAAAACAATGAGGAACGTTTGTTATACTTTATTTGTTCATCACTGCAACCATCATATTATTTATTGCCAACGGATCGCAATATTGTAAGAATGCACCCTAGTGGAGCAAAAATGAAACATATCAAACTATTTATAACCAACATTATAGGTTATTAATTAATTTCTGATGTCTTATGATGTAAATTATGTTTTTCTGGATCGTAAATTTCTGGGAAATAATACGTTTAAGAAAGTGCAAACAGTGGTTTCTTTTTATTATGGTATAATCAATTATTACGGATGTTTTTCTATTGCATCTCGCAAGCAGTATCTGTTTACATTCGTGCACTAATATATACAATCTGGTAGCCGTATTTCTTAGACAGTCACTGAAAAATAATGTTCTGACCTATTCAGAATGTTAAAAAGGAGGAGCTTGATTTTAATATGATAAAATTAAATTGATAAAATCGAGGTGAAAAAGACTGCGATTGATTGTAAATTAAAATTAATTGAAATGTGATTGGTCAATGACTCCCATTTTGGGCATGAGTTTAATAGTCAAAATTATAAATCGACGAATTAACATACTTTTGCTAAGCAATATTCAATTTTTAAGAAAGATATACCGTTTCTGTTTCCTTTATAAGAATTGAATTATATATTCTCCCAGTATTTAAAAATATTAGTATAATTTAAAACACAACCTAAATAACAATAATTAATAATGTAATAAAACATACAAATTAAATGTATATGTTCATGATAAATAAAACTCTAATCGGGTTTCTTCAATCTTCGCTGTACCATTCTACACTACATAAATATCTCTCGAAATAAAAAAAATGAAATGAAATAATTGGAAACATAAATTATTTAAATATCTTGGATATATTATATTAAAATAGCGGTTTGTAATGCATTTGGGTCTATTTTAACAAGCATTCATTCTAGTGACTCTTGGAAAAACTCAGATTGTATTGTTTATATCCTAAGTTCAAGCAATCATAATGATGATAAAATATGGCAATCCTCCGCGTATTTTATTTAACAATAAAGGAATAAGTATTAGAGATAATCTGATTTAGTAGTTATACGTCAGTTTCAGAGAGATATATTAACAGTGTCAAGATAGACCCAAAGATAAACTGACCTCAGACTCGCCCTTGCTTTAACGCACGTGAAATGTCTCTTCATCTGTGTAACAGGCTAGTAAATCCCACTCATTGTCAGCCAAATATACAAATCAAAATAATCATATTTAAACCGAGACCCGATAGTTAAAAAAAAAAAAAAAAAAAAAAAAAAAGTAACTTACTTTTTCACAGCAAAGTTTGAATGAAAAGAACTTGTTTGTTCAATAAGTTGGGATTTTTGTCCCCAGAGCTACAGTTAGGGGAAAGAAAAACAAATAAAATAAAAAAGTAAAACTCAATATATATATATATATATATATATTTCAAAAGTCCCTCCTTTATAGGATGTACCTTTCCATTCTTCTTTCTACTAATGCTGTTTTATTTCACTTTTGAATTTCATTTCTAAACTCTGAATTTAAAATCTACTACAAAAAAGTGTATCAGATCCTAAAAAAAATACTACAAAAATTATATCAGATCCTACATTTGTTTCAGTTAACTTCGTGTTATTTCGTATGAATCAGGATTCAACGTTTGAGAAAGTATAATCGTGAAGTGTATGATGCTATATTCAATTGATTCTACTCAAGTTTGGCATGGTATTAAATTTAAACTGAAGCTAATTTTAAAATAAGAACATTTTATTGACGAATCTATATTTATAATTATAAAAATATTTGTATTGAAATAGTGACATTTACTGACTCAATTCGAACGTTGAAGTCAATATATACAGAGTGAGTCAGGAGGAAAGATACATGCTTTGAGGGGTGATAGTACTGGTAATTCCGAACGAAAAACTTCTAATATACATATGGTATTTTTTTAACCGTTTCAGGGTAATTTAATGAAAACAATGAGGAACTAGAAAAGTGCAGGTCACAGTAAGTCAAAATACTGTTATCTTAAGTTTTGTTTATTTGTGTACGTCTTCTTCCTTCCAAGTATTAGGCCAAGGCCTGTTACGATCCTATAGAAAATTTTCCCTCCAACGTTCGAGGGAAATTCTCGTATAAGACTTGAAAGCATAATAATAGTCCCTTCGATTGGTTGCTGGCCAAAGGAAGGCAAGACCAGTGATGGAGCTGCCATCTTATAGCCTCTGGTCAGGCTTTTCTGGAGAAGAAAAGAAAATAAAGAAAAGAAGAAATGGAAGAAAGGAAAGACTCCCTAGCCCTCGGATGCCCTAATAGCGTCGGGGTCGAAAAAAAACAAGAGTTAACCAAGAGAGGTTAGATAGTAAAGTTAAAAGAGTGCAAAACACAAGTAAGTGGAAGAAATGTTTTGCACAGCTTGGGCACCTCGTGGTCGCCATCCACATATCCCCTAGATGAGGACCCCTGAGGGTTAATTGTGTACGTTTCCTCATAAAAGATGTTCAAACACTCCACTGCTAACTTTAAAGCATTTTGTTGCTCTTGTAGACAGCTGAGATACAACCAAAGAGACATTAGGTTAAGTAGCGTCGTCTTTATAAACCATTTCAATACGCATTCACTTGCACATGGTGGAGTTGTTTACCTCAAGTCTTATTCCGGCAGTGCTTGTCTTAGTGTACGGTACTACAGTGTTACCAGAATACTTAGAGGATATCCCTTTGGCAACATGAGCTCGTATGTACTTTCACGGAGCTCCTGCACATTCCGTAGCCAGTGAAACGGCACCTCTACAAAACGTATCCTGGGCGTTGGATCGGTCGCGGTGGAATCGTTTCTTGACCACCGAGATCACCCGATCTTACCCATTGTGGGGTTGGCTTAAGAGCGAAGTCTGCAATCACAGAGTGGACACAAGAGAGGAACTTCTCAATCGCATTTTACATGTCTGTTATCAGGTAAAGATATGCACGAATGAGCTCAGATCAGCAACACAACAGCTGCTTACAATAGCAGCAAAATGCATTGATGTTGGCGGTGGATGTTTGAACTTGTGAGGAAACGTACACAATTAAACATAACTTAAGGTAACAGTATCTTGATTTACTGTCATCTGCACTTTTCAGATTCCTGGTTGTTTTCATTAAATTATCCTGAAACGGTTGAGAAAAGGCCATATGTATATTAGAAGTTTTTTGTTCAGATTCACCAATACTATCACCCCTCCAAGCATGCATCTTTCCACCTGGCTCACCCTGTGCACATATAATTTTTTTCTTGGTCTATATTCGATCCATTATAGCCCAAATACAACAAAGACTGTTTCTCTGAGTATTGTATCTAAGTTATACTTTACTTTAGTTTCATGAAATTTTCTTCTAAACATTATTTATGTTAGAAGTCTGTAGGTGAGATTATGGAAAAAATTAATAACTTGGATTGATAATTTCTTCTATTGAAGAAAATCTTAGATATACTGGATACTTAGAATCTACTTTTATCCAAATAATAATTTGCAATCCTGTTTCTAACGACTACGGCATGTTAAAATAGAATTCATTCGTTGGTACGTAAAATTCATCAGATCTATTTCAATTCGTATTTCAAGAGAAATGTTGATAAAGATGTACGAACATTCACATTTTCGTGTCGTCTGTGTGATGGAATTTCTATTTTAGAATTCTTCCCGTCATAATGACGTAAAATGAAGATGACCTAGACATCTTCAATCACCGGATGACCACTCAAAACTAATATTGTCACGTTCTCCTATTCATTCATTGCGAGATGTAATTCTTATAATTATTAGAATATATAATTGTCTCTTCTGTGAATGACGCAATCACTTGTTTTGTATCCATGAATTGCTTTATTACGCTTACAATAAAAATAATAAAAAATTATGATTCAATAAGCACTGCAATCGTCATATGTTGCAATAAGCTAGTATAGGACCGTATATATTAATTTACAGTAATTTGCAAATATTAATCTTTTTACATGTAACAGATCCTGGAAACCATAACAAACTCACAATAAACTATTTCATATTACGATAAATTAATTCAACCTAAAATGTAAAAATTCCTACTGGGGTATATGTTCTTCTTCTTCTTCTTCTTCACTTCAGGGACCAGGCAAATTACCTATTCCGCCTCACAGTTGTTCTGTCCATCTTTCCACTGACCTTCCTATATTCCATGAAGTTCTTGGCTTGTAGTTAAATGCTGCTTTTGGTAATCTTGTTACATACATTCTTTCTACATGTCTAAACCATTTATCTCTGTATTCCTTGATTTTATCATTCAGTGGATATATATTTAACTCTGTTCTTGTATCTTCATTTAAATCCGTTCGGCTGAACACTGTGAGAGAGATGAGTTTGGAAATTATTATGTGGTAGGGTTCCCAGATATTTTATTGAAATACAGTATGCCAAGTTAAACATATGTACAGATAAGATAATTATCTGAAGTTACAAAAAACCTATACCGAGCGAGTTAACTTAAGCGGTAACTCTTATTCGGGAGGTCCCGTGTTCAGATATCAGTGTCGACTAACCTGAATAAAAGTTAAAAAATAAATTTTGTATCTGAGATCTCAGTTGTCTTCAACTAGGAAAAAAGTTGTAAAATACTTTGGACGCTTTCGGAAGAACATAATATGTTCCATCTTCTCCTTGTAAAACGGTACTTCTTACAAGCAGCAAATTGAACATATGTTCTTCCGAAAGGCCTCCTAAGTATTTTACAACATTTTATCTAGTTGAGGACTACTGAGATGTCATTTACAAATTTTATTCTTTAACTTTTACACAGTGACGTCAACGATGTTAAATAATGAATTTTAAAAGTATTGACTAACGTGAATGATGGTCTTCCTCAGTCCAGAAGGTAAATTCTGGGTTGGAATTTCAATACCAGGGCCTATTTCATAGCATCCATTACTCCATACTATCATAAAAAAGGTAGATGCTAAATGGCCTTAGATATTAAAATGTACATAAATAAAAATGATGAAAAACTTAATATAAGTTGCTGCAATATGTTTTATACTATAAAATCACTGAATATAGACAACCAAGTAATATGGAAAAATATTAGCCGGTGGACTTTCACCGGTGCTTTTCATTATATATACATGAATAAATTAATAAACGAATGGAGGAAAACACAACGAGGATATATACCCATCAATAGGAACCTCAAACTCGATGCTATTCTTTTTGCAGACGATTTAGCTCTTCTGGCACTTTCCGAAAATTATTTGCAACGATCAATTCATAATTTACAAATTTAATATGGAAATATCAATTAACAAAACTAAAATTATGGCATTTCATGGGAAGTATCCCATACACAGTAAAATCTGTCTCCAGAATAACATTTTAGAGAGATCTAATCAATTTAAATATCTTGGATATTATCTCTCTATCTGGAATGAAAAGGATATCCCTGAAAAAAATTACTAGTTATAAGTTTTGGAATTATTAATCAAGTTATGAAACCATGCCTTGTACAAAAACACCAGGTTACGTTTATATAACACTTTGGCTAGACCAGTGTTGGCCTATGGTAGTGAAGCATGGACACTAAAAAGACAACATGAAAGCAGAATAACGGCTTGTGAAATGAGATTCATGCGCAGAACAGCGGGTTACATCAGATGGGATCGGAAAAGGAACACCGATATCTTAAAAGAATTGATGACTACGCCAATTTTGGAATATATTAAACAGTACCAACTAAATTGGAAACACCATCTAGAAAAAATGAGTTCAAATCGGATCCCCAAAGCTGTTTATAATTATATACCAAGAGGACGAAGATCACTGGGCCGTCCTATGAAACGCTGGAGGGAAAATTTTCTATAGGATCGTAACAGGCCTTGGCCTAATACTTGGAAGGAAGAAGAAGAATATTAGCCGAGTTAGCTCGGACTATAGCGTTTAAAACAAGAGTCCAATTCGGCAGTTTCCGGATCCAAACCCCGATGCCGAGTGACCTGACTTACGTAATTTTTCTTTCCTTGTATTATCTGGGTCCACCGCTGTGGTCTCGAGGTAGCGTGCTGCCTTGTCACGCAGCGGGCCCGGGTTCGATCCCCGGTCGGGGCAGTTTTTCTGGGTGAGGTTTTTACCGGAGTTTTTCCTCACCTGTAAGACAAATGTCAGGAAAACTTTAAGGCCCAAACGATCCCCAAAATCATATGGCCATCATCCTTATCATTATCATTATCATCCTTACCATTATCATCATCATCCTTCACCGGTGTGGAAAGCAACGGAAAGCTACCACACCTACACAATTCCCTAGTAAAGCTGCAAGCATAGCATGAAAATGCTATGATTGCAGTGAAGGACCTGCCTTCGGACAGAATTACTATGGATGGATGGATGTATTATCTGGATCCATTTCATTATAATCACCATTTCATTATATATATATATATATATATATATATACATACATACATACATACATACATACATACATACATACATACATACATACACGGTAACACTTGTTCAATTCGTAATGTGAATAATGCGGAAATCTGTCCAATGTGAACAAATTTATTGGTCCCGGCAAAAAAATAGTAATTTTATGTGTATTTATTTTGTATAAAACAGAATCTGTCCAACACGGAAACGGAAGAATATTTCTACAGAATTCATGAAAAAATGTTTATAAGGCGGAAAAATAGAGAGAGAAATAAATTAGTTTCCACTTCATTGAATCCCCGTTAGACAAATTAACGATAAGTGATGATTCCAGCCGCTGCGCCGCGCCGGATGAAGTAGAGTTTCTACATGTATATGGATTTTTTTCGGCCTCACTGCACACCCGTTTTGCTAAATATAGGTTCGTTTAACAAATATTTCGAGTGTGACATTTGTCTTACAAATAACTAGTGCACTGTAAAATCTTAAATTAGTTAAGATCTGAGACCGATTGTGTACGTATCTTTCACAGGTAGCGTTCTGAATGTCCAGAATAAAAATGGCTAAATCGTATGTACCATTGTCATTAAACGAAAAAGTGAAAATAATTGAAGATAAATAAAAACAAACTCTCAGTACGCGAAATAATGACTAAATTTAAATGTGGAAAAAGCCAAGTTTATGAGATTTTAAAACATAAAGAAAAAAATAATGAATGAATGGATGCAAGGAAATGATCAAATAAGAAAATAAATCAACGAGGTGTGGGAGTATTTTACAAGTTCACGATCAAAAAGACTCGTAATTTCCGGACCGATGTACCAAAGTCAAGCTCTAGCTATTGCTATATCCCTAGCGATTAATGATTTCAAAGCATCTTCAGGATGGTTATGGACAGTTTTAAAAGACGACAAAATGTAATGTGGGATGACATTTGCGGGGAATTAAAGGATGTGGACGAAAGTATAGTTAGTGAGTGGAAACCGAAACTGTAAACTGTTATTTCAGGATACGCGCCTAAGTGACATGTTTAACGCTGGCGAAACATGACTGTTTTTTCGCGCGTTATCGTCGAAGTCGCTCGTACATACTTTATTTCACTTTCCAACGGCAGCGGAACTACAATTAATCCAAGGTACATAAAAGGACATATACGATGCTCTATAATCTAAGATTTGTTAATATTGTTTTGCTTTTTATAATGCTGAATGTTGTCTAATGTGGAAAAAATAATTGATCCCATGCGATTCCGCTTTGAACAATTTTACTGTATGTATGTATATATATATATATATTCACCGCTGTGGTCTCGAGGTAGCGTGCTGCCTTGTCACGCAGCGGGCCCGGGTTCGATTCCCGGTCACGATAGGCTCCTGGGTGGGTTTTTTCCGGGGTTTTTCCTCACCTGTAAGACAAATGTCAGGAAGCTTCTTAGGGCCGCACGGTCCCCGAAAATCATCCTGCCATCATCCTCATCATTTTCATTATCATCATCATCCTTCACCGGTGTGGAAAGCGACGGGAAGCTACCACACCTTAATGCTGCAAAGCATAGCATGAAAATGCTATGATTGAAGTGAAAGACTTGCCCTCGGGCAGAATTATTATGGATGGATATATATACTCTGGTCCACCTCTGTGGTCTCGAAGTAGCGTGCTGCCGTGTCACGCAGCGGGCCCGGGTTCGATCCCTGGTCGGGGCAGTTTTTTTGGGTGATTTTTTATCGAAGTTTTTCCTCACCTGTAAGACAAATGTCAGGAACACTTTAAGGACCAAACTGTCCCCGAAATCATATGGCCATCATCACCATCATAATCCTTATCATTATAATCATCATCATCATCCTTCACCGGTGTGGAAAGCAATGGGAAGCTACCACACCTATAATTCCCTAGTAAAGCTGCAAGCATGGCATGAAAATGTTAAGATTGCTGTGAAGGACCTGCCCTCGGGCAGAATTACTATGGATATATACTCTATATAAGAGATCAATGGAAAACACGTGCATTTTTTAAAATACAAATTCACAACTTTCTGGATGTAACCAGACTCTAAAAACGATATGACATTCGATGTTAATAGATTCCCTCAATAAAAAATCATATTTTATAATATTAGTTAAGCCAATTACAAATGAGCAATATTTTTTTTTTTTTCGGATTGAGGATCTTAATAATTTTTCATCGTAATTTTTGTTCGCACCTTCTCCTGGAAAAAGCAGTTAGACATTTTTTCATTATTGTAATAAATATATTGTATACCGCTGTTGTCTCGAGATTACGCCGTTGCCTCTTATGCAACAGGAAGGGTTCGATCCCCGGTTGTAACAAGTTTGTTGAGTGATGTTTTTTTTTTAATTTTTCCTCACCTGTAGGACAATTATTAGGAAACATTAAGGCCCAAATTGTCCCCAAACATAATCTGGCATAATAATCATCATTATCATACACGCCATGTTTAGTATCAAGTTTAATATGAATTAGAGTGAATTGTGCGTTTTTTTCTTAATGCCCTAAATTATGTTGATCACTAATTCTGGAAGGCCCTCCATATCCTTTTGAGGTCAAAAAAGTATATGTATGATCCAGAATTTAAAATCCCTTTCCCGACTGTAAGGCCCGGTTGGTGTAAGCCATGTAAAAGTAACTATAAGGTGAGAGGTCATACTACCACGGAGAAGAAGATGAATTCGATATATTACTTGATTAATCCCCACAATTAGAATCGTAATTGCTAGTTCTGAAATGTTCGTCCCTGTGTGTTTAATGTTCATCAAAATATGTGGAAGGCAGGCAACGTCACAACATGAAAGGACCGGTAAATTTTGCTCAGAGACCTAATAGTTTGGGCTCCAGGTTTATTTACCTATCCGAAAATCTACGTCCGCTTTAATTCTATTCTGTAGAAGTTTAATTCAGGACTTATCATCAACAATCACGGATTAAGCCCATGTGGCTTTTTCCGGTCTCATAGATTCTCATTCAAAAGTTGGACCCATCTCTTCTTCGGTCTACCAACATTCCTGTGTCCTTTTGGTTTGTATTTAAGTTAATTTTGGGAATGCGATCATCTTCCATTCTTTGAACATGTTCTTTCCAGTTTTTTTTTAGATTATTTTATTCTATCTAAGAGTGTAAAGATATTTAGCTCATTTCTAATATCTTCACTTCTTCTCTTATCTAGAAGTTAGCAACCAGCCACACTTCTCAGAAATCTCATTTCAGCTGCTTCTATGATCTTCTCTTCTCTTTTAGTTAAAACCCAAAATTCACTACCATACAATAGTAAGGGGACTGTCACTACTTTATAAAATTTTAGTTTTATTTCTTTTCTTGTGCTTTTAAACATCCTTTTGATTGTTCCACATATATCATTAAATTTATGAAGTTTGTTAAATAGATCTTCATTTTTAAAATAGGAGATTTCATAACCCAGGTATTTAAAATGGTTCACTTGTTCAATGGGTTTCCCCTCCAGAATTATTTTAGCTTTATTTAGGATTTATTTCACATCTAATTATGTATATTATTAACTTTAAATTTACCTATACTGAAAACAAACAACAATAATAGTAAAAATTAACAATAACAGTAAACATTAATTTGAAATTGTAACAATAACAGAAGCTACTGAAAACACTGTTAATTCAGAGTGTACAGGATAGCATAATTCATAAAATGTTGCCTGCTACGATTGTTAGCCAGTTGTTACCTAACCTGAGTACGAAGGTTATTCCGTTGATTTAATTTAGTAATTCTGATCATGTTATCTTAAAGAACATAGATGTAATGTGAAAGTAGACAAGAGAAAGAAGACACTTCCAGCAATTTAATCGAGTTCTACGCCTATAGGAAATAACAGTCATTTCCCGGACGCAGATAAATCGTACGGCACTATGAGGAGAGGATCGGTGATCATGCAGTCCACGTACCTACTTGATAGTCAATTCTTTATTTCTCTCTCCTCGCATTATATTTTCTCACACAGATTATCGAATCATGCGTGATGTGATTTCACACCACTCTAATATGTATTAATTGAGTATCTCAACATGACATAACATATGCGTGGGAACAAGGTACTTTTAAAATGAATTTTATAATGTTAAGCGTATGTTTCTCCTGGTAGAGTGAAAGAGAAAACCACATGGTCTCAAATTCACTAGGCTAAATAAATATGAAGATGTAATGTTAATTTTTAATTTTTATTTTATGAACTTTTTATACATATAATATCGATTAGATCAACACATCATATACTGTATTTACCTAACTACATATCTATTTTTCCGTCAATTTATACGTCTGTCCACCCTTATGCCTATCAGTCCATTCATATATAGGTATGTATGCATGTATATGTAAGCATACAGGGTGACAACGGAGGTAAGGTAGTATATCGATATATGTTGATCATATTTAATAAGGTGCCAGTGTCCGGAAATTATGCGTTTTCACACTAAGAGTAGTTAATTATGTCTCAAGATCAGTCTTAGTTCGAAGGATTTGAAGACTCATTACTTTACATAGGGTCAACACGCACATAAATTGAACTCGATACCACACATTTGTAGTGGAAATTTTACCGACATTACTTGAAGTGACGTTGTGGCTTCGCAATAAAATGTGGCTGCAACACGACGGAGCTCCAGCTCACTTCGATGCCAATGTGAGGAGACATTTGGATACCACGTATCTAGGTCGATGGATTGGCAGAGGAGGACCAGTCCCATGGCCTCCGAGATCACCTGATCTTAACCCTTTCGACTACTTTTTTGTGGGGCGACATGAAACAGTATGTTTACCAGAGTCCAGTAGAGTCACGTATGGATCTTTTAGCCCGAATCCACGCTGTTGCAGAAATAATTCAAACAAGGCCAGGAGTATTTGAACGTGTGCGCCAATCACTACACCGCCGATGTACGCTCTGCAATGAGATGGGAGGTGGATATTTTGAAAACACGATGTGACTGAGACAGTATTTTAAAGTACTGAGTCTTGAAATCCAACTAACGGAACTCTTGAGAACTTAGCTACTTATACTGTGAAAATGCAACTTTTCCGGACATTGGTAGCTTATTAAAAAATTATCAACATATCACAATATACTACCTCAACTCTGTTGTCGGTGTTTTTTACAACACCCTATATTTATATATATATATATATATATATATATATATATATATATATTATTCCTCAATTCTTTCATAAATACCTAAATATCTGCATATAAACTAATTTTGATATTTAAATATTAACTCACTAGCACTATCGAACCAGTAGGTCAATGGCCGTGCGGACATAAGCTCTCAATTCATCCCTATCTTGAGTTAATATTTTCAAATCTTCCCCTGTATAATTAACTTCCCTCAAGCCATGGTTAATGTTACACTCCCACCTCATTATTGGCCTGCTACAGGCGCTTTCCCTCTGGTTTTGTAACAAGAAGCTTTCATGACCCTCTTTCGTTCCCGATTCGTGCCAGACGTTCTGCCCATCGCAGTCTACGAGACAACTCTTCTTATTATATCTGATATCCCATAAAGGTAATACACGTCACTATTCATCTCTTTGATCCAAAAATGTTCCTAAGAACTTTATTCTCAAATACTCGTAATGTTTTTCCTCCCTTAAAGTAAGAATCCATATTCCGCATCCATATAATATAACTGGGAAAATAACAGTTTTATATATTTTCAGTTTAATTTTTTTCGAGAGAAGTTGAGACAAGAGTCCCTGTAATGCATAATAGCATGTATTTCCAGAATTGAGCCTATGTTTGATTCTCTTTGTATACCTCATTCCTATTTGTAATTATTGTTCCGTAGCCGAGCGGTTAAGGTAGGAAGCCTTGGCGCAGAGCTACGGGAATTGCGCTGGTTCGAGTCTCCATGGGGGAAGACATTTTCTCATGGTATTTCGGCCAGTATGGGACCGGTGCCCACCCAGTATCGTGAGGCAATTGGGTAGCTACAATAAGTAGCGGCTCCAGGTTGAGGAACCAGCTATAACGGCTGGGGGACTCGACATGCTAACCACATGTCACCCCTACACTGGCTGTTGATCATCTACCTCCTTGCGATTGACACATGTGGATGTGAAGGGCCAGCAGCCGGCTGGTAAAAGGGCAACCGCTGAAAAAGTGGAAAGACCCTCAATCGGAATCGGTATTTCTTCAAAATTTCCCTCATTTGTCATTTGTCTACTTCCATTATATAATGTATTTCTATGTGTGACCATTGTATTTAGTTTTATTGATTTTATTTCCAACACCATTTACATAATGTTACTCAATAGAGTGTGCGATTTTGGGACATAGTAATACTGTACATTCTAATTTAATTACTGGTAGTTTAGCTTGCCTATGGTCTTATGGTCTAATTTAGTAAGTTCATATTTTTACTCCGGTGAATAGCAGTTCATTTTAGTC
This sequence comes from Diploptera punctata, assembly GCA_030220185.1. Lineage (NCBI taxonomy): Eukaryota > Metazoa > Arthropoda > Insecta > Blattodea > Blaberidae > Diploptera > Diploptera punctata. The sequence goes on from JASPKZ010000809.1 coordinate 130,940, forward strand.
CATAAAATATGTACACATAATATAATGTTCATGTAAATATATATATATTGGTTTTGTTTTCTAATAGGTAATAAATAAACTAACCATGATAGTTGATAGGTGTGGTGAATGCAATTGTATGTAACTTGAAGTTAATAGCTGTTGTGCACGTAATGTTATCTATTCCATTCTTGTTCACTGAGGGAAACCACTCGTATATAAGCACAAAGCGAACCTTCATTCTTACAGTATGTTGTTCTTCATTATATGTTATGTCTTTTTGTAAATGTATTTTCATATATTTTAATAATAATAGAAATAATATTATAATAAATTATTATTATATAATGAATTGAGTTGGTGTTTACTTGATGAAAATCCATATTTATTAATTAAATAAAAATAAAATGTAGTTTTATTTGATTTTCATATTCATTATATAATTCAGTGACAGCTGTTTCGGTACACTGTACCTTCTTCAGACATGTTAACAAATTATGAATTGTGTTCCAACTGATCTAAGCAACAATACAACAATATTTATTTAATTTTTTTAATTTAACAAAGGGGATTCATTCAAATCAAGTTGAGAATTTAACAGTTTTTTACTACTTTTAAATTTATTAATTTCTGCAGCCTCCAAAAGATCTAACTTCTTACCCTTATCACAAATATGTAAAATTTCAAAATTTGGATCGAAACAATGATTAAATTGGAATAGGTAGTTAGCATATTTTGAATTTTCTAAATTTCTGTTATATGTTCTCATGTGTTCCTTTATCCGAGAGATAAACTGGTAGACCTTTTATCTCTCGGATAAAGGAACACACGAGAGCATATAACAGAAATTTAGAAAATTCAAAATATGCTAACCACCTATTCCAATTTAATCATTGTTTCGATCCAAATTTTGAAATTTTACATATTTGTGATAAGGGTAAGAAGTTAGATCTTTTGGAGGCTGCAGAAATTAAAAATTTAAAAGTAGTAAAAAACTGTTAAATTCTCAACTTGATTTGAATGAATCCCCTTTGTTAAATTAAAAAAAATAAATAAATATTGTTGTATTGTTGCTTAGATCAGTTGGAACACAATTCATAATTTGTTAACATGTCTGAAGAAGGTACAGTGTACCGAAACAGCTGTCACTGAATTATATAATAAATATGAAAATCAAATAAAACTACGTTTTATTTTTATTTAATTAATAATTATTATTACTGTTTATTATTATTATTATTACTGTTATTATTATTACTGTTATTATTATTATTATTATTATTATTATTATTATTATTATTATTATTATTATTATTATTATTATTATTATTATTATTATTATTATTATTATTATTATTAAGAAAAAAGTTCTTAGAAAATGCTTGGACCAAATACAGACGAACAGACTGGCGAATGGAGAAGACATAACAGTGAAATACATTATCTTTATGGGTAATCATATGTAATAAGAACAATTAAGTCTCGAAGGGTAAGACATGTGGCACGAAGGATCTAAAAGAAGGTCATGGAAACTTCTCGTAGTAAAACCAGAGGAAGAGTGCCCAATGGGTAGGCAAAGAACAAGGTTGGATAATAACCTAATCATGATTTGAGAAAAGTACATTATACAGGAGGTAGTTGGAAAACATTAGGAGTACATGAACCACCATTGTGCTGTCATGGGAGAGAAGGTATACATGACGTCAACATTTCCCTTCAACTCCTCATTTAAGCGCTCCCGCAACTGCTGAAGAAACATGCTCCAAATTGAGTTGCTCACCATATGATTGTGGCTGGGTCAGAAGAAGAATGTTATCAAGAAACGTTTTGGGGTTAACTTCATTATGAATGAGAGAAAGAATACCCCCTAGACACATGATTTGAGGATATATATATATATATATATATATATATATATATATATATATATGGTATGATAAGAAAAATAAATGCCTGGACGGGATTCGAACCCGGATCTCTGAGTCTGTACCTCAGCGTGATATCCATTACACTACCAGGCGAATCCAATTCAAACACTTATTTTTCTTATATATGTATTATACTCTCCATTATTACTAGATGTCGCGAGAACACTGTCTTCACTGCCATCTAGTAGCTGACTATATCAAGTAAGCAAATTAATATATATATGGTATGATAAGAAAAATAAATGCCTGTATGGGATTCGAACCCGGAACTCTGAGTCTGTACCTCAGCGAGTTATCCGTACACGCTAAGGTACAGACTCAGAGTTCCGGGTTCGAATCCCATCCAGGCATTTATTTTTCTTATCATACCATATAAATATATATATATATATATATATATATCCAGAGATCCGGGTTCAAGTCCCGTCCGAGCATTTATTTTTCATATCATGTCATCTTAATATACAAAAATTTCGTGTCACGTTGTTTGTCCGCGATGCAATCCTAAACTACTGAACCGACTTTAATAAAATTTTGCACACTGTGTGCTGTTTGATCCAACTTGAGACTTAGGGTAGTTTATAACTAAATTTATAGTCGCATTATTTTTTATTGCAAATTATTTGTTTATTATTTAACGAGTTATAATTATCTGTGAGTTCCATACGATTCTAACAGATGGCGGTGTAAGGTAATTTGGTAAGTTAATTGGTTTATTATTTAACAATGAGAGATCCAGATGGCTGTGCTTTTTGTTGCAACCCTGAATTTCAATTGAATTACAAATATTGATTATTTCATAATTTAAGTGTGTTCAGTGTTTATTTTATTTTCAATATTATTAATTTCGTGTGTAAGTATTAGTTTTAAGTAATCTGGCTGAAAGACAGCAACTTAATTTACATTTTTAACGTGTACCTTAGCCAGAGCAATGCGTGACCGGGACTGATAGTACGTATATATATATATATATATAGTAGGTTATATACGGTATAAGCAATTAAATTGGTATGGGCACGTACGACGAATGCAAGAAGAAAGATTACCCAGGAAAACATTGGAATGGTGTCCACCTGGAAGAAGTAGGAGAGGAAGACCTCGAAACTCGTGGATGCAGGAAATAAGAACTGGAATGAGAGCAAGAGGACTGGCGGACATGGATTGGATGGAGAGAGACGAATGGAGAAGAAAAATAAAACTTTAGGCACAGAAAGATGTGTAAACATTAAAATTCTGTATATTATATATATATATATATATATATATATATATATATATACACACACATATATATATATATATATATATATATATATATATCAATGGAAATCAATAACAAAAATGGAAAAGAGAGGAAGTTGCAGAAAATGGATAAAAAACATTAATCACTGGAAGATGCTCTTATGTATTGTAATCCTTTATTATAAAAGGTAAACGTTAAGGGAGGAGAAAGATGACGAAAATTTGAGAATAAAGTTCTTATATTTTTTTTGGGCCAAAGATAGATGAACAGATAGGTGAATGGAGGATGCTACTTTACGGTAAGCTATATGATATTTATGGAAAACCAGATATAATACGAAGAGTTAAGTCTCGTAGATAGCGAGGGGCAGGATATGTGGCACGAATAGCGAATGAAAGAGAGGCATGGAAACTCCTATATAGGAAAACCAGAGAGAAAGCTCCCAGTAGACAGGCTAAGAATGAAATCGGAAAAAAACAGTGACTATGATATGAGGACATTGACTATACAGGGGATGATTGGAAAATATTAACCCGGGATAGGGATATATGGAGATCTTATGTCCGCGTGGCCATTAACCTATGCGTTAGTGAGTTACTTAGTTAAACGTTGGAATTAAGGCGATAAAGATTTTTCGTAAGTAATGCCACGAGTGATTTCCAATTTATCTAGATGATTTGGAAATCAAGAGTGGCATTTGTTAGGACTATTTAACGAATAAAATTAAGCTGTTTAATCACAGATCATTATTTAAATATAGTTATTTTAAAATATTTATATATTTAATGTAAACGACGATGTTTGAAAACAAATGAGAAATATTTGGTTATGTTTAATTTGTTCATGCACTGCAATTAGATCATATTATTTATTGCCAAATAGGATCGCAATATTGTAAGAATGCACCCTAGTGGAGAAAAAATGAAACACATTAAACTGTATATTATAATCAACATTATAGGTTGTTAATTGTTTTTAGGAATCAACTCGGTAAAATCATTATTTAAAACGCAATTATTGAAGACACAATTATCAAATTTGTAATTCGAAGGAATCTGTTCATCATTTGCTATATTCAACGTATTTGTTCGAGAGTCAATCATTTCAAAATAATGGTCTGACCAGTTCAGAATATTAAAAAGGAGGAGCTTTATTTAACAGAATCGATAATTATTCAGGTGAAACACGACTGTGATTGGCTGTAAAACAAAATTCATTGAAACGTGATTGGTCATTGACTCCCATTTGGGGCATGAGTTAAATAGTCAAAATAAATGGCCCATCTTCATTTGGGGACAAAAAAATATAGGTTATAAAACCTAAATTGTTATAATAATTAATCTAGTTACCCTTGGTTTTACTTACTTACTTACTCACTGGCACTATCGAACCCGTAGGTTCATGGCCGCACGGACATAAGCTCTCCATACATCCCTATCCTGAGCTAATGCTTTCCAATCATTCCCTGTATAATCTACTTCCCTCAAATCATTGTTAATGTTGTTCTCCCACCTCATTCTTGGTCTACCAACTGGGCGTTTTCCTTCTGGCTTTCCTACAAGAAGTTTCCATGCACGTCTTTCATTCCCCATACGCGCAACATGTCCTGCCCATCGCAGTCTACGGGACTTAACTGTTCTTATTATATCTGGCTTCCTATAAAGACCATGTAGTTCATTGTTATGTAGTCTTCTCCATTCACCTGTCTGTTCATCTCTCTTTGGTCCAAAAATTTTCCTAAGAACTTTATTCTCAAATACTCGTAATCTCCTTTCCTCCCTTAAAGTAAGAGTCCATGTTTCGCACCCATATAATATAACTGGTAGAATAATAGTTTTATATATTTTCAGCTTAACATTTTTTGAAAGGAGTTGGGACATCAAAAGTCTCTGCAATGCATAATAGCATGCATTTCCAGAATTGAGCCTATGTTTAATTTCTTTGTGCATCTCATTCCTATTTGTGATTATTGTTCCTAGGTATTTGAATTCAGCCAATTCCTCAAAATTTCCCTCATTTGTCATTAGCTGTCCATTTCCATTATATAATGTATTTCTACGTGAGACCATATATTTAGTTTTACTGATATTTACTTCCAGTCCTAATTTCTTAGTGTTACTCAATAGTGTGTGCGTGTTGGCCTTTAGTATCTCCTCGCTATCGGCCAGTAGTACTACATCATCAGCATAAACTAACAGCTTATTAATACCATTCAGTTGTAAGCCTTCCTCATTCTCTAAAGATTTAATGGCATGCTCTAGTACAAAATTAAATAGTAGAGGAGATAGTGCATCTCCTTGCTTCAACCCATTCTGGATTTCAAAAGTGTCTGAAAACTGTTTTGCCTACACGCACCCTACTCTTTGAGCCATTTAGACACATTCGTATAAGTCTAACTAACTTTTTAGGAATTCCGAACTCCAGCAGGATACTATATAACTTCTCCCTCTTAATTGAATCATATGCTTTTTGGAAGTCTACGTATAGTTGATGTACAGTACCATTATATTCCCATTTCTTTTCTAAAATCTGTCTTATACTAAAAATCTGATCTGTTGTAGACCTGTTTTTCTTCTAAATGCACATTGATGATCTCCTAGAATGTCATCAATATAGGGAGTAAGTCTGCTGACTAATATATTTGTTAGAATTTTGTACGAAGTTGAAAGTAATGAGATGCCCCTGTAGTTGTTGCAATCAGTTTTATCTCCTTTCTTATAAATTGGTACGATAATTGATTCCTTCCATTCATCTGGAAGAGCTCTTTTTCCCAAATCATACTAAGCAAACAGCGTATCTTGTCCATCAATTTTTCTCCCCCTGATTTTATCAGTTCTGCTGGGATCTCATCTGAACCTGATGCTTTATACATCTTCAATTTTTCAATTGCCATTTCAACCTCTAATGCACTTGGCTCTGCGACTAGCATTTCTGCTGTCTGTAAACTTATCCTCCTCAATGTCCTGTTCTGTATGTACATTTAATAGCTGATTAAAATAACTTTTCCATCTATTTAATATACTCTTGGAATCTGCAATCATATCCCCATTTTCATTCCGAATTATGTTTGTTCTAGCCTGAAACCCTTTCTTCTCTATACTAATTCCCTGATATAATTCTCTAATGTTCCTATTTTTTGCATTCATTTCAAGATCATTAATCTTCTCTCTCAAATATTCCCTCTTTTTACTCTTTAGTAACTTGGTGGTTTCCCGTCTAACACTACCCAATTGCTCTAAATTTACCTCATTTGGCTCGTGTAACCATTTAATTTTTGCTAGCTTTCTTTTCTTTACAATGTCGGCACATTCCTCATCAAACCATTTCTTGTTTTGCCTCTTTTTTAAACAACCAATGCTTTCTGATGCTGACAATTTAATAGTATCTCTTATAGCCTCCCATTCCTTATTTATATCAGTTTCTTCTTCGTTTGCCACATTGTCATCTGAAGATTCCAGTACTTCAAATCTATTAGCAATTTTGATTTGGTATTCTTGCTGCATTTCATCATTTTTCAAGTTTTTTAATTCATATTTTACAGAATCATCTTTAGCGTTTGTTCCTCTCATAAGCGATAGCCGTTGTCTGATTTTCACCCTGACCAGATGATGATCTGAATTGCAGTTCTGTCCTTCTAACTGATCTAACATCAATGATGCTACTGTGCCAGCGTTTATCCACTAATACATGATCTTATCTGGTTCCGAGTTTCTCCATCTGGGGACGTCCAGGTGTATTTATGAATATCCTTATGCTGAAATGTTGTGCTCTTAAGAATGAGATTCTTTGATGTGGCAAATGTGACTAATCTAACCCCGTTGTCGTTACTATCTTCATGAAGACTGAATTTGCCTATTGTTGGTTTGAATATATCTTCCCGCCCCACTTTTGCATTAAAATCTCCTAAGACAATTTTCATATGATATCGTGAAAGGGTATCAAATAAGCATTCTAATTCTTCATAGAACTCATCCTTGATCTTGTCATCTTTATCTTCTGTGGGGGCATGTACATTTACAATTATAAAATCATGTCGTTTACCCTTTAGAATTATGTATGATATCCTATCACTAAGAAATTTAATATCTCGGATAGCGGATAGGATCCTCCTTCTGACTAAAAAAACCCGTTCCAAATGCAGGTCTTTCTGCACCCCCATAGTATAATGCAAAGCTTCCTGATTCCTTGACTACCTTCTCCTGGCCACCTAACTTCCTGTAAAAGCGACTATATCCAAGAGCGATTTATCCAATTCCCGCGTTAATATCTCTAGTGCCCCGCTATTGTATAAAGTCCTAACATTCCACGTTCCTAGGAACATGTCCCTGTGTTTGAGCCTTTGGCATGGGTTCCCTGAAGTAGTCCCCGCCCGGAGAACCGAATGGGGGACTATTTGACCTCCGGAAAATTTTACCCCAGTAGAACCCATGTCCGCATTTCTTGACGGTTGTATTTTTACGGTTTTCTCGTACCAATTATAGAAGGAATTTTTCACATAATTCATTTCGTCCACTTTTTGTCCAAGGTAAATCCATAATTTTTAAATGTATCAATAATTATCAGTTTAACGCTTAAAACAAAGCTGAATTAACCAAGTAATTTTGCCCAACATTTTATAATATTTTACAACTCATAATACTAATTTTTAAAATAAAACATCGAATGGCATTTGGATTGGTGGATTTGAAAACTGTAGCACTTCTTTTTTTATACTGTATATAACATGATTATTTTATACTTTCTTCTGCATGATAGAATGATTATTTAATTGCCCCAAAAACTTGTAAAAATGAAATAAGTAATTTTGTTCTTGCTGGTTCATTTATATCCACCCATCCATAGTAATTCTGCCCGAAGACAGGTCTTTCACTGCAATCATAGCATGTTCATGTTATGCTTTCAAGTCTTTACTAGGGAATTATAGGTGTGGTAGCTTCCCGTGCTTTCCAGACCTGTGAAGGATGGTGATGATAATGATGATGACGATGGCCGGATGATTTTCGGGGACCGTTGGGCCGTAAGCTTCCTGCCATTTGTCTTACAGGCGAGGAAAAAAACCCAAAAAAAACACCCAGGAGCCTCTCCCGCCCGCTGCGTGACAAGGCAGCACGCTACCTCGAGACCACAGCGGTGGACTTCATTTATATACGTGCTTATTAATTGTTATAATAAAAATTATTCCCTTTATAGATGTTCTTCTTCAGAGAAATAATTTAGGTAACCTTTGCATATCTTTGACTCTTAAAAAAATCTAAATACATTTTCATGTCTTCTTTTGCTGTTTAAAACCTTCCTATGTAATTTTTAATATTTTTACTTCACTTTGTCGTTGGTCTTCCATATATCCTTCTCTCTTCTAATATCACCATAATCATCACCTTCAAGGTATGGGCCTGTTGGCCCGTTCCGATCCTCGTTGCACAATATGTTACAGGTCGTCCTTTCGGTCTTCCTAACATTGCTTTGGGGTGTTCGAGTTTATTTAAATGTCCTCGTAGTAGGTAACCGACCTGCTGCCGAGTAAGTCCAATGGTGGGGCTGCCACCTCAAAGCATTTGAACATGCTTCCATCTGTACAAAACGAGGTGGAGGGCTGCTTGTTTCGCCTTTATTTAAGCTTGTTCTTTTTGCCGATCCAACCGCTGAGGTCTTCACCTGTATCCCTGGACAGGGGCCCTCGTTCAACCCCGAGAGATTGGGTCATTGACAGAACTTAGTCACTAAGATTCATAGTGTTCTCCCCCACGACGAGAACTCGCCTGTCAAGAATTACCCAAACTGTAGGCCCTATACAGTTACGGCTTATGCGCCGGATTAATAGCCTTGTCTAAAACCAAAGCTGAAGGCCTCTTCTAATACCAATTGTATATTAAGCGTGGTATCCTCATTGTCCAAATTCTCACACATGTTCCTATAAGCCCAGTCTTCCTTGTTCGAATACAGTGCCAGTGTCTTATTCTGTTTCTATTATTGAAGACAGATTAATATTACAATTTTAAAATGGCATACGTTTACAATACAAATGGATGGAAGCTGAAGTACATGTAATATTAACTTATCATTTTGTCACGCTTGAGTTGTCGCTTCTCACTTTCTAAAAAAAATCGCTACTTTGCTCTGTTGTTGAATTATAGCACTTGTATGTCCTCCAAGTAACTGTCTAATGACTCACTCTAGGCAAGTAATCTTACATATAAACTTTTCCATTTACACCACTTCTTTACGAATTACAACATAGTACATTGCATTACATCCAGTAATATAAAAAATGGAGGCAAATGTTATGAAATCATTCTACTATCCACCCTTCCTCTTTTTCTATTTAACTATTTCTTTGTGCAGAATTCACAAACATTTATATAGGCCTACTGTATAACATAATGAAAATCTCTTCCCGTCGAACGAAGAAATGTACAGGGACTGCAGAAAGCTAAAAGGATGAAAACCGTTACATATGCGCGGGCCGTCTGCTTCACTCATTGTACTGTTCTAACTTCAAAATGATTATTTTGCGACAAGCTGTTTGTTGTGAAGTAGCGACTGAAACTTTTAGTTTGGGTTTTAGCAAGCATAAAAAAAAAAAGAGACAGAGGCTCTGTCGCCAGTCATGCTTTCAGCTAACTGGCAAGACCTATATGTACTTCAAAATTATTATTTTTATGAGATGATATTTTAACTTATTTAATTGAAATGTAGTTAATTTACTCAAAGTGTCCACCTAAAGAGACCTGCGAAAATTCATTTTCCTTAACAACAATAATAATAATAATAATAATAATAATAATAATAATAATAATAATAATAATAATAATAATAATAATAATAATATTAAACGAGTATCACAATTTAAATATCTTCGTGAAATAATTCAGGAAAATGGAATTGAAACTAAAGCCAATGAAAGTAGATGCCAAAAAATGGAAACAGCATTTCGGCTTACTCACAACACTTATAATAAAAAATGCATATCTTTACATACAAAATATCGACACTATAACACTGTAATTAAACCAGAATGCCTCAATGGAGCAGTAACATTAATTTTGAACAGAAAAAATATATCGAAAATATAGTGAAAAAAGAATTCAAAATTATAAGAAAAGTTTTAGGTCCACAAGTCATAGGTGAAGCATTTAGACTCAGAATTAAAAAGGAAATAAAAATATATACAGACATTCATAGTGATATTAGAAAACAAAGGTTAAAATTGTATGGCCATATTAAACGAATGAACTCAAATAGGCTTACAAAACAGATAATGGAATTCTACGAAAACAGAATAGTCGATACTATGAAGTGGATTGATGAAGTCAAAAATGACTTAAAATTGGCAGGAATTACTAAAGAAGATATCCCAAACAGAGATATATTTAGAATTAAGGTGAATAAGTGGCAAGTTGACCAAGAGGACAAACCGAAGAAAAAAAAACTGGAACAACTTGGACAGATGATAGAAAACAAGCTCATAGCAAAAGAATGAAAGAAATTTGGGCTCAAAGGAAACGCCTCTAAGTACCTTTGCGTAGTCCTACATGGGCTCATCCGCAATCAAAAGAAATAATAATAATAATATAATATATAATAATAATAATAATAATAATAATAATAATAATAAAGTGCTTACTCGCCTCAGTCTTGCTATCCTGTTCTACTGGACTCTTTCCATATATTTCATAGTATATCACTGTATATATTATGTAAGTTACGGTTTGGAAACTACGTATCTGTCTAGTTAAATGAACTATTCGACGGATACTATATAAATGTTATCTTAGGATTTGTAACTACTTGTACGCATTAAAACAAAATAAACGAGAAGATTTTTTAAAGCGAGATTCTATCTAAGTGGGTCAAACCTTCTTCTTCCTATGTATGTTAGGTATGTAATTGTTGCATGATATCCTCAACAGATATCAATGGAAAGTGTAAAAGTTTTAGTGTAAATGCGGCTGTATGCTAGCGCTTCCCCAAGTCTGCCGAACAATAATTAACCTCTGTAATTCTCCCCCTTTTTACTGTCTTAAAAATATACGTTTTGGAAGAAAAAAAATGTTTTAGGAGAACCTTAATTTTTTTTTAATAAATGGTTATATAAATATTTAACGTTATATCAATTTTGTTCTTCAGGGATGAGGAGGTTAAATGTTGTGTTTAATATTATTATTTCTTTTAGTTATTTATTTACTTATTTTAGTCGGCCACGGTGGACTAGTGGTTATGCTCCTTGCCTCTGGTCCCGAGAGTCGCGGGTTCAAACCCGGCCGGGGTCGATGGATTTTTTAGGACGGAAAAATCCAAGGAGCAAGTCCTCCGGGAGGGACTTTAAGCCGTGGGCCCCGAGTCTGAAGATTTTCAGGCTCGTAAAAAATCCTTAAGCATGGAATGAAAAGGTCATCATCATCATCATCACGAAGGGGGATTAGGCAAGTGCCCGTTCCGACTTCATATTGCATGAAGACAACGTCTTCTAGGTCTCTAAGCAAAATTTACCGACTTTTCCTCCTTCTCCCGTCCTAGTACTACCTTGGTTTTCCTAGATGGATGTCAGTATGAGGAGGAAACGCTGACCACGGACCACTCACAAATGGACACCTGCACAAAAAACAAGTGTAACTAAATTAGTCTGGTTCAAATTCTGCCATGTAGGGGGAGAGCCGATGAGCGCCTAAATCTTTTGTAACGGAAAAAAGATTGGGCTTACAAAAAAATACTTAGTTTATTCCTATTTATAAGTAGTATACTTTAGTACTATTAAAGGCCATATATTGTGTCTAGGATATTTATCGTTATTAACTAGGTTGTGTGTGTCTATTGCTTGTGTTTGCCACGTGTTTACTGTAGATGTGGTATTACCTCATTTTAATGATACTACGAAATTGGTGCTGGTGGTGAAATTCCGTTTTGAATTTATGGCCGAGGAAATCAGGTAAAAATATCTAAGTCACTATGGTCCTGACCGGGGTTTGAATCCGAGAGTTCTCGAATACGAATCTCAAACCCTGCCGCCTGACTTAACTTGTTCTCTTCTTTTAGATTTATTAGTTTTAGAACAATTAGAATTGATAAAAAGGGGGATGGAGAGGAAAGAATTTGTCTGCAATTTACGATATAGAAACTAAATAAAAATTCTCACCCTAAAGGCCCCTTTGAAAAATGTTCTCAGGTACCCGGATGTGGGATGAATATCAGAAGCAATTGACAAGCCACCTCACGAATTGTTTTTTAAAAATGCAACATCTGAACCTTAATAAAAATTCATGCTAATGTTTTTGAGTACACACTAAAATCCAAAGAGGATGTGATGGACAAATAAAGCACGGAGTTTCTAGGATCGCGCTGTTCTCCTCCCTAGAAATACGTGGGCTGGGAAGTAAATTGTCGCAGTTTCACACCCCACTTCTTGGAGAAGCTCACCACATATCCTCTTAAAGCTCTGACAATTGAGGCCAATGACGCCGTATTACACATTGACCGCAGTGTTAATATTTATGCGGCCTCTTTTGAGAGGGAGAACATCTTGTGAATCACAACTACTATCTGTCTACAACCACTAGCTAAACAAATTTGCTAGCGTTTTACATTCAAACGTGTACCGACTTTAATTCCAATTCAACATTTGTAACTATCAAACCAGGGACGTTGGGGGGAATGTACAGAGCTTTCTGTAAGATAAATTTGTCTTCTGCTTCTACAAACACTTGTATGCTAATTTTGTGTTTGAGGAGTTTCCAGTAAAAATTCCCACATATGATTACTTATGATTTAACTTCAAGTTACTTGCAGTTAAATTCCAAAAATAAATATTTTGTTTGCAATGGAATTCAATAAAGTTATGAAGATAAATAAAACAAAAGCTAAAATGGACGTTAAGTTGTAGAAGCATTTACATGCAAAGGAAATCATTGTGAATTGTTAAGATTAATAAATAAGATACACAGTCTCCTCAGGACATGTGGCACGAATGGAGAGTGAAGGTCATGGATACGTCTTGTAGGAAACCAGAAGGAATGCAACCGGCAGGTAGACCAATAATGAGGTGAAAAACAATGTTAACTATAATTTGAGGGGAGTGAATTATACAAGGAGTAACTGGAAAATATTTTTTTATGGGTTGGATTATAAGGAAACCTTATGTCTGGCGGATATGTAACTCCAGGTTAGATTATGTCGGTGAGTTATAAAGTAAGTTTTTAATATTATACAATACATTTATTATCACGTTGAGGACTTCCTCTAAAGTAAAGTATATATTTTTATTTTTTTAAATTTAATCCCGGTATGGCCACAACAAATGCCCTTCTGGAACCGTCACGATTGGAACCTAGTATCCCAGTCAGGACGGTCGCGTTTATAAGTCTCGCGAGAGTACAAGACCTACAAAGTAATGGTTGAAAAATATTAGTGAGAGATGCACGTAAAAATCTTAGGTTGTTCATTGTCAAAAGACTTCACATATATTTCCACAGAAATAATGCAAATGTCTTAAAGCCGGATATTTACACGTATTTAATAATAATAGGGGTTACTTTATTTAATATATATATATATATATATATATATATATCTTCAACATTTTAATTTTTTATTCAAGGGAAATCAGTTAAAATGTCATAAGTATGAATATGGAGAAATTAATATGTTTATATCATATAAAAGTGTAACAGAATATAAGTTATTGTTGAGAATATTATGTGGTTTTAAAAAAATCTAGAATCAGTTATGAATTTTAAAGAGTTTGAAATATCAACTGCCACATTTACTTTGAAGTGATTGGATAACTTGGATGTGAGTCAACCAATAGCTCTCATAGGCCAGGTTGGTTAACCAATCAGATTTGAATGGCTTAATAGGAATAGTGGATTGTGGGAAGGAGATCCATCTTCAACATTGCACTGAAAGATGTCATAGTGACAAGTCTTACATAAAAACGGTCGCTCATGATTTTTTTAATACTGAGTACAAATTTATTAATAAACAAAGGAATCGTGCATCAAATTACTACATATGAAGTATAACATATGTGCAGTTAATTTCAAGTCGAAATAATAGATTTTGAATGGTATAATGTGTGACAGTCGAGTCTCCAATAGTGATTAGTACCGTCATTATATAACAGTCAATATATTACCGATATTAAAGTAAAGAAATACAAGTTTCATTTCAGTTAAAAGAACTAAAGTGATAATAAATGCGGAAGCTACTTTCTTAAAGTTATTCGGTGTTTTTATTTGAGTGAAATCCATTTTTTTTAGTCTTCCCTCTGTTCCCCTGAAGGTAAACTCATAGCCGTGGCAAAATGAAGTCGAATCAAAGAAGGATTCCAACTACCGAGTGACACTACAAACGGTAGATGGAAAGCGAAGTGGCGACAACCCCTTCTTTAAATGGTACCACATCTACATCTCCTTCTTTAAGATACAACCATCTGCTTTAAATGGTCGCTCAACGTGGTGCCTTCAATCAATTTCTGCTTTAAAGGGTTGCCCAACGTGACCCAACCAACGTGATAAAACTTCCTGCTTTAATCTATTATAATTTGTAAATAGTATTTCTGTATAGTACTTCATAAATGTTTCTTCGAGATCTTTTGCGATTTTAAGGGTATAGCCCAAAAATGTTTTTGACGATTCAGTTGGTGGTTGTTAGTCTTCCTCTATAAATGGGTTATGAACATGATACACAATATTTTTATGTAAATGGCGTAGCTAAACTCCTATGTGTTTTGATTTCTCATTTCTGCTGAATCAATAAATCATTATGCAATACAAATTTTAACGTTAATAACGTTGCTATTTTTTAGTCAATTTACGCTTTCAACAGCACAATATCTGAGTAAAATGTTACGTGACATACCAATTCGGATAGAGAAAGTGAATTTTTGAGTACCGATGCCGGTATTTATAGTGATGGGTGACAAGTGATCTAAACATATTAAAAATTCTGGTTTAACCAGTTTCAAAAGTGTTTTATTTAATATTTGCTTCCTCAAGGTGACCAACAGTTTTTCTTCTGGAGTAGTCCACTTTCTCGTTCTTGCATTAACGTTGCTGATGAGTCTTCTATTATTTCAAGAAGCTAATGGACACCTGATAATTTTGATAGTGAAATGCCTTTCGAATCCGAAGTGTTTATGATGATTAACTTTTTTTTTTCGATGAACAATTTCTCCAAATAAAATTGTGCTCCCAAAGTCTCTCAAATTTTATCGACCTTAGTCCGAACTGAACAAGCATATTTCAATCCAGAGGAAAATAACTCTTAATATGCCAAAATCGGTCAACACGTATTTAATATCCATGTTAAAACATACCTAATAAAATTCTAAGACTATATTTCTTCTTCTTCTTCTTCTTCTTCTACATGGTAAACGTAAGTCCTATTTAGAGAGAATCTATCCATCTTGTCAAGATAGTCCCAGTTTTACGGTTTCTAATCGAAAATCTTCAAGCTTTATGAGCAAATGGTGTTTTAAATTTTAAAAAGGTATCTTCCTGAACAATGATAAAGTGACTATTATTCCGATAACACACAGATGGCCCGATTTCAATTCCCCATCACGTTAAATATCCTGGTTTCGTTTTTTCAGGGCTTTTCTTAAATTTAAAGTAAGTCCCAGGAAATAATTAAAATGAATAAATTAATTATAGGCCTAATAATTATAATTATTTTTAAAGCAACTCAAATATTTTAAAATAGCTACTATATTTTAAAAGTTAATTTGAACTATCGGCCTACAAAGTGTTCGGAAATTCCCATCACAAACTTTTAGGACTTGTGGAGGGAACTAGTTACACAACGTTTTAAATTGGAACATTTGTCCGGAAACGTACATTTTTCGTTGTACAGGTATAACAATTTCGCATTAAACTTTTTAATCTCCGTCTGTCGGGGATAAATCGATAGTAATTTAATGATTTATGATTCAATTAATTACATTTTCACAACCCAACATTAATTGGTTTCGTGATAATGTCCAGTGTCAAGGAAAACATGAATAAACTTCACTTTGTCACTGTAAGAATAAGATGGAACGAGTGTAACAGAGCATGATTCACGGGTACAGTGCATGCAACGAGCTTGATGGTTACCACATCGAACCGTTGTTGTAATATATAAGTACTAACCACAATGTTAAGTACAGCAAAGAAGTTTGGTTAGTTTGCATATAAAAAATGTTCTCATATAGGCCTAGTGTCAAAGTGAAGTTTCTTTATTTTTTCCCTTGATATTGGATATTAATGAATGTTGGGCCGTGTAAATGTACGAGTAATTAATTGAGTTATAAATAATTAAATTAGGCCTACTATTGATTTATTAATGGCAGACGCGGGAGATTTAAGTTCTTAATGCGAACTTAAACCTGCAGCACGAAAACGGTACGTTTTCGGACAAACAATCCTATTCAAAACTTATGTTCTCAGTCGCCTCTAGAAGCCCTATAAATCTGTAATGTGAATTTCCAAACAACCTGTATTTGACCCGAGTAGCGTGGAGCATATAAATGTACTTATAAGATGAGAGGTTAAGCTACGAATAAGAAGAAAATTATACTACTCAAAAAAATTAGAGGAACGCATGTTTAAACCAAAGCCACAAAATAAATATTCAAACAATATAAGTTTTGGGAGTTAGATGTTTTTGATTTGAAGTAGGCCTATTGTTTAAAGCCAGGTTGAAGATCTTCTGGGTTTTATTATTTTTTTCTCTGAACACGTTAGTGAAGTTCTAAGAGTTGCTGAAACCAAAGTGAATGCTCATGGAATTATTAAAAAAAACAGGTCGAAGAATAATCTGGTAGGAAATTGTTATTTTGTGTTCTCTGAAGCTAATACAGAGCAATGAGACATCTGAATGAAACATCAGTTGCACGAGCAGTTTCATTGATAGAAGATGGCCGTTCCATTCGCCATGTCTCTAGGATCCTTGATGTCAGCTTTTCCGTCATCTATAGTCTGTGGAGACGATATAGAGAGGCACGTGGATACAAGAGGCCGCCCGGGCAAGGCCGTAAGAAGAAGACTACAGTGGCACAGGATAGATTTCTTTTCCTATCAGCTTTGAGCAATGAAGAACATCTACAGCCAAGAGATCTACGAAATTATTTACGAACAGCAACTGGGGCGGTAATTTCTGATCAGACTGTAATAAATAGACTGAGAAAGGCAAGGTTGAGGTCAAGAATCCCCTTTAAAGCCCCTCGCTTAACACGTCAGCACAAAGAAGCCCGGCTGCGATTTGTTCGAATCATGTCAACTGACAGTTCCACCACTGTAAGGGTGTTCCATTCACGGACGAATCAAGATTTCGTTTAACGGATTCTGATGCTCATATATATATATGTATGGAGACGTCCTAATGAACATTTGGATCCAGTTAAAATTATTGAATGTGACAGATTTGGAGGTTGTTCGGTTATGGTTTCGGCTGGGATTACTATTGAGCCTCAGACAGAGCTTATCGGACTCTGCATTTTGGGTTCGTGATTGATGAATTACAGCCAGAGCGGATTTTTTCTCGGGATATCTCCCGTTTTCCCTTACCAAAAACTTGATTCCACCACTTCTCCACTCATGTCATCCAAGTTTTATCCATTTACTTTCATTTGTCTCTGTGATGTACGCCAGGCCAGGTCAGCTGGGATCCGCGTATATCGCAGTATTCAACAATAGGTGCTTCATTTCATCCCATCCTCTTCCTGCCACGACATAGGACACGTGTAGAGGGTTTATATTTGTGAGTGCTAAATAACTCCAACTTATAAAATTTATACTAAGATAAATATACCTGTGCATTTTTTTCATGAGTTATACTTTACTTTTGAACATGTAATGGCATATATGTGTAATGCTCTAAATGTTGCTGTCTCTAGTTGTCTCAAATTTCGTCAAACTGAGCATTGGTGTTAAAGATATACATAACATTATTTGGCTCATGTGCCGACATCTTACAAAAAATACATACATGATGCAGTGTGTAGTTCTTCAGTATAAATATCAGGAGAAGATCGTGATCAACCTGTAATACTGAAATGTGATCTTGCTATCAGCTTCTGTTATCAGTGAGAGAGCAACACTGTGTCACGATCTCCAACCTCAACATTAACCTGTCAAACTTTTACATTAAACTCCGCCGACAAAACAAAAAAAGTACATTTCAAAGTACGTAACTAATGACAAATGCTTTACTAAGCACTAAACATGTTTATTTATCTATTGTTCTGCTATTTTAAATGGATGTGCATGGGTAATATTTTTACAATACACAGTCGCTCGTAAAGAAATTTGCTACCATCAGAGTGTTACGAAATTTGGTATTTCCCAAACATTCTCCTTATCGCGACAGGCCTACAAAGCCCTTAGTCTACCAGCCGGCTGTTGGCCTCACATCCACATGTGTCAATCACAGAGGTAGATGATAATCAGCCAGTGTAGGGGTGACATGTGGTCAGCATGTCGAGTCCCCCAGCCGTTATTCCCAAACATTCACTTGATGCTAAAATATTTATAAAATATTCTCTTATAATGATAATGATAATAATAATAATAATAATAATAACAATAATTATTTCTTATTTTTAAATGATTCCATTTTGGAGTCATATCACATCTAAGAACGTTCATTGTATCCAGTAAATTGTGAATTTTTTACTATTACAGGATAGTGTTTGTCATGTATTTTGATGAGAAAATCAACAAGTTAATTTTAATAACGCTTTAAAATTGTGATTATGATGACATGGACCATTGGAATGAAATTGAAAATCAGTAAAACTTTAATCAAGTTGGTCGTTATCGATATTTGAATTCGATTCTAAGAGCTAATGCCTGTGTAAACTTGGCCTGTTCTTTCTCCTCTCTTTCTTCTTCGCATTCTCATTCTTCTTATATTATTATTATTATTATTATTATTATTATTATTATTATTATTAAATAGTAGTAGTAGTGGTGGTAGTAGTAGTAGTAGTAGTAGTAGTAGTAGTAGTAGCAGTAGTAGTAGTAGCAGTAGTAGTAGTAGCAGTAGTAGTAGTAGTAGTAGCAGTAGTAGTAGTAGTAGTAGTAGCAGTAGTAATTTTGGGGTATTATTATTATTATTATTATTATTATTATTATTATTATTATTATTATTGCTGCTGCTGCTGTTGTTGTGTCATGTCTTCTCAGCTATAGGTAGTATTTTGAACAAACATTATCTTATTCGTTGGCTGGCACTTAATTCTTTTGTTCTCTGAAAACACTATTTTTTATATTATATTTCTCTTTGAACAAATTCGATTCTACTTCAGATTTCTTGAAAACTGTTATTTTCTATGTATTTTTCTTTATATATATATATATATATATATACACGCACACACAGTAGGATCAGTGTGGCATTGGACAGGAGACGCGGGGACGCGGAGATTTCACTGTCACTGCTGGCGCACTCGCGGCGGGGAACGGACAGCGTAGGATCGCCGTGTCCAATGCTATACTGATCTCGCACTGTATATATCTAGCCTATATATGTTTATCAATTTGTTGCACTTGTTACTTGTTGAGTCTTATTCACTTGAAATGTGAGAATCTGATTTAGAGTTCTTTCTTGTTTCCATTCTTCGTAATAAACAGTAGTGCCTACTTAGAAAACAATTACCATCACGGTAGATGGGAGGCTAGCACGCGCGGCTGTCCCGACTGGAATTTTGATTCGAATCCGGAGGGGTATTGGTGCTGGGCCATACCGGGATTTTTCAGGGTTTCTTCGGGGTTCTTCCGTTTCCCGAATTTGATCCCACCAAAACTCTCGATTTCTCTTATCTCCCCTATCATGTCATTTCATCTTAATTTATTACTCATTCATTTCGTATCAATTTTCATCTCATTTCATTTAGTAAAATAGTCTGGCCTGACAAAGCACAGACGTTTAAATTTTGTGGTTGTGGTGATCCACGCTGAGGGGCCCTCCATTCGTATATTTCCTCGCGACTCTGAATGTGCCTATGTGACAACCTAGGGCAGAATAGAGCCAGAGGGAGGGATATAGGCCCCTGACCGAGGGTCTGGGGCCAGCTTAGAAAGAGGCATACGTTTTTCTAATCTAATCTAGAAAGCAATTACTTTGTTGATAGTGGTAAGATCTCACATTTTACATAAAATCCTTTATTTTGTTTCAAGCGATACGTAAGAACATGAGTGTAGGCTATTTTTCAGATCGGAATATCTTCCTTCTTCTTCATCTACTTCATGAAATTAGGCCTTTGACCTGTTTTCACATCAAGTGGGGATTTAATGAATCTTCCCATCTAGTAAATGGGCGTCCAATGCTTCTATGTCCTTTTAGTTTGTATTTTAGTAACAGCTGAGGGATTCTATCTGTAGGCATTCTTTTAACATGTTCGTACCAGTTGTTTCTCATATTGTCTATTCTATTTGTTAAATTAAAAACATTTAAGTCTTTCCTAATATCTTCATTTATTTTTCTGCCCAAAATTGCCACACCTGCTACTGAACATAAGAGCTTCCTTCATTTCAGCAGTTTCTATTTTTCTTCTGCCTGAACGGTTAATATCTACCTTTAAAAAATGTTTCCTTCTTTTCTATTTTCATAAGATGTTTGTATAAAATGTTTATATCATATAACCGAATTAACAAAATGAATATATATTCCTTAAACCAGCAAAAGGGACCATAAATTCGATTTTCTGAGGAATTCGCATAGTTTAAGCAGTTTCTGTGAGACGGACTGTTTTGTTTCGGATAATGCACAGACGTAAATAAATAATTTATTGATCTCTATTAAGCCAGGATCGAATATTCTAGCAATCCATTCTTAAATTATTTTCTGAGATCGATATAATTTTATCAGTCTGACTTACATCATAATTTCTTTGAGCAATAGAATAACACCTCGAGTAGGTTACTAGCTTGGCTCTTGGTGATCATTGCCTCATTCGACGACCATGTCCAGGGTTCCTGATGGACTTTTAGGCTGCAATGACAGTTCAGAGGCATATGAAGTATTCAGCTTACATCACTCCATCACTTGCCTGTCACTCGTGACGAGGACACCAAGGTTGGATTTTTGGGGGCCTGATTGAATTTAAACGTATCAAAATGTGATACTAATAAATATACTTTCCAGGCCTTTGACTTTCATTCAATATTTTAGGCATTTAGTTCCAACTGGTAAATAAAAATCAAGTGAAACACGACTTATTCTCTTTTCTGCATAGTTTTTTTTTTTTGCAAATTCCCCAGGTTGTCTTTCGACATTCCTGGTTTCTCTCCTGGCATGGTGTACTTGTAACCCACTCCTGCGGTTGGGCGCCTGGAAGGCGGGGTTACGTTGCCTCGATGATATGATGGGTGATGATGATAGTGGTGCGCTAGGAGAGTTCCTAATCCTAAGCTTTATCTAAGATGAATATGAATGATGATGATGATGATGATGATGATGATTGCGATGGCCATATGATTTCGGGCACCGTATGGGCCTTAAAGTTTTCCTGACATTTGTCTTACAGGTGAGGAAGAACCCCGATAAAAACCTCACCCAGAAAAACTGTCCCGAACGGGGATCGAACCGGGCCCGCTGCGTGTATATTCTAGATTTACTGCCTATTCAGATCAGAAACCAAGGATCTTTCCAACATTTCTATGGTCTTCCAGGCTATCTCCTTCCATCTGCCGGAAGATTATTCTCTCTTGATAAACAAACTCTCATGTTTGGTGTTGCATGTAATTTCCATTGATATATTCTCTTATTCGTTTATTTATTTATTGCATAATGTTCATGTCCCCTATTTCCTCATTTCTAATTGAATCTCACTTGGTTTTCAGTAGGATTTTCCTTAAAGTGTTAATTTCATGTGTTTCTAAGAACTGTTTCGTTCTTACAGATTAGTCCTAGTCTCTGAGACGTAAGTATGAATTGGGCGTATCACTGTTTTATAAATTATAAATTTCATTTCCTTATTTAATTATTTTCCCAGATTATATAATTCATACAACTTGCTATTGTTGCTGCCTTGTTAGCTAGATATCTTAGATTTGCTGTGATCCTCATCAAGCTATCACAATTCCAGACCTGCTCAATCATCCTGTCACTAGTTCTAATTGCATCTCAAAGGAATTTACTTATTATCATAGATTTAGTTTTAGTAGATGATCATTTTCATAAGTAATGCCACGAGTGATTTCCAATTTATCTAGAGAATTTGTAACCAAGAGCGGCATTTGTTAGTACTATTTCATCATCATCTTCCTGCCAGGTATTAGTCCTAGAAGAACTGTTAGGCCTGAGAAGTGGTTTTCGTGCCATCTTTTCATAGGTCGACCAAGTGACCGTTTCCCATTTGGACAGTAGTTCATTATTGCCTTGGGGATCCTGGATCTAGCGATTCTTGAGACATGTTCCTTCCAGTTAAGCTGATATCTGGAGATGTAGTCCAGTATTGGTGACACATTAAGTTCTTGAAGGATTTCTACTTTTTTTTCGATCCCATTTGGTGTAGCCAGCTGTTCGACGCATACATTTCATCTCACAAGCTGTTAGTCTGCTTTCATCTCTCGTCCTTATAGTCCACGCTTCACTCCCATAACATAGGACTAGTCGAACCATTATTTGATAAAGACGAGTACGAGTTGATTTTTGCACTAATTAAGGTTTTAAAGCTCTATTAATGATTCCCATTGATTTGTTGAATTTCACAATTTTCTCTGGTAAATCCAAATTTTCAACAAAAGAGAGTTTATATCCTAAATAATTAAACTCATTAACTCTCTCTAAAATTTTATTTAAACAAATTTGCTTGGTATTGGGGATTTTCCACAAAAGGCCATTTTTTAGTTTTATTGGTAGATATTTCCATTGAATATTTCTGGGCTGTCAGATTTAAATTATGCACTGACCATTGTAAATCATCTTCAGATGTTGCTAGTAAAACAAGATCATCTGCAAACATTATTATATCTAATTTTAAAATTCTATTGATGGTGATACTTCCATGTTTTGTTTCTCTAAAGTCTTTTACAATGACACTCATGTATATGTTAAAAAGTAGAGGGGAGAGGCCACAACCTTGTCTGACTCCTGAGTTTATTTTTTTCCACTGAGTTATTTTTTCTTTTATTTTTATTGCAATGAGAGTTGACTTATAAATGTTATAAATATTATATATGATCTGCTTTGGGATCTGATCTTTCATCAAAATTTCAAATAACAGACTTCTGTTCACTTTATCAAAGGCTTTTTTAAAGTCAATAAATGCCAAGTGTGTTTCTATATTAAATTCACGATGTTTCTCAATCAAAATTTGCATTGTGAAATATCCATCAGAGCATGATCTACCCTTCCGGAAGCCATTTTGTTCTTCTCCAAGTATATCTTCATAATATTTAGAACTATTTAACGAATAAAATTAAGCTGTTTGCTCACAAATCATTATTTAAATATAGCCATTTTAAAATATTTATATATTTAATGTAAACGGCGATGTTTGAAAACAAATGAGAAACGCTTGTTATCTTTCATTTACTCATCACTATAACGAGATCATATTATTTATTACCAAATAGCATCGCAATATTGTAAGAATACACACTAGTGGAGAAAAAATGAAACATCAAACTGTTTATAACCAACATTATAGGTTACTAATTAATTTCTGATGCCCTATGATGTAAATATGTTCATCATATTTTTCTGGAACGTAAATACCTGGGAAATAATACGTTTAATAAAGTGCAAACAGTGGTTTCTTTTTATTGTGGTATAATCAATCGCTACAGTTTTTTTTCTATTATATCTCACAAGCGTTATCTGGTTACATTCGTGCACTATATATACAATCTGGGAGCTACATGCATTCTATCATTCTTACATCTTAATATATAAATTGCTATATTTAACGTATTTCTTAGAGAGTCAGACACTGCAAAATAATGCTATGACCTGTTCAGAATATTAAAGTGGAAGAGCTTTATTTAATATGATAAACTTAATCGATGAATAGCTAGGTGAAACACGACTGTGATTGGTTGTAAAACAAGATTCGTCATTGACTCCCATTTGGGGCATGAGTTAAATAGTCATATTTAATCTTTGACACCTGAGATGGAATTTATACAATAATTTTACTTCACTTTTTTCACTTTGTATCCAATTTTGGTATTTAAATAGCAAATAAATTAATATGACAATCTCTGAAAGTAAATCGAAAGTAATGACATTCAACGGGAAAGACCATATGAGGTGTAAAATCAGTATTAATAACAGTATAATACAACAGGTGAACAATTTTAATTATTTAGGATGCAATGTATCATACTGCCAGAAGGAAGATATTAATATTAAATTAAATAGATTTTACAGAATGTGTGGCACTATAAGACGGACACTGAAAAATAAAACTTTGAGGAGCACACAACTAAAATTTTACAAAATTATGGCAGTGCCTGTCTTAACATATGCAAGTGAAAATTGGACTCTTAGCCGTTCAGACAGAAGGAAAATAGAACTGCAGAAATGAAGTTCCTACGTTCAGTAGCAAGTGTGACAATTTTGGACAAGAAAAGAAGTGAGGATATTAGGAATGACTTAAATATTTTCAATTTAACAAATAGAATTGACAACATTAGAAACAACTGGTATGAAAATGTCAAGAGAATGCCTACAGATAGAATCCCTCAGCTGTTACTAAAGTACAAACCAATAGGACATAGAAATGTTGGACGCCCATTTACTAGATGGGAGGATTCATTAAATCCCACTTGATGTGAAAACAGGTCAAAAGGCCTAATTTCATGAAGCAGAAGACACATTTATTACCTCACTAAACGTGACTTACTTTTTTATAATTTGTTACTATGCGTTTATCTACCTATATACCTCTGTCTTAGTTTAACTTCTTCCTTCATACGCATCTCCAGTCTTACAGGAACAAGAACTTTCAGGAGTGGATTTTTAACTCTGTTTTACATAGTCTACAAGTAACATGAAATCGGCCAAAAATATTTTAAAAAAAAAAAAATGAACTCGCATCTTCAAAATTTTAAAATGTATTAATAGTGAAACACTATGAAACACTTTTTTAATTACACAATGGCATAAAAGTTCTCCCCGATGAGTCAGCAAGTCAATGACGGGGTAAAAATGACAACAGTAACATTTAAGTCAAGATACGCCTTGGGTCATACATTTATACCTACGCCTTAATTTATTTAGTTGAATAAGTAAAAATAAAAAATAATTATACATTTCTATCGTAATTGTTTTTAGATACCCCGTGCTGATTACCTGGCGTTTCCCGGGAATCTACTTACCCCGAGCTTCTTAGCATAAGTGAGCTGAAGGACAAAAATGGTTATTGAGAGTTATCCGTAAAAGAATACCCGCCGTGAGCTGCTACGCTTGCCCGGGAATCTAGTCTTCCCGATCTTCTTGGCATCAATGAGCTGAAAGATAAAAATGGTTATTATGACTTATCCGTAAAAGATAGACTTGCTGTCGCGGACTATTTTTGTAGATTTTTTAAAATATATTCAATTCTCTATACTTTAATTTGGTGTGTATGTTAAGGTTTAGGCAGCGTAAGCCGTTTAAGCGTCCAAAAAGTTCCGAAAAATACGTTTTTCTCTACAAAGGGCTATTTTAAGGGTGTATGGGTTGAGTATTACAACTCTCGTATGGCTTAAAACCTTCCGGATAAATTCCTGAACATTTTGCAAAAAAAACATCACAATCGGATGAACGGTATGGCAGCGCATAAAGAACAGACAGAAATATATTTATTTTTACATAGCTTATATAGATAAGGCGGATACAAAATAGGATTCATGATGGACGAAACGGAGCTTGGGCAGGTTTTTCTCGGGGTTTCTCCCGTTTTCCCCTGCCACAAATTTCATTCCATCATTTCTCCATACTGATCTCATCCATTTCATGTCATTTAATTCATCCGCTCCTGTGACGGTGCGCCAGTATTGGTCGGCCGGCACCCTTGTCGTTCACAGACCTCTATAAATATAGGGTTTTCATCTCATCTCATTCCTCGATCCGACCCTGAGTTGGACACAAGTTGAGGATATTTATCTATTTACTAAATAGGTGATTAAGATGGGCGGGTGGTGTTTACAAATGTTTGTGCCTTAAAGCTTCCTGGCATTTATCTTACTGGATAAATACCAAAAAAGCTCTCATTTGTGAAACATGTCTCGAATGTGCATTTAACTCGTTCCCTGTGCGTCCAAGAGGGAACGACATTACTCCTAGACCACTCCGATGTACGTACATAATTCGTTACAATACATTAAGTTCAATAATAGTTTGAAACCTTGAAAGTTCTCTAATTTTTCATTAAATATTTCCAAGGAAACAAAAAGTAAAGGGAGTGTATGTGAAAAAACACTCACTCAGCATGTAGTCTGTAACTGCTTTTGTAGTGCTAGTAGTTTATTGTTGTGAGAATGTCATATCATAACATGACCTTTTAAAGACATAAAATGGATCATTGACAATTTACTATAGAACTATTCTCTGCGGGACATCTCATAATATAATTCTCGATTTGCAGGCATGTTCTTCTGATATCGCACGACGAAATAATGTCATATATTTCATGCATCGATTGTTTCTATTATATAATGACTGTCATATTATTTATGGAATGTGAATTAAATATAACAGTATTAAATCATATTACATTCTCTATTGGAATATTTCATCCTTGAACTTGCTTATATAGAATACTAAAGAAATGTGTCCCCAGGCGTTATAGGTGGTTTTTCCATTCTGGAAACGCTACTATGTAGCTACCCAATTTCCTCATATTGCTGGGTGGGCAATGAAATTCCGTGAGAAAATCCTTCCCCTATGGGGAATCAAATAATCTCAAGTCTCGTAGCCATGCGCCAAGGCATGATGCCTATAACCACTCGGCTACGGCACTGCATACCAGAAACTCTCCTGGGGATAAAGTCAACTGGAGAGTAGGTTTAACCACCCAACTGCTACTTGTATTGTTGTTTAAGATTCTTGTTTCCAGGCCCTATAGATCTTCATGGTCTATTAGCTTTAACTGAAACGAGTTATTTTCTGGCATAAAAATGTATCGATACAATTATCATAAGTAATGCCACGACTGATTTCCAAATTATAGAGAATTTGGAAATCAAGAGTGGCATTTGTTAGGACTATTAACGAATAAATTAAGCTGTTTACTCACAAATCATTATATAACTATAGTTATTTTAACATAATTATGTATATATTTAATGTAAACGGCGATGTTTGAAAACAAATGAGAAACGAATTGGCACGCTTCATTTACTTCTTTTGTTCATCACTGCAACCAGATCATATTATTTATTGCCAGAGGATCGCAATATTGTAAGAATGTACCCTAGTGGAGAAATTTATAACCAACATTATAGGTATTAATTAATTTCTGCTGTCCTATGATGTAAATATGTCAATTATATTTTTCTGTAACGTCATTTCCTGGAAAATAATTCGTTTAAGAAAGTGCAAACAGTGGTTTCTTTTTTTTATGGTATAATCAATTGCTACAAATGTTTTATATTATCTCCCGCATGCGCTATCTGCTGACATTCATGCACTATATATACAATCTGGTAGCCGTATTTGTTGGAGAGTCAGTCACTGCAAAATAATGCTATGACCTATTCAGAATGTTAATAAGGGGGAGCTTTCTTTAATATGATAAACTTCAGTTGATAAATTCGAGGCGAAACATGACTGTGATTGGTTGTAAATAAAAAATCATTGAAATGTGATTGGTAATGACTCCCATTGGGGTATGAGTTAAATAGCCATTGTAACAAAATGATCCTAAAGTGAATTAGACATTTATCGTGTTTTTTAGCGCGTACAAACTCATCAAATATTAATCTTCTTATTGGCAAAATACTCCATGTTTGATTTATGAGTACATTTGAAATTCTACGTACACTCACTCAAGATGCATTAATACTTCTGAGAATATAAACAAAAACTGATAATTTGTATATTGGAAGTATTTCTGTTACATTTATCAATTCTGATGGCTGTGAACTAACTACTCCCCGATCTTATTTTCTCGTCTGTATTTAAGTTGATCTCTTAGTGAAAACACATGATAAATGCCAACCAACATTGTATTGTAAAAACGTAAATAGGTTACATTGATTTTCCATTGTATAACTGCATTCATATTGGATATAGGAAAATTCTGTGTTACGGTACTTCATTCTTGCCGTCTCGGTATACGCGTGCTGCTGCCCCGATTAGGATCCCAGGTTTGAAACCTGGCGATTCCAGAAGGGTATTGTTGGTGGGCCATATCGCGAACTTTCAGGGTTTTCTCGGGGTTCTCCCGTTTCTCGAATTTTATAACATCAACACTCTCCATTCTCCCTTCCTTCCTTCATTTCTCATTCATTCATTTCATATCACTTCACCTCATTTCATGTTAGGAAAAAAAAATTGGTTGGCATCCTCATTTGTCGAAAATGTGTGAATGCGAGGATCTTGTGGGGAGCCCGAGCGTACTGGCTCATAAATCCGAGCCTGAGCAATAAAAAAGGGACAAGGGGTCAACGAAAAGGTTGTAGTCCTTAGTCGCGGCCACGGGCCCAATCCAAAACTGGCGATATGGATCATGAGAGAAGAACCTGGTATGCCGGACCTGGAAGAGACCTAAACTCACGTGACACCGTAGAATAAACTTCATTCCATTCATCCATATTATACTGGCCCACCGCTTGTGGTCTCGAGGTAGCGTGCTGCCTTGTCACGCAGCGGGCCCGGGTTCGATTTCCGTCGGGACAGGCTCCTGGGTGAGGTTTTTTTCGGGGTTTTTCCTCACCTGTAAGACAAATGTCAAGAAGCTTAGGGCCCAACATTCCCCGAAAATCATCCGGCCTTCATCATCATCCTTATCATTATCATCATCATCATCCTTCACCGGTGTGGAATGCAACGGGAAGCTACCACACCTATAATTCCGTAGTAAAGCTGAAAGCTTAGCATGAAAATGCTATGATTGAAGTGAAAGACCTGTCCTCGGACAGAATTACTATGGGTGGATGGATATTATACTGGGATAGCGCAATAGATCTTTCAGGTCGCGGGCCTCAGGACAGTCTGCCCAGTCCGAATAAAGAACTCAAGAACTACTTCATTCATAGTTAGTATTGAACTAAATAATATAGTGTAGATAAAAAGTATGGATAGTTATATCTCTATAATCACTCCTTCTTTCTTGTGTTTATAAGTTTACAGTAATGTCAGATTCAGTAAGGTTATGCCTATTAAATAAATAGTTTGAACTGAGATAATGGATAAAAATTGCCGCATATCATGTTTAATCCATGTATACTGTTGTATAAATAGTTTGAATTGAGATAATGGATAAAAATGGCCGCAATCATTTTAATCCATGTATATTGTTGATTAATCGCTAATCCAAGGTTATTTAATCATTAGCGTGTGTCTGTTCTTGATTCTCATATTTACATAGAATACTCTCATTTAATCTGTTTCTGAATTATAAAGAGGACTTGTCCTTTATATCCTAACTGCATGAAATTGTTCTATCGAGGTGAGATGTGATTATTTTGAATGGTATATTTTAAGTTATCAATATTGAGAAATTGTTGGATTTATTGTTTTGTAAAGAAAATAATTATAAAGTATCAACATGATCAGTCGTTCATATCCAATTAATAATAATAATAATAATAATAATAATAATAATAATATATATATATATATATATTTCCGGTTTTAACAATGTTGATACATTTTCCGGCACCAATGATTTCTCTTCAATTTCGCTTTATAATTTTCCCCCATTCGTTATAACACATTTCTTCCTGTATTTCCCAGTCCTTCAAAGTTTATCTAATCCCTTAGATCCACATGACATTTTGTCGACCTTTCCTTCTCGTTCCTGATGGTGTCCATTCCCATTATTTCTTCGGTAATATTTCGTCCTCCATTCGCCTAATATGTCCGTACCATTTCAGTTGCTTTTCTTGAATACATTCTAAAATTTAGTTTTGTAGATTCATGTTCTTTTTTATAATTTCATTTCTAATTTTCCCTCTCCTTGATATCCTAGCAGATCTTTTCCAATGGTGCATTTCTGCTACCATTAATTTTCTTTTCAACTGATAATTTATAGTCCAAACCTCTGACCCATAAGTCATAATACTTTTAACTATTGTTTTAGAAATTTTGACTTTAGTTTTATTTTTTTATATGTTTTGAAAAAAAATGAAATGTTAAAAAAACCCCATAATAATAATAATATAATAATAATAATAATAATAATAATAATAATAATAATAACAACAACAAAATAATAATATATTATTGTTATTAATTTATTTAAAATAACACTCATGAATTTTTATAGATTTGAATGACTATTTCTAACTTATAAAGATATTCCATTGCTAGTTGCCTATAAAATATATGAATTAATGTTTTTGGGGTTATGTCCGACAAATCTGATTTTTTATCTTACTAACATTTGCCACTTTTGTTATTCACCAGTCTTCACTCGGTTATGTCTATTGGATCGTATATTTATGTATTGTTATGTTAGTTTGTTATTTACTTGGTTGGTTGCAATAAATGTTGGATATTTAGGTACTTTAAATGTATTATAATAAATGTTATTTGGCCTGTTAAATATGTTCTAATAAACAACTGTCCCTGTAATGGAAGATTCTAATATCGAATTCCACCGTAAATGGACTCTGAAATAATAATTTGAACAAATGTGTAAATTGCATTTGTATCAGCTAATTACATTTACAACCAGCCAGTCTATGAATTCTGAGGTTAAGTAACCCATTTCTGAAACCAATATTCTAGAAAGTGGATGGAAGTAAATAAATAAACTTTATATATTTACATTAAGCGTAACATTATTCTATTATGGACATTCAACGGTGTAAGATATTATCACCTCATATTTCTGTAAATGTAGTCTGCCATAAAGTGAAAACGTGAATAAAACCGTGTGTTCATTTGGTGTAAGTTTTAGATACAAGCCCAGAATTCCAAGCTACTAATTTGCAAAAAGATAATTGGTTTAAAAGACTAACAACTTGAATCAAGAATGAAAAATAAAACAAATAATGCTGCAGTACTTTCCACTCCAGTGGACAGCAGTTTGAGCTCTTAATACATAGGATGTTTCAAATGTAAATATAGGCAATATGAAGCACGATTTTACGTTAGATGTTAGGCCCATCTGATGTAATTCTCAGAAAATATTAACGTTCTCAGTAACCTAAATACTTTATTCACTACTATCTCCATAACAATTCAAGTGATGAAATCTTGAACTGAGCATGAGTCATATTTATGTAATAATGTGTAACTCGTATAAGTAGTGTAACATTTTTTTGCGCGATAGTGCGTTTTGTCGTACTTACAGCAATGGCGATCATGATTGAAAGTTCAACTTCCTACATTTCGGGGTTGCCAACCTAAATAACTATACTGTAATTCAAATAACTGTACTGTAATATTACATATTATAAACCACGTGTGGGAAGTTAAACCACTGCCCTCTATGTATACTATGTACAATGTATATACAAAAAAATATCCAAAAGGTAGTGTTAATATACATTATACGAAATAAATCACTGCATTTTAAATGAACTGGACTTTTATTTAAAACAATATAAAACAATATAAAACAATAAATATGTACTTGCCGCCATTTTATCACTGATTGGTGTCACGGGCTCCTGTAGTTTCAACTAATAAACATTGTCCACACTGTTAACGTTATTCACTTGTTTATAATGAACGCAAATATTTCCAACAAAGATATTATTATTTTACTGTTATTTATTATTTTGAGAACACCATCGCGCAAAAAATAATGTACAACGCACGTTTGTGAAGTGTTTTACAGAATATCGGAAATTAAAAAACCTCGCTAACGCTCGGTTTTTAAACATTTTCCTCGCTTCTTTAAAAACCACTTCCTAATCTCACATCGTAATATACTATAATTATACATTAGAAGTGTGTACCAAAACATTGATTACGATCAGATGTCAGGGTGACACTTGTACAACCCCATACTGTTAGTAATCGTTATAGTAGATTATAGTAGCTATTTATGGTACAATGTTGTGTGTATCTGTTTAGTGCCAGGATCATGTTAAAAAGTGGCTCAAATGCGTGTTGTATTATGCAAGGAACTATGTATGACTATTGAAATTGATTGAATAGATCTGTTTTTATGTGTCAGTTTGAATTATATCCAGCTATTAAGGAAGAAAGAAAAAACTCAGGCATCGAGTGGACTTTTAACAAGATGTTGAAAAAACAAGATTAGGCAAATTACCAAAATACAAATAATAAAGCTTTGATAGAACAGTAGAGATATCATTGACAGTTTAAAGTGGTAAGGGAGGAAAGGAGATTACGAGTATTTGAGAATAGAGTTCTTACGATTTTTTTTTACCAAATAGAGATTAACAGACGGGTGAATGGAGAAGACTACATAACAGTGAACTACATGGTCTTTATAGGAAGTCAGATATAATAAGAACAGTTAGGTCTCGTAGAATGCGATGGATAGAACATGTGGCACGAATGGGGAATAAAGACGTGCTTGGAAGCTTCTTGTAGGAAAACCAGAGGGAAAACGCCCAGTTGGTAGACCAATAATGAGGCGGGAGAATAACATTAACTTTGATTTGAGGGAAGTAGATTATACAGGAAATGATTGGAAAACATTAGCTCGGGATAGGGATGTATGGAGAATTTATGTCCGCGCTGCCATGAATCTATGGGTTCAATAGTACCAGTGAGTTAGTTATGGACAGTTAGGGAGGACAAAACAAGATGGCCAAAGAAATCATGACACTAGAGAAAAAGATATTAAGACGACCTAAATACAGTTGGATCAATGAAGCCATGAAAGGAAAGGGTTTAGAAGTGAAGTGTTGCTTTGATAGAAAGATATAGAAATTTGGAACAGAAAAACACCACCAACTGTTATACAACAACAACAACAATAATAATAATAATAATAATAATAAATAATAATAATAATAATAATAATAATAATATAATAATAATAATAATGATAATGATAATGATAATGATAATGATAATAATAATATTTTTTTATTATAAGTCAATATTTTGTGGTTAAGTGTTAGTAATTTAGTTATAGATTATAATTGTAAATATCTATGTAGTTTGTCTCTGGTGAAGTGTAAGAGAAGACCTTACGGTGTTAACTTTACCAGGTGAAATAAATAATAATAATAATTATTATTATTATTATTATTATTATTAGTAGTAGTAGTAGTAGTAGTAGTAGTAGTAGTAGTAGTAGTAGTAGTAGTAGTAGTAGTAGTAGTAGTAGTAGTAGTAGTAGTAGTAGTAGTAGTAGTAGTAGTAGTAGTAGTAGTAGTAGTAGTAGTAGTAGTAGTAGTAGTAGTAGTAGTAGTAGTAGCAACGGTAGTAATAGTAGATATATGATCTTTATAGAAAACCAAATGTAGCCTAATAAGAACAGTTCAATCTTGTAGACTGCGATGGCAAGACATGTGACAATGAAAGAGGGGCATATAAGCTTCTTGCAGGAAAACGAGAAGGAAAATGTCCGGTTGTAGACCAAGAATGAGGTGGGAGGATATCATTAACCATGATTTCAGGAAGTACATTATACAGGGATGATTAGAAACATTAGTTCAGGATAGGGATGTGTGGAGATCTTATGTCGGCGCGGCCATGAACCTATGAGTTTGTTAGTGCCAGTGAGTTAGTTATTATTATTGTGATTAGTACACGCCGAATAATATAAGTATTTGGGAATTAAAATTACTAAAGATGGAAAACAAGAGACAGAGATAAAAACAGGATCAATATAGGAAAGTATGCTATATGTGCCCTAAATGGAATAGTATGAGACAAACATATCTTCAAAGAAAAAAAAATTAATACAATAATCAGAAGCATTATTACCTATGGAGCTGATGTGTGGGCTTTAAATGCACAAATGAAAAAAAATTGCTCGCCACTGAAATGGACTACTGGAGACGTGCTGCAAGAATATCCAGGAAGGATAAAATCAGAAATTCATATATAAAAGAAAAAATGCAGGTACAATATTCAATATTAGATTTTATAAAGAAGAAACAATTAAATTGGTACGGACACATTAGAAGAATGGAAGAAGGAACTACCTAAGATTATCATGGATTGGGAACCACAGGGAAGGAAAATGAAGGGTAGACCAACTATTACGTGGACACTTACGTGGATTCAGGGAATCAATGAAGCTAAGAGGGAATGGGAAATAGAAGAAGATATATGATGAACAGACAGGAATGGAAAAATGTGTTGAAACAAATGTGTAGTTAACTGTGAACATGGGTATCGGAAAATGTATATTCATTGTAAAAGCCGGAATATAAAAAAATAGTAGTAGTATGTTGTTGTTGTTGTTTTGTGGTATAAGTAGCAGTGTCAGGTGAAATAAAGTAGTATTGGTAGTAGTAGTTATAGTAGTGGTAAAGTATAGAACAATATCACTCAATGTTTTTGTTTCGATACAAGCCTCGAAATTGGGCAAATAGGCCTATTTAGACTTATGACGCAGTACTCTAAATTACGATTGAATTGAAGTTTGTATGAATATCAAAAGTTGTTGCCTGATATACGTTTTAAAAGTGAAAACTGATCCGGAACGAAATGTAGAAATATGCATCTAAAATGAATTATGAAGTACAGGATATATGTATATCAATTTGATACAATTCTAGCACCGCGAGTTTTGATACTTCACCACCTAAACTAATTTTTAAAAATTGCTTTCTAGGGCCACCCATGACGGACAGGTTGAAGGCGATAAGCCAGACGAGAAAAGTACCTTGGTTGAAAGGATGATTCTTATCTTAAAATATATAACCGTCAAGAAACGCGGATATGGGCGCCACTGTGGGAAAATTTTCCGGAGTTGAAATAGTCTCCCATTCGTTTCTCCGGGCGCGGATTATTCAAGGAATTAATGCTAGAGGCTCAAACATAGGGACATGTTCCTAGGAACATGGAATGTTAGGAATTTTTATAGTAGTGGAGAAATAGAAATAGTAACGCGGGAATTATATTAACCTTGGGTATGTTCGCTTTACAGGAACTTAGATTGCCAGGAGGAGTCAGGAATCAGAAAGCTTTGTATTATATTAGGGGGTGCAGCGAGACCTGATTTGGAAAGTTTTTTTTTTTTTTTTTTAGTTCGAAAGAGGAACCTCTCCGCTATCCGAGATATTACGTTGATCAGCGATAATATATCATACATAATTCTAAAGGGTAAACGACATGATTTTGTAATCGTTAATGTACATGGTCCCACAGAAGATAAGGA
Source organism: Diploptera punctata (assembly GCA_030220185.1). Classification (NCBI taxonomy): domain Eukaryota; kingdom Metazoa; phylum Arthropoda; class Insecta; order Blattodea; family Blaberidae; genus Diploptera; species Diploptera punctata. The sequence goes on from JASPKZ010000809.1 coordinate 166,482, forward strand.
TGACAAGGTCAAGGATGAGTTCTATGAAGAATTAGAATGCGTATTTGATAGTTTTTCACGATATCATATTACTCGTAAACTGTATTATGAAACTTCAATACAAAATTAATGATAGTAACGACAATGGAATTATATTAGTCACCTTTGCCACATCAAATAATCTTATTTTTAAGAGCACATTTCAGCATAAGAATATTCATAAATAGGCCTACACCTGGACGTCTCCAGAGCTTAGTAGCATCATCAGTTCAGTTAGAAGGACACACTGCAGTTCGGATCATCATTTGGTCAGGGTGAAAATCAGAGAACGGTTATAGTTTACGAGAGGAACAAACGCTAAAGACGATTCTGAAAATTTTGAATTACAAAACTTCAGAAATGATTAACTGCGGCAAGAATACCAGGTTAAAATTGATAATAGATTTGAAATACTGGAATCTTGAAATGAAAATGTGATAACCTAAGAATAAACTGACGTAAATAAAGAATGGGGACTATGAGATACCACTAAATTCTCAGCATCCGAAAGCGTAGATTACTAAAAAAAGAGACAAAACAAGAAAATGTTTGATGATGAAAGTGTCGACATTGTAAAAAAAAAGCTTGCAATAATTAATTGGTTACACGACACAAATGAAATAAACTTAGAACAATTGGTTAACATCAGACGGGAAACCACACGGTTATTAAAGAGTAAAATAAATGCAAAAACAGGACATTTTATTTAAAGTGTTCTGCCCTTTCACTGCAATCATAGCATTTTCATGCTATACTTTGCAGGTTCACTAGGGAATTCAAGGGCTTAGGGCAATAACATGAAAGGCCACATATTTTCTTCTGAGATATAAGGATTTTAATGTTTCAAAAATTATAAGTACTAATTGGGCAGTATTGTTATTAATACATTGTGTGTATGTATGTTTTAATTGATTACTGGCGCACTGACAAATGATTTTATGGATATTTCAATACATGTATTTGCTATCATTGTAATAAATGACAATTCTTAACAGAATATAGCTTTTCATGTTACTGCCCTAAGCCCTTGAATTATAGGTGTGGTAGCTCCCTTTGCTTTCCACACCGTGGATAATAATGATGATCATGATGGCCAGATGATGTTCGGGGACCATTTGGGCCTCAAAGCTGACATTTGTCTTACAGGTGAGGTGAGGGAAACCCCGAAAAAACCACATCCCGACCGGGAATCGAACCCGGGCCCGCTGCGTGACAAGGCAGCACGCTACCTCGAGACCAAAGCGGTAGACAAAAATATCAGAGAATTATATCAGGGAGTTAGAATAGAGAGAAAGGTGTTTCAGGATAGTTCAAACTTAATTAGGAGTGGAAATAGAAATATAATACGTGTAGCAGATTCCAGTAGTATATTAAATAATGGAAAAAATGCGTTCATCAGATATTAAATGTACATGCAGTACAGGATATCGAAGAAAATAATTTACAGACAGAAGAAATATTAGTCACTGAACCAAATGTGTTAGAGGTTGAAATGACGATAGAAAAATTAAAGTATATAAGTTTATAAGGTATCGGGGTCAGATGGGATCTCCAGAGAACTGATAAAATAAGGAGAGGAAGTGATGGTAAAGATGCGTTAGTTGCTTAGTGTGATTTGGGAAAAAGGGGCTCTTCTAAATGAATGTAAATAATAGGTTATCGTATCAATCTATAAGAAATAGATAAAACTGATTACAGCAACTATCCAGGGGCATTTCATTACCTTCAACTTCTTTCAAAATTCTAACAAATATATTAGTATCCAGACTTACTCCCTATTTTGAAGACGTGATAGATGCTTATCAATGTACATAATTTAAAAGAGGTAGGTCTAAAATAGATCAGATTTTTTTAATAAGACAGCTTTTATAAAATAATTAGGAATATAATGACACTATCCATGAACTGTATGTGGACTTTCAAAAGACATACGAATTAATTGAGAGGGAGAAGTTATATAGTATCCTCTTGGAGTTCGAAATTCCTAAAAAGGTTTTTAGATTTATTCGAAGGTGTCTAAATAGCACAAAGAGTAGGTGCGTGTAGGCAAACGTTTTCAGATACTTCTGAAATTTACAATAGATTAAAGTAAGGAGATTCACTCTCTCTTCTACTATTCAATTTTTACTAGAATATTTCATGAAAAAGGTCTACAACTCAGTGGTGTTAATAAGCTGTTATTTTATGCTGATGATGAAGTATTATTAGGTGATAGCGAGTAGGCCTATATACTAAGAGCCAATATGAACACTCTATTGAGTAACACTAAGAAATTTGGGACTGCAAGTACATAGCAATAAAACTAATATTTTGTCACACAACTAAAAACATTACATAATGGAAATTGATAATTAATGACAAATGAGGAAAATTGTTAAGAAATTGCAGAATTCAAATACTTAGGATCAATAATTATAAACAAGAATTAGGTGAAGAAAAAGTTAAAGATAGGTTTAATTCTGGAAATGCATGCTATTATGCATTACAAGAACTCTTGTCGTCCCAACTTCTGAAAATACCGTATAATTCTGTTATTGTCCCAGTTATACGGATGCGAAACTTTGACTCTTACTTGAAGGGAGGAGGCAATAATACGAGCATTTGAGAATAAAGTTCTTAGGAATGGCCAAAAAATATATACCAATGGTCACCCCCTGGAAGAAATAAACGTGGCAGACCAAGATGGAAATGGAAAACCTACGTCAGAACAATAATGGAGGGTAGGAATTTGGAAGAGGGCGATTGGAATGATAGAGATAAATGGAAACTGAAGACGGCAAACCTATAAGTGGGGGAAAGCCGAAGAAGGAATATTTTGGACAAAGACAGATGAACGGACAGACGAATGGAGAAGACTACATAACAGTGAGCTACATGATCTTTATAGGAAGCCAGATATAATAAGAGTTGAGTCTCGTAACTGCGATGGACAGGACATGTGGCACGGATGGAGAATGAAAGGGAAGCATGGTAACTTCTTATAGAAAACCAGAGGGAAAGTGCCCAGTAGGCAGGCCAAGAAGGAAATGGGAGAATAACATAACCATGATTTGAGATAAATATATTATACAGGAAATGTTATGAAAGCATTAGCTCAGGATAGGAATGTTTGGAAAGCTTATTTCCGCGCTGTCAAGAACCCACGGATTCGATGGTGTCAATGAGTTAGTTACGAAATTTCGAACATGTGTCATGAAAATCTTGAAGATTTCCGGGCTGTTGGCTATGGTCTAGAGGCTTGAAGTTCCCCGACGTTTCCCAGTGACAGCGTCCGGCATCCTCAAGTGTTGTCGAGACTGCGTCAGGCACGCTCAAGGGTTGTCTTGAGACACAACCCTTGAGGATGCCGGACGCAGTCTCTGGCGAAACGTCGGGGAACTTCAAGCCTCTAGACCACGACCAACAGCCCGGAAATCTTCTTCAAGATCTTCATAACTCCGGCCGTGAAACCTTAGTCAATATATGTGTCATGAAATTAAAATTATGTTAATTTTATTTACCAGATGTGTTATATCATTTAAAATATCCTCAAATCGGGTCTTACTCAGGGTCAGGTTGAGGAATGAGATGAGATGAAGCCCCTATTTTTATAGAGGTCAGTGAACGACAATGGTGCCTGCCGACGATTCCTGACGCACCACTACAGGGGCGGATGAATGAAATAAAACCGCTTAATCGTATTGAGGAGGAGGAGGAGGAATTTTCTGACTTCTGATTTATTGAGATATCTTATATATCTTAGGATATTATAAAATATAAACAAGAATTCTAATCAGATTTAAATATAGTTTTCTGGGAATTAATATTTCTGAGATATTTACGGGGCGATACCAAGATGTATTCACGTAGACTTTGACGGCCGGAGTTGCTATGATGATCTTGAAGAAGATTTTCGGGCTGTAGGCCGTGGTCGTGAGGCTTGTAGTTCCCCGACATTTCGCAAGAGACTGCGTCTGGCATCCTCAAGACGCAGTCTCTGGCGAAACGTCGGGGAACTACAAGCCTCACGACCACGGCCTACAGCCCGAAAATCTTCTTCAAGATCATCATAAAAACCTTATGATCTTTCTTCAAAATTCAACAATGTTGCATTGTATATTTGTTTTTGATGTCACATAAGTGATACTGTTCTCTATTTTATGAAATAACATATTCTGATTGTACATGATAGGAAAGACACAAAACCCTGAATATTGTGGAAATAAAATTCAACGCATTCCAATAGTTTTCTACCTCATGTAAAATTATACGATTATATTACACTTTTTGGATGGCAATACAACAAGACACTTTTTATATGTTATATCAAAGCAATTTGTGTTGTGAAACATTTGCTGAACAGATTACGTGGAGATCTGGACCAGTCAAGTGCAACCAGCTATTTCTTACTAACAACCTGTAGTTATGCAGCTGGAGAAAGTTTCACGCGTACTTTATAGCTTATTAAATTACATATTTTATCACTTACTAACGTATCATATAATCCAGAGCATTACGTCAAATTAATTTACTTACTTACTCACTGGCACTATCGAACCCGTAGGTTCATGGCCGCGCGGACATAAGCTCTCCATACATCCCTATCATGAGCTAATGCTTTCCAATCATTCCCTGTATAATCTACTTCCCTCAAATCATAGTTAATGTTGTTTTCTCACCTCATTCTTGGTCTACCAACTGGGCGATTTCCCTCTCGCTTTCCTAAAAGAAGCTTCCATGCACGTCTTTCAGTCCCCATACGCTCAACATGTCCTACCCATCGCAGTCTACGAGACTTAACTGTTCTTATTATATCTGGCTTTCTATAAAGACCATGTAGTTCATTGTTATGTAGTCTTCTCCATTCACCTGTCTGTTCATCTCTCCTTGGTCCAAAAATTTTCCTAAGAACTTTATTCTCAAAAACTCGAAATCGCATTTCCTCCCTTAAAGTAAGAGTCCATGTTTCGCATCCATATAATATAACTGGTAGAATAATAGTTTTATATATTTTCAGTTTATCGTTTTTTGAAAGGAGTTGGGACATCAAGAGTCTCTGCAATGCATATAGCACGCATTTCCAGAATTTAGCCTATGTTTAATTTCTTTGTGCATAGGCTATCATTCCTAATTGTGATTATTGTTCTTAGGTATTTGAATTCAGCCACTTCCTCAAAATTTCCCTCATTTGTCATTAGCTGTCAATTTCCATTATATAATGTATTTCTACGTGTGACCATATATTTTCAAAGTAATTTAGTTAATATTAATATACTGAAGGCACTAAGCCCATTTCTTACTGACAAGGGAACTGTCAACCATTGCATGCCGAAACTTGCCTTTAAATTTCATCCAGAGAAGTGTTGTGATGTATCAAGGCAGTATAAAAAAAATCTGCCAATTAAAGTGGAAGGTACAGAAATCGAAGCCAGAATCCAGCAATGGCAACCCACTGTACGGAGCAGGTGTTCATCCCTGCATGAGTTAAGCACAGACGGCAGAGAGTAAGGTTTTCCCAATCTGCCAATATAGGCGTTGTATTTTTCCCCAAGTCGGCCGCGGTGGACTAGTGGTTATGCTCCTTGTCTCTGGTCCCGAGGGTCGCGGGTTCAAACCAGGCCGCAGTCGATGGATTTTTAGGACGGAAAAATCCAAGGAGCAAGTCCTGCGGGAGGAACTTTAAGCCGTGGGTCCCGAGTCTGAAGATTTTCAGTCTCGTAAAAAATCCTTAAGCCTGAATGAAAAGGCCTCTAAGCAAAATTTAGCGAATTTTCCCGTCCTAGTACTACCTTGGTTTCCTAGATGTCAGTATGAGGCGGAACGCTGACCACGGACCACTCAAAATGACATCTGTACGAAAACAAGTGCAACTAAATTACTAAATTAGTATGGTTCAAATTCTTCCCTGTAGGGGGAGAGCGCCTAAATCTCTGTAAAGGGAAAATACAAGCTTTCAATACAATGCAATTACTTCCCCATAGTTTAAATGAGAGATTTGGAGCTTAATTTTGGTGTCTTGCAGTTAAAAACGGCATATATGTTTGTTTTTTTTTGCATCACAATCATTCTCTGGAAGAAATTTCCAAGTAAATTCCGGCATGAAATGGTTGACAATCATCTTATAAGTCATTATAATTTATTTAAAGAATCCACCGCTGCGGTCTAGGGATAATGCCGTTGCTTCAGACCCAGTGGGCCCGGGTTCGATTCTCGATCGGGACGAGTTTCTTGAGCAAAAAATGCTTCGAGGTTTTGCCTCACTAGTAAAATAAATGTCAAAAACTTTAAGACCCTAATAGTCATAAGTAATGCCAAGAGTGATTTCCAAATTGTCGATAAATTCACGAGTGAACAAACTGACGAGTGAATTTATCTAGAGGATTTGGAAATCAAGAGTGGCATTTGTTAGGACTATTTAACGAATAAAATTAAGCTGTTTACTCACAAATAATTTTAAAATAGTTGTATATTTAATGTAAATGGCGATCTTTGAAAACAAATGAAAAATGTTTAGTTATGTTGCATTTGTTCATCCACAGCAACTAGATCGTATTATTTATTGCCAAATAGGATCGCAATATTGTAAGAATGCGCCCTAGTGGATGAAAATGAAACACATCAAACTGTATATTATAACCACAACATTATAGGTTATTAATTACTTTTTTAGGAAACAATTCAGTAAAATCATTATTTAAAAACATAATTATTGAACACACACTTATCAAATGTGTAGTTCGAAGGAATCTGTTCATTATTTGCTATATTCAACATATTTGTTGGAGAGTCAATCACTGAAAAATAATGCTCTGGCCTGTTCAGAATATTAATAAGAAGGAACTTTCTTTATTTTGGTAAACATAATTCGATAAATATCGAGGTGAAACACAATTGTGATGGTTGTAAAACAAAATTAATTGAAATGTGATTAATCATTGACTCCTATTTGGGGTATGAGCTAAATAGTCCCCGGAAATCTTCTGGCCATCATAACCACCCACATCATATTCGCCTTGTTTAATATGAATGTATGAGGAAATGGTGGTCTTGTTGACTTAAATGTTCATGTTGTCCTGGAGGTGGTCCTAGCATTGAGTTGGTCACTCTTCCGGTGAGGACCTCCATATTCTTGTGCGGTAAAAAAGTATGTATGTGATTCAGATTTTAAACTCCTCTTCCGATGAGTCTTCCTGTAAGGACTGTGTGGCGTGGCGGAAGTAAATTACCTATAAAGGGAGGTTAAACTAAGGGAAATAAAGAAATATACATATATTTAAACAACTTATTAAGAGTGATTTTTATTATATCAATAAACTGAATGTTGCCGCAGATTTGACACAAATAAGATATTACTACAATACCCATTTGTACCTGGTATCCGAGAATAAATAATTATAAGAAGACCAGCTTCATGGGCTAGTGGTTAGCGTTTCTAACTTCTGTTCATGAGGTCCCGGGTTCGATTCCCGGTCAAACCATAGGAATTTTCCCTTAAAGGGACTTATATCTGTGGTTACCCATGGTCTAGAATTTAGGTTAAGTTTAGGTTAAGAACTCTCCTGGCGCTTCATTATCATTTATCACCCATCATATCATCGGGGTGGAAAGCAACTTGAAGCTACCACACCTATAATTCCCTAGTAAAGCTACAAAGCAAAGCATAGCATGGATGGATTTCATCGGGGAGCGTAACTCCGTCTTCTAGGCGCCCCCAACTTCAGAAGTGGGTTACAATTAAGCCATGCCAGGAGGTAGCTTCCCGTTGCTTTCCACACGGGTGAAGGATGATGAGGATGATGATGATGATGATAAGGATGATGATGGCCATATGATTGCGGGGACCGTTTGGGCCTTAAAGTCTTCCTGACATTTGTCTAACAGGTGAGGAAAAACCCCGATAAAAACCTCATCCAGAAATACTACCGCGACCGGGGATCGAACCCGGACCCGCTGCGTGGCAAGGCTGCACGCTACCTCGAGACCACAGCGGTGGACTAAATATATATAAGAAAATATATATCGAGAACTTTTTACTATCTTATTATTTTTTTAAAAATCTGAACTATGGGCTATGGTTCATCTGGCGGAATGTGTCAATATTTTGGTTTCTTGCGACAGTTTCTTTGCGATAATTTGACACTCCAAATTAGATTGATCGAAGCAGTAGAAATTAAAAAAAAACTCCATGGCGCGACAGCCTACATGGCTCTTGGCCTACCTGCCGGCTTCTGGCTTCACATCCACTTGACATTTATTGAAGTTTACAATAATCTTGCCAGATTGGAGGTGACATGTTACCACGTCGAGTGCCCTAGCCGTTATAGCTTGTTTTCTCAATCTGGAGTTTCAACTTATTGTAACTACCCAAATTTCTCAAGATGCTGAGTAGGCACCGGTGCCATACTGTTCGAAATTCCATGAGAAAATTTCTTACCCATGAAGACTCGGATCAGCACAATGCACGTAGTTCTGCAACCAGGTATTACACATCCAACTTAACTGTTCATGGGCGAAGGGGAAGAGTTTTAGCGCTAGTGTCGCCGATCTACTGAATCTGTGGAAGGGATGTAGGAGAAAACTATACATTCGATCACGCATTGAAATTTTTCAACTTCAAATTTGGGGGTGAGAATCTCTAAACACGTGTGGAAGATCTTAACATGGTTGTCAAATTAGTCATTTAAGCACGGAACGCTCTAGCGGTCGGATCACTAAAAATCACGGTATTTGACGTCTCCCTGTTACCAGTCTCATAGTAAATCACAAGTGGCAACATGCCTTGAGAAGGGCAAAAAAGGGACAGCTCATTCCTAGACGTAACCCCAAAAGTAACCACAGAGTACCAGAGAAGAAAGTGGACGAGTTGCGCGTACATGCCACAGGCGGCGCTAGTGTAATACAACTAACGACACCTAAATTTTTTCGGTTCTTTTTTTGGTACTAATATGAAATTCAGCACCGCCTGGTGGTAAAATTATGAATTATAATTATATAACGCCATCTGGTGAATAATTATGGAATTTAACTTTTATAGGAATAAATAACGTATTAATTAATCTTAAATTGTGGAATTATGTATACCCAGTCTCTCAGACCTACAGATTTTCTTTAATTTTAACAGAAAGGAAGAATGGAAATAAATAAAACATGTTAATTTATTTTCGTTTATTAAAATTTTTAAAACGTGCATTATGAGCTCTTTTAATAAATATGTACAATTGACCTACCCCCTTATTCTCACATACATATTTTATACAATATTTATTAAATAACCTTAGCCATGTCGTACATCTGTCCATTATAAAGTCACATTTTTAAAATGTTTATTAGAAATGGCTGTACACTAACATCACTCTTCCTAACCTAACAAATCTTAGAATTTTATCACTTCTAGTAGGTTTATCTTTGAAAATAGATTCACATTAAAAATGTAAACAAGCTTGAATTTACTTACAAATTAGAGTAAAATAAAATCTAAGTAATGATTTTAACTTTCGATAATTTACAGTACCGTCTACATAGAACGAAAGGATAGCAGTTAAAAATTTAAATTTACAAAATGGCTAACTTCCCATAATCCCGAGTGAACACCGTGAATGACGCCGTGTGCCTTGCATTTGTTTTATTTAGTTACATATTCTGTTACTACGAAACAGAGCTACCATTGTAGTTTGCTCATTGTAGTTCATCGTAAACGACCGAAATTTTTTAGATGTCACTGTACTCAGTTTCCCCTCTATTCGAAGTTTCTCTATGAAAAGTAACAGGGTTGTCAAGTTAGTCATTCTGCCACTGACCGCGTAGAACGACGGATCATTAAAACACATTGTATTTGTCAGCTCTCTACCTGCCAGTCAAATAACATGATACAAAGGACAGGAAGTGGCAACATAGTAAGGAAGAGAAAGAGAGTTTGTTAGTTAACATATTTTCCGCCTGCACAAAACACTTGGATGGGCAATACTATGCCTTAAATAGCTCGGCTACATCCCGGACGATTAATGTAGTAACTTTGCTAAAATCAATGTGTATTATCAATTTTAGAAACATATTATTAAAATATAAACATTAAGTTATGTTGTAATGAAAATTTACTCAATAACAACTTCTGTTTTCTTAATATTTTGATTCAAAGTAACATTTGTTGATAGGTTATTAATGGGAGTCAATGGCCAATCACGTTTCAATGAATTTTGTTTTGCAACCAATCACAGTCGTGTTTCACCTCGATATTTATCTATTTGTGTTTATCATATTAAAGAAAGCTCCCCCTTTTTACACGCTTTATATTAGCTTGACCTGTATCTATCTATCTATCTATCTACGTAACAGAATCTTTCAACGCGATTTTCACCCACTTAAAATCATCGGATCGACTTGAAACTTTGTATACGTGTAGAGGACCCGTGACAATACAATAATTTCATATTTTGTTTCTAAAATCCTGGCCAGAATCATCTGAAAATAAAAAAAAAATGAAAACTGGTATAATAGGTTGCGGACTTGTCGAGTTTTTAGTCAATCGTTGTAAGAGCTCAGTTGGTAGAGCAGTGAACTCTTAGTGGTATATATATATAACTTCAGTAATCCACACGTCGCTGATTCAAATACGGGGTTTTTTTTTTCATAGAAGAATATTACTTTTAGCTCATACTACAATAGTATCGAATTTAAATATATTTACATTTTTATCTTATTCTGTAAAATATTAAAAATAAAAAATAAATAATAAATAATAGTTTTAAAGAACTAAAAGAACACGCTTTATTAGAAAACTAAAAAATGAAAAATAATTTTAATTTCCAGTACGCTTGGGATAAAATAAAGTGGTCAACAAAAAAATCATCTCCAACACATATAAAATAAAATTAGAGTTATCAACAAAAAGAAAATAATTTTACCATCAAAAGCGTGGGGTGATTTTTATGATGTTTACATTTTCTTCTTAGAGAGCTTACTTTTACCAATATCTGTTTATTATCAAATATATTAACTGATATAGAGCACCCCACGCTTTTGATGGTAAAATTATTTTCTTTTTGTTGATAACTCTAATTTTATTCTATATGTGTTGGAGATGATTTTTTTGTTGACCACTTTATTTTATCCCAAGCGTACTGGAAATTAAAATTATTTTTCATTTTTTAGTTTTCTAATAAAGCGTGTTCTTTTAGTTTTTTAAAACTGTTATTTATTAATATTCTGAACAGGTCATAGCATTATTTTATAGTGATTGACTCTCGAACAAATACGTTGAATATTACAAATAATGAACAGATTCCTTCGAATTACACATTTGATAACTGTGTCTTCAATAATTGTGTTTTTAAATAATGATTTTACGAAGTTATTTCCTAAAAAAATGATTAATAACCTATAATGTACGTTATAATATACAGTTTGATGTATTTCATTTTTTCTCCACTAGGGTGCATTCTTTCAATATTGTGACCCTATTTGGCAATAAATAATATGATCTAGTTGCAGTGGATGAACAAAAGAATCATAACCAAATATTTCTCATTTGTTTTCAAACATCGCCATTTACATTAAATGTATAAATATTTTAAAATAACTATATTTAGATAATGATTTGTGAGTAAACAGCTTAACTTTGTTCGTTAAATAGTCCTAACAAATACCACTCTTGATTTCAAAATTCTCTAGATAAATTGGAAATCACTCGTGGCATTACTTATGATAAATAATGAATCTCATGTCTTGGAGGTGACCCGGGCACGAATTCATCCAGGGAGGCCCTCCATGTCCTTATGGTCAAAAAAAGTATGGATGTATGATCCAGAATTAAAAATTCCGATATCATGTCTCTGTAAGGTACGTGTGACGTGGGGTATGTAAAAGTAGCTATAAAGGGAGAGGTTAAACTGATGGAAGGAGAGAGAAGATAAATCATACATATTTTGAGACCTTTCTGTTTGCATGAACATAAGCTCAGTTTCATCTATTCATAAAAACTCAAATTTTAAATATTTCCCTGGTTCCTATATCAACTTATTTTTAAATCGTACTTTATTTCTGCGATAAAATGAAGATATTATCGACTTAATCTATTTTTTTTATTTTGAATACATTAAAGTGAGGAGTTGAATCGTGGGAAATAACATGCTATTATAGTTTGCATAAGTAAGTAAACTAAGTAACATTTGTGAAGTAATGACATTTACATTCTTACCAAACTCGTTTATGCTAAGGTCAATGGCATGCCCTAAAAAAAAATAAGGGTACTAGGAATTAATATTAAGTCTCTTCCTTTCTTCAACAGAGACCACCCATGCTATTCACGAGTATTCCGATATAAATAGCATTATTATACCAGCTTCGCATTTCAGCTCTAACATATATTAAAATTTCGTATTAATAACAGTAGTATAATCCCTGCAGTGTTGTTTATATTTTGATATATGGATACACTTCCTGGAACATGTTCATTGTGATTCACACTCTTCGCAGTAGAAAAAATACTGAGATTAATATGTTTAAATAAAATTAATATAAAAATTATGGAATATTCACCTGAAAGGTCCGTCTCCTCAACTTAATTAATTATTTAACTGTAGCGCTTTCGGGACTTGTCCCATCATCGGCAGGATTCAAAACTGGAGTTGAGGAGACGGACCTTTCAGGTGAATATTCCATAATTTTTATATTAATTTTGAATACCTGAATGGAACACATCATGAATCTTATAAAAGTTGATGTTTAAATAGTCTAGCCTCATGGATTAGTGGCCAACATTTCTGACTACAGTTCATGAGGTCCCGGGTTCGATTCCCTGTCAGACCTTAAGATTTTTTCCTTAAAGTGTACTATTCCTGTGTTTGCCCATGGTCTGGAATTTAGGTTAAGGGCTCAAATGAGCACCAGACGCTTGTTCTGGGGGTAAAGGTGGCCGTCACGCAGGGCTGACAACCAGGCTGACATCAAGTGCCGATTGTCCAGAAAAAGTCGGAGCCTTAACTTCCTACTACCCCAAGAGCCTCCTGAGGCCTGTAGTGGGATCACTTTACTTTACAGTACACATTAATAAGGGCCGCAGTTTAGTACATTCCGCTATGTAGCCCTATTCTTGATTTATATGCACTCGGCTGGATTGGCTTACACTCGAAAAGATACATGAACGCACATGATTTTTTAAAGATTCTCCCATTTCCTGAATGGTATATATGTATTCTTACGCTGGCAATTTTCCACCGATCTTATATATTTGTCATAAATTATTTAAATAAATATAATTTTAATTTTGTTTAATAAAAATAAAATATAATTTATACTTGAGTTATTATAAAATTATCAAAACATTTAATACTCTATGCTTAAAGCAGTTTGACGCTCTCAAAAATCTCTCAAGATGTTATATTCGGATTTTGAGAATTTAAAAAATAGGTTTTGGCGCATCCTTAAATATCTGTTTTCTATATAAAATGGTGATTATTAGCAGGTGATACTGTAACGTTTACGATACAAATAGGAGAAACTCTCCACCCTTGATAATGTAGTGTGCGCCGTGGCCTAATTTGTTCTTGCAATAACACGTCGTGACTGAGCTTTACCCAAGGTGAAGCAACTTAATGGCCAGGGTCTGAAGGAGATGAATTTCACAAGTATTTATATCCAACATTATTATTTAAAACTAGTTCATAATCATCACAATCATCATCAAGGATGTACACCCAGAGAGGTTGTAAAGTCTTCTAACCTCCAAACTGTTCTCACTATGCCTAATTTTTATATCTAATTTTGTCTTATCATTATGATGAATTTGAGGACATAGATTTGAAAGAATCTATCAGTTTTGAGTTCTAGAAATTTATGTTATTCAACCATATCTCTTTGGATACCTCTATACTCTAGAGAATGTCAAATCAGCTGCTAATTCAAAGATGGATTACTTTTACTCCTTCTACCATCTATCAAATATTAAAGAATTATTAAGAAAAATACTATGCAAAATTGGAATTATGAGTGGTTCTACAGTATTAATGGTGCTTTGACAAAAAACATTATTTTTCTCAACGTGTTTGACCGAATAAAGTGCAAATATGTAGAACCAAATTTTGTAATAACACAATTTATGACTGGACACGGTAAATTTGGACATTATTTGGAACGATTTAAAATAGGTACAGATAACTGTATTTGCAAGAACTCCAGCCAGACTATATCACATCTTATATTTGTGTCCCGCATTTTATTCCAAAAGACATGAATTATTTAAAAATTACGTTGCTCCCAAAATAAATTCCAACTGCCTTTGTCAAATATTTTATATAAGAAGCGCTGCTATAGGAAGCTGTGTGACTATATCTATCATATTTTTAAGAGACTTTGAGTCAGTTTTTTTGAGTGTTAATTAATTAATGTATTAGTTCATATTGCATTACATTATTATTGATATGTAAAACTAGAAATTAAACATAATTTAAATGAATGTAAATAATTACTTGTATTGTAACTAAAACTCTAACATACCGGGAGGTGAAATAGGATTCGTATTATTGGAGATTCAGTAACAATAATAATAACTCTAGAGAATGTCAAAAACAAATTCGAGAGTCCATTTGATGCTATACCATATTGCGGCTACTGAAATTATGACTCTAATGCCTTCCATTATTTTAGCTACAACTAATTTTCCAAAAATTTTCCCGCCTAATCTTATAAAACTCACAAAGAAAATAAATCATTTTTATATATAATGGATTTTATTTTATTACGTTGTATGCACATCAATTTTGGAATCAATGTCTTTTTCTACTCTCGTTTCTTGTTATCACAGTATTAACCCATTCGCTTCACGTTTAAATGCTCAATGGATTTCCCCAGAAACCGAATTTAAACCATAGTAAATTATATAGCTGTTTTCAGACATTCAAAACGAATAAAATATAATGGTACTTAAGATCTCAATTGGGTTGAAGGTCAAAATACATTCATCTACTATTCGTAAATGTTAACAAAATATTACCCTGCCAAGGGATATACAAAATATTGCAAAATATATAACAGGCAGAGTTAAGCGAGTGTACTTCGTCTTCTGAGGCGAATGGGTTAAGAAACATTTTCATATAGATCACTGCATTAAAATGTCGATCTATTTAATTAACTCCTAGTCCAGGTATACAAAATTAAAATGTTTTACTATGAGACAAATTAATATATCAGTAAAAAATAATAAAAGTAGATCTGAGTATAATTAAAAATAGTCGATTCTTGCCGAAAGAATTCGTACTACCTGTGGCCAGAATACACTCTAACTGGATATCATACGCTCTTAATTAGTCATGAAGAGAAATATAAATTATATCAGACAGAGCAAGCCTTGGAAATATCAGCTCGTATAATCCAGGAAATGAGACGGATACAATAGTTTTTCCATAAAGATTTAAAAAAAGTATTTGAAAAAAAAACAACAATTGAATGAAGATGTGAACTTAATTTAAAACAAAGAGTTTGTAAATCTAAAGACCTATAACCTTAAGATTGAAGTGTTCTATAAGAAATAAATATAATTTTAGTGTTTCGGACATCCAGAAGTTCATACTTCAATTCTTCCAGGATTTGGAATAATTAAAATATTTCTGTACAATTCTCGAGTTGATGATAATGATAACAGTATCATCATAGGTACGATGATACAGTTCTTGTAGAAAACAATCACTATTGTGGAGGAGGTATATGAAAAATTCCAAAATTAAGGGATGGAGAGGTACCTTGCTTACCACAATGTATCGGCAGTAGAGAAGCCAAGTTCACAGGTCAACAAATTGTAGCAAGTATTTGTCTGTACTCCACATAAAGTGGGGCCATGGGCAGGGCGTGCCCCACGATGTGACTCAAGGGCGTCAGGACGAGTGCAGCAACACCACAGTTAATTACCTGCAAACTAATTCACCACTACACACCCTCATATCTTCACTTTCCAATGCAGAAACACTCTTCTGCAGCAAAATAACCGTGGGCACCAAACTTTCTATTATTTTGCTTTCTTTATTTCTTTTCCTTAGTTTATCCTCTTCTTTTGTAGGTATTTTTCACATGTCCCAACGCCTCTTTTAGCCTTAAAGATACACAACCTTTCAGGAGAGGATTTTTATACTCTGAATCATGCAAATATTTCTTGGCAACACTGGGACATGGAGGGCCTCCTCCGACATTTAAAAATGGCATGAAATTCACTCGTACGTTCAGATAAAAAGCTGATAAAAAGTCCAGTTAAACGCCAGATAGTGGCCTAATAAAAACACGTAAGCAGATTTAAATTAAATTTGTCATTTTTGTTTAGACTAGTTTAAATGGCTCTCTATAATTCAGCACTGAACGTAACATCAGTTTGTGTTCACCCATGCAAGTAATTGACACTGGTCGGTGTAAATTTTATATTTCCCTGGATTTTCAGCCAACCAAATGCGTTCAGAAGGGTAAGAAGCTGAATAAATTGATTTCAGAAGAGAATATAAAACACATTAACAGCAGTATATTATTAGTTTGTTATTTATTAAAAACAGGGTGTACCACGTGCAGGTGAGGTTGAGAATTAGGTAGGAGGTATAATATGAAAATTTTCACTTCAAAATCCAAAACAATGGCAATGTGTGGAAAAAACATACAACGGGTGAAAATTGAGATTGATGGAAAAATTATAGAACAAGTGTCAGATTTCTCTTACTTAGGAAGTATATTTGCAGAGTATAAGAGTGACATTGATTCAAAATTACAAAAATATAATAAAATGAATGGGGTAATACGAAGACATTTTGGTAAACAGATGAGGACAGAGACAAAACTAAGATTACATAACATCACATCAAAAGCTGCTCTAAAATACGGAAATGAAATTTAGATTTTAAATAAAAGAAACTCTCATAAACTTCAAGTAAGCCAAATGCGCTTCTTACGATCATTGTTAGGAGTTAATAGACTGGATCACCAAAGGAACACTATTATCAGAGGAAAACTTGGAGTAACAAGATTAATGATGTACCGGAGCTCGGTGGTAGGCAAGAGATCTCAGGGTTATGAACTCTTTATAAGCAAAAGAACAACGTATAAATGTACACTCAATTTTAACGAATCCAAGAACTCTTTATTTTCGGAGAAATACACTTTTGTTAATACAGTTACAAGTTTTATGTAAGAGTGGAGTCGATGAAATACTTAGAGGTCCACGTGCTCGAGTCAATATTTTTAAAGTCCAAATGCTTAACGGACTATAACTTTAAATTTAACTATTTCTCGGACGAATCTAATATTAACACTGAATCGGAGATCGCGGTCTGCAGGTCTACGATGTTATAACACTGAACACAGTCACTGAGAGTGATAGATCGTATTTTGATATAAGTTCTCGCTTATAAAGGCGGTGGCTCCTCCCACATTTCTCGAATCCACTCCTTACAATTTAATATATATTTATGTTTTATAATATTATTTACTAGTATGTATAACATTTCTAAGAACTGGGTAAATTGGTTCTTTGATATTTAATAGAAAAATGTTTATCAGTTTCTTTGTAAACTGTCAATGTTAAGAGATTATCTTTTCTAGAGGTGAATGAATGTCTTTTGTTGTCTGTACTAGGCAGGTAGTAATTCTTTATCATCATTTCTTGGAATTCCTTAGTAGCATTAATTGGTTTCTAAGAATTGGTCAATAGATTTTTAATATTTTTAATAGATAACTAATGTTATCTTTTCTTATTAGTTGTATAGACTGCTAATTGGAATTCTTTTGACAATACCCTTTTTGTGTTCCTATATTATTTGTAAGTTGTGTAGTAGGTAGAGTTCTGACAATACCTCTTTATTTGTCATTTGTATAGCAGGTAGCGTTTTACAGTATTTTATTCTAGACAAATGTAGGTGGAATTTTTATCTGGATATTTTTACTTTTCCACATACATATTTTATAGCGATATTAGTAATATATTCTATTTTCATTTTTTTATAGATTTATTTAATTTTAATAACAATTTGATATATTTCGGAACATTTTAGTTTCAGCTCCATGCATATTAGAGTTGTATCTTAGTTTATGTTTCCTTACGTATTAATCGCTACAATGGAGATATACAAAGATACCAACAAGAATGGAAAAATCATCCGAGAAGAATGGCAAGAAATAGACTTCCAAAATTGGCATTCCAATATACCCCAACTGGACATAGGGACCAAGGAAGACCAAAATATCGGTGGAAAGATCAAGACCATCTTCGCTAGGTTTACCGTACAGGCCACATGGCCTAAAACGAATTTGTTCATGATGATGATGATGTTAATTATTATTATTTTCTTATAATATATTCCAGGGTGGCACGCCGTAGCGTAGTGGTTAAGGCACTGAGCTACAAGCCGGAGGGTCGAGGGTTCAAGTCCCGTTGGGGTCAGGATTTTTAAACTGGCCCAAACCATCTGGCGGCACTATGGCCCTGGGGTCGACTCAGCCTCTAACTGAAATGAGTACCAGACGCTTGTTCTGGGGTAAAGGCGGCCGTCACGCAGGGCTGACAACCCGGCTGATATAAAGTGCC
Source organism: Diploptera punctata (assembly GCA_030220185.1). Lineage (NCBI taxonomy): Eukaryota > Metazoa > Arthropoda > Insecta > Blattodea > Blaberidae > Diploptera > Diploptera punctata. The sequence continues at coordinate 185,026 of JASPKZ010000809.1, forward strand.
GATTGTCTAGAAAAAGTGGGAGCCTTAACCTCCTACTACCCCAAGGGCCTCCTGAGGCCTGTTGTGGGATCACTTTACTTATAATATATTCCAATAATTGAATCGTTCACGATAACTAACATGCACGGAATATTCTCACACTCGATATCCTGAGCGCTGATGATAATTGAAAATATATTACCAATAAAGTTGTCTCCAAATTTGACAGATTTATTGAGATAGGGCCTATAATAAACACTTAGATTGGTATGGTGTCGTATTACACAGTTCTATTTATCCTTTAAAAAAAATCACCCCGTTACAAAGCGTTCGGTTATAAGTGTTAAATATGGGAGTTAAGTAGAAATGTGTAATTCTATTTGAACTTCAGCTGTCATATTATGTGATGGAGTCCCCAGAGGCCTTAAGAATAATAGAAAAGAGAACTGGCGGTCTGATCATTTACGTAAAGCGGTCGCACTTTATTAGCGTAACCTGCTAAAAGGTCATCAACTATCTGTGCGATGAGAGACATACTAAAACAGTTTATACTAATGTTGTAAAAGTCAAGGATTTACAGGTTAAAACTTCATTCTACAAGTTTTACGTCTTCTGAGAAATTGAGAGTAATTCAAACATTTAATGTTGACTTACCAAACAACATTGTATATATTTGTTATAAAAGATTATCTTTGCTCAGAATTTTACTTTCAAGTTCTCTGTTTAAATGTTCCGAGCAAGTTTGTTCATTTTTTTACCAAAATTCAAGACTCGTGTTGATAAACATCTGGTTTATACTCAGATGCTGGCAATGATTGTATCTGCAGAGACATAATAATTGTATCCATATCTATTTTAATAATTGATCACTTGGATCGTCCTTTCGTCCTTTGCCTTTGTAAAGCACAGTTATCAGCTCCTCCACTGTTTTGGGATTGAATTATTCTTGAAACATTCTCTGAAAAGGCACGCTAGCGGTTCCGCCAGGTCTCGGACTGTGTCTTTCAGGTGTTCAGCAAATATTCCATCTGGGCCGGCCGCTTTGTTGTTCTTTCCGTTCATGATTAGTTGAGTGACTTCTTCGGTTGTGATGGGGGTCAAGGTTTCATTGCGTTCCGCATGTAGTGAGAAGGAGTTGGACATTTTGTTCCTTTCTCCCAGGAGGTTGCTGAAGTGCAGTTCCCATCGCTCCACGGCTTCCATGGGAAAATATGTCATAAACCAAGTTACCATGAACCTGAGGAGTCCTGCATCTGTAAACTGTAGCAAACCGTGCCCAAAGTATCACTTAGTGAAGTGCGACAACAGAACCAAAACAATTCACGAATTAATAGCAAAATGGTAAAACCATGTATATAATATTAGTGCACACATTGTGTTTAATAAATATATATATATAATAATTGATCACTTTATATGAACAGACATTTGTTAAAACGACAGATGCCCATCAGACTGTGAAATAGGGGTATGTAAACTTCTTGTAGGAAAATTAGAAGGAAACCGTTTATTGTATATCTGGTTTAACTTGGCAATGAGAGAGATGGAGGTATAAGGGTAGATCCTTCACCGCTTTCGCCCAGTTACAAAAGAAAGAAAGCACCCTGTTGTCAGTTTTCGTCTTCTCCCTTACTCCTATTAATATTTGGTGAAGAAATACCGTCAATACTGGTGCGAGTGAGAGAGGTCTATTTCTACAAATTTCTTGCGAAGTTAAGCCAGATGAACTTATAATAGGTAGGTCAGGTAGGTCATAAAATCAAGTGGGAGAATAAAATTAAACATGATTTGAGGAAAGTGAATTATACAGGGGATAATTCAGAAAATTATAATATGAAATTATAAAATGATGTACCTTGTACGCTGTCTCCTCAACTATTGCAATATAATATAATTAAAACTTTTTTTTGGTTATTTAATAGATAAATCTGTTACTTGTGAAAAATATATTATTAACAGAGTAAATTGTCCAAGGATAGATCCCTGAATAGTCTTTTATGGAATAGGAATCTGGCCAGAAAAACAATATATACATATACAAACAATAATAGAAAGTATACTTACATATGGGTCAGAAAGCTGAAAATGAATGAAAAGATACAGAAAATAGTATTGGCGGCAGAAATGGATGGATTACGAAGAAATATGAGAATATTCAGGCTACAACATACTAGAAAGGCATATATTATACAATGAATGGATGCACAGGAGACTTGTCGATAGAATAACTAAGAAAGCTTTACAGTGATAAGGACATGTACAACGGATGTCAGAAGAACAGTGGCCTAAACGGGTGTTAGATTGGATGGTACCAGGCAGAAGGAGGAGGGTGAGAAGCAGAAGAACATGGTATGAGGGAATATATGATGTCATGGTGAAGAGGGGTATGGAAGAAGGACAATGAGAAGATAGGAACTTCTGGAAAGCAGGAATTAAGGGCGAACTGCTGTAAAGTGGAAATCCTGTATTAAGTAAGTAAAACAATGTTTTTGCTCAGCAGCTTTACAGTATCGAACAACCTACTGCTGAGGATGGGACTGGTCCTAAAAGGCCTGCAATGTTTTAATTATTTAACCCTTAAATTAGCAAAACACAATTTTTTTCGTTAGTTATTTAAATGTGGCGGACCGCAGTGAAAACGGAATCTTGTATAATTGTTATTATTAGATATATTGTAATATTAGACACATATTTAAGTGGATCCTTTTTGATCGTTTTCTTCTAATGTATTTAAAATATTGAATTAATTGAAGCAACTGATGTATCCAAAAAAGATGCATTACCAATTTAAGGATTAATAGTTGAGGAGAATGCATTCAAAGGTACATAATTTTATATTATAATTCTTATAATGGTGAATAACAAAACAAGAAAACATTGTAGATCTATCTCCAATGAAGCGTCAGTCTGTATATTCAAGGACTGGAAAGGAATCGTCCCATTCAAGTGATTAACGCCCAAATTATTTATTACACGAGTAGAATTTTTTGTAATGGTAAATATTGAAGTGGGTCATTGAAGACACCTCGTCCTGTCACGAACTATTGTATAGAGGGTCTTGGTGGTATTGTCTTTCTGTTAGCTCTGACCTTATTGTCGTATTAAATTTAATTTAATATGAAGAGAAAGTGAAACTGCGCAGAAAATTAGTTCAAACAAAGGCTATTATTATTGTCTAATAAAATTGAACGATAGATGTATTTTTTTCAGGTTGTATGCAGTCAATTATTCTACTAAGGAAGTGACTCACTATAAAATGCGTATAAAACCTTGGATTTATTTACTACATTTTGTGCGAAAACAATGCAGTTTGGGAGGGAAAAAAAACTGCTTCTATAAACTTTTAGATACGACAGTCTTGATAGAAATAATTTCAAGTAAGAAAACATTAATTGGAAAGGTCTTTAACTTTATTTTTCAGTTTAACATTTACACCTTAAGATAATAAATATGAACACTGCAAAGGCTAAGTTTCATTAGACAGACTTTAGAAACTCTTGCACAGATGCATTCACACTAAAACGTTTTATATTTCCCTTCGATATTTTTAGAGGATGTAATGGTTTTGTGCCCCCAACATTTATGAGGAAAGACTTTGACCTAAGTAACAAAGTCTACCTTCAAGAGACTTTTTATTCGTGTTCATTTTACAACACAATACCGTCAGTTTAATTTCATTAGTATTTTCAAATAATAATTTACGTCTTCTAGCAAATAATTAGCCTAATGGGCTTATATTTAGTAAATTTCCAGTTAATAGGCTGTGTTCACTGCTGCCAACAAAAAAATGTTTAAGGTGTGATAAATATGATATTTGTAGGCCTATTTAAGTTTTTCCGCTAACTGTTATTAGTTGGAATGTATAATTAATATCATTCAGAATTTCACGAATGTGACTAGATAGATTAATTGAAATAATATACATTTTATTATTTTTTAAAGTGATAATGTCTAGACTAAATAATTTATCTTATTAATCTAAGTTATGGGCTTATCTTAAATCGGGACTAGACCAATAGGCTATATTTAAGAATATATTTTAATATCCGATAAAAAAATAAAACTGTTAGGACAGTTGTTTATAAGAAAATAAGATTTTACAAATAAACAGATGATAGTGGCCCATATTCCAATTTTGTATAGAGTGTTTCCATATTAACCTTCATTTCTAAATACACCGGTAGAGATCTTGTCGCTTGTGGGCGGGACTATAGGATACAAAATATGTTGTCGAGATAAAACTGATCGCTATCAGTTTCTGCGCTTTTATTGTGAATCTAATGATAATCACAGAGTCTTTATTTTATTACAGTTAAATTATAATATAAACAGATACGTATCTCACAGTATACTCCGTCTTCATCTCCCTTGTGTACAGGACATGTTAATAAATCCATAATCCAACCGTATAATTAACATATTGTAACGGGTGGCGGTGGCGTTACAAGAGCTAGAATTTATTTAATTAACTTCACATAGGTTTACACAAAAAATTGCAACCATCATTTTATTCTGACTAATGTTCTTTAGAAAAACATATGGTTATTCTGCTGTGAGTCCTTCACACAACACAATATTTATTGACACTCGCAGAAGCACTTCCTCATCGCTCTTCAGATCACCTTCACGAGCCAACTTCCCGGCCACTACTAACTCACTGTGGACCGGTCTAATATAAGCGCATAGAAGCTTCGAGATAGGCCGACCGGTACACCACCGGACATCACTGGCGAATTCGATCTTATGATAAAACACTCTGAAGAGATCGCTGGAAGTTGTACACACGAATCATGATGCTTGAATTCGAATCTCTAGGAAGCCACATATAATAAGAACAGTTAAGTCTCGTAGACTGCGATGGGCAGGATATGTAGCACATATGGAGGATGAAAGAGGTGCATGGAAGCTTGTTGTAGGAAAACCTGGAGGACTACGCCCAGTTGGTAGACCAAGAATGAGGTGGGAGAATAACATTATCCATGTTTTGAGGGAAGTAGATTATACAGGAGATGATTGGAAAACATTGCCTCAGGATAGGGATGTATGAAGAGTTTATGTCGGCGCGGCCATGAACCTACGGGTTGGACAGAGCCAGTGAGTTAGTTAGTTATGTCCATCACCATCATACTTATCATTATCAACATCATCATCATTTACCGGTGTGGAAAGGATCGGGAACCTATAATGGGGTAGGCCGTAGCGTAATGGTTAAGGCAGTGCGTTACAAACCGGAAGGTCAAGGGTTCAAGTCCCGGTGGGGTCAGGGTTTTTAAACTGACCCAAACATTCTGGTGGCACCTTGGCCCTGGGGTCGACTCAGCCTCTAACCGAAATGAGTACCAGACGCTTGTTCTGGGGGTAAAGGTGGCCGACACGCAGGGCTCACAACCGGGCTGACATCAAGTGCCGATTGTCTAGAAAAAGTGGGAACCTTAACCTTCTACTACCCCAAGGGCTCCTATGGCCTGTAGTGGGATTACTTTACTTACCACACCTATAATTCCCTAGTAGAGCTGCAAAGCATAGCATGAAAATGCTATGATTGCAGTGAAAGACCTGCCCTCGGGCAGAACACTGTAGAATAGAATGCCTTATAAGGCGAGATTTGAGTTTTGCCGCTGCCCGCGAAATTAAAAAAAGAGATAATTTGTGCAACAGATAAACAATGAGTCTCATTTTTTTTAACTACGTGATTAATAACACTATTTTTCTAATTTAGAGCACATCGAAAATACCTGCCAAAAGATACTTGGAATGAAAATTGAATCCAGAATTGAGTACGTTTTTTCTTTGAACGGGAAGTAAAGACGTGGATCTTGTGTCGCAGATTTATGACTTAAAAGAACATCAAGTCTGAATTAGAAGCCTCTGTGCATAGTTTGTCAGTCATTTTACGACCAACGGTTAATAGCGAACCATTAACCTGGCCAGTCAGAGTGGCGTACTTCCTTGAATCCAGAATGATTAATTCTGACAATAAAATAAATGTTCAAATGTGGATGGGGGCATTGATAAATGACATTTCACAATAGCGTTCATAGAAGAATTGCGTTAAAAAGTATTTTTTCCGCAGATTACAAAAATCTTATCTTACAAAAATAAGTTTGCCTGTATTATCAGAGGTGCTTCTTATAATATTCTCATTTAACAAGAACATTGAAAACATGTATGCTGTTATTACCCATTCCAGATACATGACATGCCCATCTCAATCTCCTTTTCTTAACAACCCTGGCAATATTAGAACAAATTATTGATTAAGGGGTAAAAATGTTTAAAAAATTGGCTAAAATGCATTTTTTGTTTATTTGCTTTTTAATAACTCTGATTCTTCAGGATCATTTTCATATAAAAAATTTATTATAGGAGCAAAATTGAGTCCGTGGCATAGGAGTTTAAATACCCTTCCACATATGGTCAGCATAATTACTTAATTTTTTTTTCATTTTTTTGACATTTTCCAAAACTTAAATGCTCCTTACGATGCAATTTTTATGCCATCAAAGTGAAATTGTGAGGTTAGACTCCCCAATATATGCTAATTGAAATTTGCTATGTAGTGACTAGCCTAAGACGCATGTGTTCTTTTAAATTGAGATAAAAGAAAAATATTGAGTGATATTTTTTTTAAAAAAATGAAAAATGATCAGTATCTTCCCTTTATGAATATTTTTTCATAGCAAATGTGTTTAATGGAATCAAAAAGACTCTGAATCTCAAATGTCATCAGAAAATATTTAAAAATGCATCGTAAGGAGCATTTTTTAGATAATATTAAAAATATAAATTTAAAAAATCATAATTCTGAAATTATTCTACTTATAAACACCAAACTTTACAGACACGCACATAATGTATGTGATAAAAATTTCAAAATAATCAGATGAAAACTAAAAAAAATTGAAATTCACCAGTTGGTGCCCTTTAATAGCACATATAATATTTGTCTATAATATTTTTAATTAATGGCTAGAAAGTTAATCGAAGAAAATAATAAATGACGATTGATTTTGAACATGAAAACAAAATATTTATCAATTGGTTAACCAGAACAAAATTTAAATTTGAAGACTGGATGATTAATTGATGATTAATTATGTATCCCATTGTTGAGCCATAGCCTCACCTTTATCAGGAGTTTATAGACCAAGTTAATTTTAGTTACCTTATTTGACCAAAGATGTCATGAGTGGCATAAGGTCAACACACCGACGCAATGAGACACCTAGCAGGCAACTAAATGTATTGCTAAGATGTTTGAGATCGGTAAATTTTGCTTAGAGGCCTCTTTTTCAGGCCTGAAAATCTTCAGACTCGGGACGCAAGGTTTAAAGTCCCTCTCGGAGGACTTGCTGGCTCCTTGGAATTTTCCATCCTAAAAAAATTCATGACCGCAGCCGGGTTTGAACTTGTAGTGAGATCACATATTTAGGAATTAAAATAAATAAAAATGAAGTTATGAAGAGGATGAAGTAGAAATAATAAAGGAAAAATTGCAATTGCTTGCATCAATGGAATATTGTGGGATAAAAACGTAACTAATAACAATAAAATTAATGTTTATCATATAATTGTTAAAAGCATCATTACTTATGGAGCAGAACTTTGGCCATTAACAACAAAAAACAAATATCTTTTGGCAACTGAAATGGATTTTATACGAAGGGCAGCAAGAATTTCAAAAAGATAAAAAAAAAATTGAAACAGAGTTATAAGGGATAAAATGAAGATTGAAGACACTATTTTAGATTCTATTAAAACTCAGCAATTAAGATGGTACGGACATGTTCAGCGAATGGCAGAGGATCGACTACCAAAATGTGTTTTGGAATGGAAACCTGAGGGAAGACGAGGCAGAGGAAGATCTAAAACTTCATGGAGTCAGGGAATATAGTATTTATACATGAAGGAGAAACATCTACAACCAGAAGATTGGATGCAGCGACTAATTTGGCTAGTCTATATATATATATATATATATATATATATATATATATATATATATGATTTACATAATCTTATATATTTGGATGTCTAATGAGAGTAAAAATGGCAGTAAAGTAGGGTTAAATTGTTAATTACTTCTGAAGAAGTACGAATTCTCTAATTCTAATACACATTCTGTATTCATCCTCTTTTATGTCTGTATATGCCCTTAATATTATGTTTGTTGATGGTTGTATCACATAAAATAAAATATACTACAAGATACAACAATCAACTTATTAATAATACATAATGTTGCTGGAACAGAATCTTTGTAAACGTCATCTTAAAAAATTCAATGTACTGAACCTCTTAACTCAGATGGTATATTTTGAAACTTGTATTCGAGAGATTATCAATACAAATTCCGATGCATACGAATCAAACTTGGATTTTTTAGTGATTTTTCTCAATCTCCATACAAATGCAGAATTAGAATTTCATTATCATGATACTGGCAGTTCCATCTCTTATCTATGGATGTGAAACCTGGACATTAACAAAGGCAGATAGTAAACAAATAGAGGCCGCTGAAATGAAGATGTTGAGAGCAATAGCAGGATACCAAAGAACCGATAAAAAGAAAAACGAAGATATAAGAACAGAACTTAATATATTTAATCTCTGTGAAAGAATAAAATATTATCAAAATGCTTATCTTCAGCACGTATTAAGAATGAATGAACAGCACATACCAAGAAGAATGTATAATTATAAACCAAAAGGGAGAAGAATGTTGGGAAGACCATTGAAGAGATGGAAGGACCAATTCGACCTATAATGCGATCGGAACAGGGCATTGGGCTTAATCCTTGTTGATGATGATGATGATTATCATGATACATTTCATCTTTAATCATTTCATAATATCATTAAATTTAATATCAGTTTATATGTACAGGATACATTAGTATACCTACTTTATAACCTATTGATATACGTAGGCTAAATCTAAGAATTCTATATACGATAAGACCAAATACTTTAAAGACTCAAAATAAAATTGAAATGCCGAGTGAGTTGATTCAGGTAGTAGAATTTGAGATAAGTATTTAGGAGGTTCCTGGTTCAAACCCCGGTTTCGGAAACGTTTTACCTAGTTTTCATCTGTTGTTAATGCTAATTCTGGATTAGGATATTATTCCCTGAATCCATTTAATAATAATCACTATTTCATTAATAAATTAATTAAATCAGTAAGCTCCATTAAAAAATACATCACTATTCAATTAATTAATTAATCAGTAAGCTTCATTAAAAAACACATGACAAGCGTATCAATAGAAATATGGAGGCTAACTGATATATGTAAAGATCATAGACCTTAAATGTTGAAGCAACTATATATAGAAATGGAGATGAAGGATTGAAATAAAAACAATATCGAAACTTGTTCAATAATAAAAATCATTGATGAAATCAACCTGGAAAAAAATCATATTTCCATAGAATGGTTGCATATTTACGACTAAAATTAAGGGCTACTTCATTATTCTAAATTTGGCGATCTGAGCCTGTATTCCCATGCAGTTTGTATTATTTTTAAATCAAAGAGAAATCAAACAATATTTAAACTGTTCTTTATAACTGAAAATGATGTGAAAGTTAATGATCACTTACTAACATTGGACGTTGTATAATCTATATTTTCTTCTACCCGATACAAAGTTAAACCATGGCCTCATACAAACCGGAAATGCCCGAGAGTTAAATGGAACAAATTTTGGTACATCAGAATAAAAATTCAAATCTTATTTTTACATAATTTACTAGCAACAAGATCTTTATTGCCCTCTTAAATGTTATATCCTGCGCCATGATCTTCAAGGTTTTCAATGTTTAGCAATAAGTGATTGTAACATAAGGAAAACAAACAAAACCTCAACGAGTTTCCTAATTACTGTAATTGCGTGGTTATGAATCTGAGGTTACGGGCCGCATTGTGATTGTTCATTTATTTAGTTCAGTTCTAGAATTACCATGTACCGTACTTTAAAATTCTGTATCCTCGGGGATCTGAGTCACAATTTTCATAATTTAAAAGAGGAAGAATCTATACTTCGCGCACTGTTATATTGGTAGATGGGGATCGTTGTTTATTTATCATCTTATAGTCCATCGTTTCCCCACCCTTTGGAACCCCAGGGGATTCGCTAAATGTTTCAAAGGGTTCGCCAAAACTTTTCTGTAATGGCCGGTTCGAGGTTAGGTCTGGTATTGTTTCCTTCATTTCTGCAGCATAATAATAATAATAATAATACTTATTATTATTATTATTATTAAATTAACCCTATCCATCCATAGTAATTCTGTCCGAAGGCAGGTCCTTCACTGCAATCATAGCATTTTCATGCTATGCTTGCAGCTTTACTAGGGAATTGTAGGTGTGGTAGCTTCCCGTTGTTTTCCACACCGGTGAAGGATGATGATGATGATGAAAATAATAATGATAAGAGTGGGCCTTAAAGTTTTCCTGACATTTGTCTTACAGGTGAGGAAAAAACCGATAAAAACCTCGCCCAGAAAAACTGCCCCGACCGGGGATCGAACCCGGGCCCGCTGCGTGACATGGCAGTACGCTACCTCGAGGCCACAGCGGTGGACGTTAACCCTATAATGCCCCTTATTACATATGTGTAATATCGGGAATTTATCACATTATTTCCACAATAAATTAATATTTACCGCGAATGCCTGCTTTACAGTTATGTAACAACGTTAGGAATGCATTTGATTTCGCTACAACTAGGCCTACACGTTGTGTAACTTTTAAGCCGTAATTAGAGTAACTTTAGATTTTAACCGTTAAGGATTAAGTTAATTTAAGGTTATTAAACCTTTTGCTTGGAAGTAAATTTTACAGTATGCATGTCTACTGTATGTATATTTAAAAATCAGTGGTTCACCCAACTCAGATGGTTGTGGAAGGGGTTCGCGAGTCGAAAAAGGTTGGAAACCGCTGTTATAGCCTAAGGCCTACCTATCACCCTGCATTCCAACCCCTAGTATAGATCTAGAAAAAATGCTGTATATTGTGTGTATCAGTGTTGAGATAGTCCCTGTCGTATGCTATACGCGATAATTCATTAATCAGTTATAAGTTTAGCTTAACTTACAAGGGAACTGTCAACCATTGCATGCCGAAACCTATCGTGAAATTTCTCTTAGAGAAGCATTGTGTTGTACTAAGAAAAACTTATCGCCAATTTTAACTGCAATGCACATAAATTGAGACCAGAATCCAGCAATGGCAATCCACCGTACGGAGGAGATGGATTCCCTGCATGTGTAAAAGTGGAGTGAAGTGAGGTGGGGCGCGGCTCGATGACAGGTATTGAAGTTTCCAGTCTAGTAATTCAGCAGTTGTATTACTTCCCTGTAGTTTAAATTAGACATTTGGAGCTTGATTTTAGTGTCTTGCAGTTAAAAAGGTAGGTAATTGTATTGGACACGGTCTTTGTATATCACAACGCTTCTCTGCAAGAAATTTCAATGTAGATTTCGGCATGCAATGGTTTTGTTGTTAGAATCACATCTATTACTATTACTGTTATTATTGATTATTATTATTATTATTATTATTATTATTATTATTATTATTATTATTATTATTATTATTATTATTGGGGAACGCCATAGCGTAGTGGTTAAGGCACTGAGCTACAAGTCGGAGGGTCGAGGGTTCAAATCCCGTCGGGGTCAGGATTTTTAAACTGACCCAAACCCTCTGGCGGCACTATGACCCTGGAGTCGACTCAGCCTCTAACGGAAATGAGTACCAGACGCTTTTCTGGGGGTAAAGGCGGCTGTCATGCAGGGCTGACAACCAGGCTGACATAAAGTGTCGATTGTCTAGAAAAAGTGGGAGCCTTAACCTCCTACTACCCCAAGGGTCTCCGGGCCTGTTGTGGGATCACTTTATTATTATTATTATTATTATATTAATTAGGGGCAGGACTTTATGTAACAATAGTTAAGGTTGCAATTCACAGAGAGTATGTTATTTAACTGTTTGTAAATGGAACCAAGACAAAAGACAATCAGAAGTCTTACCGTATTATACTATGTTATAATCAGAGACCGGAAGTTCCGATTCCGATTCAGGGTCTTTCCACTTTTCAGCGGTTGCCCTTTTACCAGCCGGCTGCTGGCCCTTCACATCCACATGTGTCAATCACAGAGGTAGATGATCAACAGTCAGTGTAGGGGTGACATGTGGTTAGCATGTCGAGTCCCCCAGCCGTTATAGCTGGTTCCTCAACCTGGAGCCACTACTTATTGTAGCTACCCAATTGCCTCATGATGCTGGGTGGGCACCGGTCCTATACTGGCCGAAATACCATGAGAAAATTTCTTCCCCCACGGAGACTCGAACCAGCGCAAGTCCTGTAGCTCTGCTCCAAGGCTTCCTACCTTAACCGCTCGGCTATGGCGCGGGACCGGAAGTTATGAATCATTAAAATAGGTAGGCAAAAAAGGCATTATAAATAGCTAAAATAGGCAGTCAAAAAAAGGCATCATAAATATGTAAATAGGCAATTAGAAAAACCTTGCACTACACCCGTTTATTTACTAGATTACACTATTCAATAACTCGATCGACATATTTTAAAAAACTTAAAATTTTGAAACAAAATGTTAGTATTGTGCTTGACATAAAAAAATGAAAATGAAAATGTTTTTAAAAGGCCTATGTATTGCAATGCCTTATTCGTTAAACATAACAACCAAATGCTTTTTTTAAGTTCTCTGAATTTATGTTGAGTCTCCTGTCAGATAACATATTTTTCATATGAGAAAATAACCTCTCAACATCGACAGAGGTTATTGGAGCAAATCTAAAACATAACATCATTGTAGGATCTATTTCAACTGCAATAGAATTGTCACCTTGTAGAGTTTTTTTAATGTTTCTAAGTTTATCAAGATCACAATTTTTCGAAAACACTTTTTTTACACTTTTCCCTAACTTATGAACCCCATTTCCCTTGTACACTGTCCAGCCTTTGCACTGCATCATCCACTATTTTCATTGACTTCGTCAAAGGCTGTCCTTCTTCTTGAAGCTGGCAGATAAATTTTGGCAGGAAATCAAACTCGGCCGCAATGAAAGTTAAATCATTTTTCACTTCAGAAGAACTGAGAAGTTTATTGGCTGCTGCAATTGAAGATGCTTCATCCTCCAGAGCGTTCACCACCTCAGTTACACTTAGGAAATTTGAAGCGTAGTAAAGTGTTGCTGAGAGCTATGTCCTCCATCTCCTTATGAGGTATATCTGGTGCAATGTATTTAAATGTCAGAATTCTTGATGGGGCTTTCACAAAGATATTCTTAATACTCGAAATCAATTTATCGACATCCGGAAACAAGCATCGTATATCTTCTGACACGCTCTGAGAGCCGTGTGCTACGCAGGTCATGTGAAGCATGTTTGGAAATAGCACTTTTAAAGTTATTCCAGCCTTTTTCATAAATGGTGCATCGTCACTGATGAAAATTAACACGTTGTCATATTGAATTTCTTCAGGCCACAGTAAATTTAATGAATTGGTGAATAACTGCGCGATAGTTGAAATGTTAACTTTCTCCAGATACTCTGTTTTGAGCAGGAATTGTTTCATTGATTTATCTTCTGAAGGATCTAATGATCCAACAATGACTTTGGCAATGAAACGACCCGTAGGGTCAGTTGACTCGTTGATAGAAATCCAGATCTCTTTTCATCATCATCATAGTACATTCACGAATTTAGGCCATTTGTTGACCTGTTTCGGCCTCAAGAGAAACACCATCAAGAAGTCTTTTGAGTAAGGGGTAGTGACGTGTGTATAACCTCTCCTGCCTAATTCTCATCCTCACCTTCTCGTGGTACAACCCATTTTCACAAACGAGGCTTTGAGGACCGAGTCACGGCGGTATAACCGTTCCATCTGGTACTGAGTAAATGCGGTATCCTAATGTCTGTCCAGAGACTAAAAGGTAGCAGCCCTACCATTGGACTACTTAGCGTCGGGCCAGTAACCTGTCCTAAGGAACTTCAAAACTACTTTCAAGTCTCAACACGAAAAAAGCCAGAAGGAATTGAAATATGACGACCCACAGCAAAGAAATATGGTTAAAAGAAAACGACACAATGATATTGTAAGATATGCAACCTGGAATGTCCAGATCTCTTTTTTTAATTTTATCTTTAATGATTTTCATTGTTTCATCGTATCATTCGCTTAGGTAACATTTTCGCAAACTTGACTCACAGATTCGTTCGTCTACTTCTCCAAAAGCTGTCTAAATGTAGGATTCTGTAATTTCCACAAAGGGATTCCAGCATCAAGAAAAGTTTTACATAAGTCGAATGCAAATTGAGATTTTCGACTCGATGTTGCAATTACTGTTGGAAGCAAAGGAATCTTCTTCCCAGTAGCCATGAAAAGTGAATTTTTGTGTTTGGTTGTACTGACATGTTGCGATATGAAATATTTATTTTCGTTGTCCACTGACTGCTCACATATTTTGCATGTAAGTACTTTGGCGTCAGTACAAAATACGTCGGATCCAAAAGTATTAACGTAACTTTGCAATTTACTGCGTATAGGAACACTATATTTCGGCATCTTGCTGCTAGTTACAACAACGTCGCAATGAAAACTGAAAGGAAATTAAAGTTAGATCCGTACGCATTGTTGCCTTTTTAAATAAACACAAGAGATAATTAAAATGCTTACTGTTATTTATACATTTTTTGTTCGGTAGCACTTATTGTTGCAAGGAGAATATTATGAACTGCCTGAAAGACAATAATATACATTCGGTGAAGTCACTTTCATTGTATCGGTTATAGAAATAAATTAAAATAGACCTGTAGGTAATTTTAATAATAAATTAATAAATAATAGATAAATTCAAATAAAGGCAAAAAAAAGCATTTATTTCGTATATTAGGTAATTCTATTAAAAAAGGCAGAAAAAAGGCAACATAAAACTTTGGCGTTTTAATCACAAGGATATGAATCGTACTGATTCACTTTCAAATTGGAGATAGATTTAACGCATTTAAAAAGGCTTTCTGTCAAATTTCCGGTCTCTGGTTATAATGTTAACTTTTATTACATAAAAATCTTTGTCATTATTATTATTATTAATGTTATTATTGTTATTATTATTATTATTATTATTATTATTATTATTATTATTATTATTATTATTATTATGTATTTTGTTTAGTAATTATGATTTTATGATGACCTGATAAAGCCTGATGATTGGAATAAACCCGAATTATAATTACACGTTTTTGTGCAATGTGTTAGTTCTAAAAATAAACATTTTTACATGCAATTAGTTTTAAGTGATAAGTAATGCTACTCACCTTCACTGTCATAATTTGAACTGAATAGCATTCATTGGCGATATAGCTATACTGCCTAATCTCATTTATCAAGGATTTCTTTAGCCCAACAATATCAAAATATCTGAATCTGTATATAGTATATTAGCTTATTTTTAGTCCTTAAAGACCATCATCCATATATTTCCAACCTGATTTTGTAGAATATATATTTATTAATTTCCAGTTGTTAGAAAGAATCATTTCGCGATAAAATTAAAACTTATGGTTAGTGTTAAACTCGAGTATATTTGAAGTTAATTTTGAATGTGTTATGTTGATGATCATAGCGAATAGCTGAAATTTTATTTGGTCCAATTGATTACAATATTACAAATTGTCACAATGTTTTAAATATAATAACCGTTATTAAGAATATATGCATTATTTTTATTAATTTCTAAGTGGTAGTATTAAAAAATGTGCATTTATTGATATTGTATAATATCTATCAATAATAATAATAATAATAATAATAATAATAATAATAATAATAAATTCAAATAATAAATTCAAATAAGAGAATACTTATAATGATATATACAGTACACATACACTCATATAAGCTAAATAAGTAAT
Source organism: Diploptera punctata (assembly GCA_030220185.1). Taxonomy (NCBI): domain Eukaryota; kingdom Metazoa; phylum Arthropoda; class Insecta; order Blattodea; family Blaberidae; genus Diploptera; species Diploptera punctata. The sequence continues at coordinate 200,955 of JASPKZ010000809.1, forward strand.
AATAAGTAATAATAATAATAATAATAATAATAATAGACTAATAATAATAAGGCCTAATTTTATAACTTGCGGACATCAATATTGTTCCAGAATGTAGAAAACATTGGTAGAAACATTTATTTAAATCCTGGAAATATTAGCTAAAAGATTGGGTCTACAAATTAATGAAAAAAAGACTAAATATATAAACTCCAGTAGTAATAATAATAATACTATGAATAATCTATTACAATATTTACAGTTTAGAAACTATAAAATCGAATGCGTAGATACATTTATATACAGTGTGTCCCATTCAAACCTCCCACATTTTAATTAATCATAACTAATGAAGTATGTGGAATTATGAAATGAGGCAGGTATTAAACGAAACAGAAAGTCAAAGAATTTTCAATCCCATACATCGCCATACACTAAAACACCTCTATATGTGCACCATTAGTAGCACGAACAATATGAAGTCTGTATTCGATTTCGTGCCACGTTCTGTCCAACATGTCCATTGGTACTGTTGCAATTGTGTCAAGGATACGGGTTCGTAAATCGTGAAGATCTTGTACTGAAGTCGCAAACACACGGTATTTTACATACACCCAGAAGAAGATATTTCATTGTTTTTATTAAACATGAACTGCTCGTGTTATTCTACTCACTCGATTCTATATCATTTTAGCTAGTATGTACTACCAATAATTATAACATACAATGTCAGTAGCATTAATAATAATAATAATAATAATTATTATTATTATTAATTAATTTATTTATTTATATACAGAATTTTAATATTAACACATCTTTCTGTGCCTAAAGTTTTATTTTTCTTCTCCACTCGTCTCTCTCCATCCAATCCATTTCCTCCAGTCCCCTTGCTCTCATTCCAGTTCTTATTTCCTGCATCCATGAGTTTCGAGGTCTTCCTCTCCTCCTTCTTCCAGGTGGACACAATTCCAATGTTTTCCTGGGTAATCTTTCTTCTTGCATTCGTCGTGCGTGCCCATACCAATTTAATTGCTTATACTTTATATAATCTACTATTGAATAACCAATATTCATTTTTTCTCTTATCACAGTATTTCTTATTTTGTCTAATTTTTAACATCTTGCCGCTCTCCTCAAGAAATCCATTACCATCGACATAAGTTTTTGTTCTAAGTTTTTGTTGAATTTCCAAACTTCAGATCCATATGTGACAGTACTTCTCACTATTGAATTATATATTTGTAACTTATTTTTCCTGGTTACATGTCTGTTCCATAAGACTCCAGTAATAATAATAATAATAATAATAATAATAATAATAATAATAATAACAATAACAGGCGACCTGTCGAGGACAATGTATGGAGAGTCTAAAACCTGCAAAAGGAAAATGGAAATAATAGAACAAAATCATTATCTAAATAGTTAAACCCCAATCATTAAAAATAGCGAAAAAAATCAATGTATGTGATGCCAAGATATTTTACGGTAAAAACATTAATACATTAAGTCATATAAAACTCTAAATCTTAAGTGGAATAAAACCAAATCAAAACTGATATGAAATAGTTGGAGGCAACAATTTATTATATTATTATTATTATTATTATTATTATTATTATTATTATTATTTTAACATTGAACCTAATGACTTCAATATTAACACTCGAAGTCTTCTAGGAAACTCAGGAAACAACTAAGAGACAAAGAAGCAGTTCTCTGGAGTCAACTTCCTCCTAAAGGAAAAGGCATTGTTCTCTACAATGAATGTACACCGACAAATCAATTGATTCGTGATCATCAGGGATTGTCTTGTTCCAAATGGAGAGAAGCGATTAAAATACATGGGATCCCAAGTATCGGCGGTGCGTTCTTTGCCGCGCAGATCTAGGGACGACACACTCTGTACACGTTGTCGCAGAGAGCACGAAACCCTTGCACACGTCCTTGGGGCCTGTCCGTTTGGAGAATTACTGAGAAACTGAGAAACATTCGGCACCACACTATTCGAAATATGATGGCAGAAGCCTTGCGAGATTTTGGATACACCGTTTGAGGAAATTCATGGTGTGGCCACTAATGGGAGTAACAGACGAATAGACAATATTGCATTTAGACCATCTTCTAAAATTGGTATGATATTAGATCCCACAATTCGTTTTGAGACTCATAGTGGTCAACCTGAGGAAGTTGACTCTGAAAAGAAAGTCATATATGAGCCAACAATTGACTATTACAAAGATAAATACCAACTAGATAGTATACCTGTCACAGGATTGATGATCGGGGCAAGAGGTACTATACCAGGATTCTTAGCCAAATTTTGGAATTCCTTAGATTTGGACAGGGTGTATCTTTCTAAAATTGCCATCGCTGCCATTAGAGGATCAATTTCAATTTTAAGAAACCATATTTACAAAATTTCTACTTTATAGTACATATACTTCAATTAGGCCTACAATTTGAATTTGTTTAAATGTATTTACAAAATGTATTTCATCAATTCCAAAAATTAATTGTCTGTATCACTTTGTCCTTGAGGCAATCTTCTAATGAGGAAAGTTGTATCTAATAAAAATTATTATTATTACTATTATTATTATTATTATTATTATTATTATTATTATTATTATTATTATTATATTGACATATATATTTAAGAACACTAATATCTGACGGTCCGAAACTTCAAGAGGAATTAAGCAATGAAATAGTGTTTTTCACTCCCGTTTATTGGACAGTATACTGTATTAGGCAGTAGCGGAGCCAAGAAGGTGATTCCGTGTTTGAACACAAGATGACCTCGGGGATTCCCCAATGATTAATGTAGTAGCCGGTATAAAGCGTGCGAGATGGTTTGAAATTGCGTGTCTAATCTATGGCACGGTAACAATTGAGCACAGCCTCCAAAATTCCCACTGTCTTTAAAGGCAAAGTAAAAATCGAAGAAGTTTTTTTTTTCAAAAAAAGCGGTACATAAATCAATGTTTGTTCTACGTAATTACAAAATTGCCCTTATTTTAGCTGTCAATCTATCTAGTGGCACATAAAAAAAGAACATCGTAAAATCTATTCACTTTTTATTCCTTTAAAAAAAGTATCCCATATGCTTCTATTCCCTTCTTATTGGAAATTCAAATTTGTTTTATGATGTGTTTTTAAAAAATGTCTATTTGAGTTAAATTTAGATTTAAAATGGATAAGTCACTTAATGAGAATGAAGGACACAAAGAATGTGAGGAAGGCCTTTATATGTTAGATAGAAGGGAGAAGGAATAGAGGCCGACTTAGAATGAAATAGTAGAATTGTATAAAAAATTTGGGATTTCGGAGTGAAGAGATGGATGAGACTTGAAGTTTAAGCTGAATGGCCTACCATTCTGAAGGAGTCGCTATATGAGATATATGCACAATAATAATACCAATACTAATAATAATAATAATAATAATAATATATATATATATGTATGTATATATATATATATATATATATTTCCGGTTTTAACAATGTTATACATTTTTCCGGCACCAATGATTTGTCTACGATTTCGCTTTATAATTTTCCTCCATTCGTCTCTATTGTAACACATTTTTTCCTCTATTTCCCAGAGAGAGAGAGAGAGAGAGAGAGAGAGAGAGGGAGAGAGAAGGAGAGAGAGAGAGAAAAGAGAGAGATAGTTTATATATTATTTTAAGTTTGTTTTGAAGGCTAAATATTGTAAAAGTTCGAAGTCACTACTGCGAAAGATATATAGATAAATGCATGAATGAGAGAGAGGAGGAGGATAATATTTTATACCTCTTTTTATGTATGAGTGTAGATATGTATGGGTGTGTATCTTACTGTATGCACATATATATTGTCCTTTAATCGTGGAATGTACAATACATAAATGAATGCAACAAGAACATACAACAGTATATTACGATACAATGATGGAAAACGTTTTACATATGACTTGAAATGTTTATGCCCGGGTTGATAGACGAGGGCATAATTTCTCAACTGTTACGTAAAAGTTTTCCATCCCTGTAACGTACAATATTTTATTTTATACTATGTTGAATTTCTTACCTTGAATTAAATTAATAACATTGTGTAAATAAGACAGCAGGTGAAGTATTGTGAGTCTGACTTCAGAGACGCCATTTATGTCATTAAATATCGAGGGGACTTTGAGTGATGATTGTAAAATTCCGCACTTTATTCTAAATAAGTCGAAAGCAACACGGATAGATTAATATGTTTTAAATTAATATTATATTGAGCAGATCTGACTAAATATAAGCTAACATTAATTCAACATTATTCTCGTGACGTCAAGTTCATTGGCCACGCACGACGTTCAATTTTCCTCATCAGGATACAACGCCGCCAATATGAGGTAGTAGTAGTAGGACTTTATTAGACAAAAAGTAAGATATTTACAATATTATTTACAATATGGTCGCACGGGCAGTAAGCCGTACGTGCTGTTGACAGTCCGTTACAATAAAGTAATAATTTGTACTAGTGTAAAGAAAAATAAACAACAAAAAAAACAATAACATTACAATTACATAAAGAAAACACAATAATAATATTACAATTAAATAATAACACAATAGCATTATACACTAAAAACATTAACATTACAATTACATAAAGAAAACACAATAATATTACAATTAAATAATAACACAATAGCATTATACACTAACTAATGTATATATAATTGTTAATAATTAATGGTATTGCATTTTGATAACATATATTTATTCATGAATGAGTGTAATATGAGATATGTGAGGTATGCATAGCTGCTTTTTGTACATTGAAAGGTTTCTGTTTGTTGTAACGTAACATGAGCGGTTTCAAGGGTAACGCCTATTTAAAAGTGGCGGATATGAAATTACTATACATAGGGCCTATATATATGGTCCACCGCTGTGGTCTCGAGGTAGCGTGCTGCCTTGTAACGCAGCGGCCCAGAGTTCGATTTCCGGTTGGGGCAGGCTCCTGGGTGAGGTTTTTGGTTCGGGTTTTTTTCCTCACCTGTAAGGCAAATGTCAGGAAGCTTAGGGCCCGACGGTCCCCGAAAATCATCCGACCATTATCATCACCCTTATCATTATCATCCTTCACCGGTGTGGAAAGCAACGGGAAGCTACCACACCTATAATTCCCTAGTAAAGCTGCAAAGCATAGCATGAAAATGCTATTATTGCAGCGAAAGACCTGCCCTCGGGTTGAATTACTATATATATATATATATGTATAGAGAGAGGGGGAGAGGGGGAGAGGGGGAGAGGGAGAGGGAGAGGGGAGAGAGAGAGAGAGAGAGAGAGAGAGAGAGAGAGAGAGGGCGCTTATGTTAAAATGAGTCACTATACATTACATTTTAGTTTTTATGTTGGCGAATTTGTGATGGTAGAGGGTTTGAGACCTGTAATAGTTCGTTTTCCACACTTATTTTAATGACATAAGCATACAAAATTCGACATAATATGAAATAAAATAATATAAAACACCGTATTACTCATTAACTGTCATGATCCCCAATTGAGGAATAATTATCTTTTTCATCTTTTGAAGATTTTTTTTTTTAATTGAAGAGTTCCCACATTCTGCGAATGTGATTTTGAAATGTTAAAATAAATTCAATGATTCACTGTTATTTATGTAATCTTCCCCAACATACTCACTAAGTAGTTAGAATATTGCAAAATTTGTAGTAGGCCTATGATATCATTTTATACTCGATTGAGCTTGACTATAAGATAGTGTTACATCTAAAACCAATTTCACGCCAAATTGTTGGTTAAGTTCTTATTCAAGAGAGATCTTTAATTCTTTGATGAATTAATTATATAGGAACATTAAATTCCTGCGAACTTTGCCGGCGCGGCGTGGCGGTAGAATTGCTACCAGAAGGATTTATCCATACCGGACAGTTCAAAGACGAGAAGCCAGGCAATAAAGATGTCCTTGGTCGAAATAATGATATTTCACTGTAAAAATACAACCGCAAAAAAAGGGTTATACTGACTCAGAATATGGATGTATGGAGAGCTTACGTCCGTCCAACCATGAACCTGCGGATTCGATAGTGATTAGTTTGTTGGGAAAATTAAAATTTCATAAGAATTATAGCTTGAAATTTTACATTTAGGGTCAATTTCACCAACAGAGGTAACTGTATTACGCCAGTTTTTTCCCGTGTATAATGCATAGCTTAAATTGGCGTAATACAGTTACTTCTGTTGGTGAAACCGACCCTCAGTGAGTTAAATGAACTCTATTTCCTTATTTTTTCAAATGCATTGGCGTGAACTGAACGCGTCTTTTGTTTTATCATTGTCCTATGTTCCTCTGCTATAGGTCTGACCCACCAACAAGTCTGTACAGTCTTCGTGTTATCATTACCGTTTTACAAGCTGAAAATGGATCATACGTTCTTCGAAAAGCTTCAAAAGTATTTCATAACATTTTGCCTAGTTGAGGACGACTGAGAACTCATGTAAGATTTTTTTTAGTTTTTATCTTCGTGTTGAGTTGATCTATCATAATGCCTGATCTTACATATAGGCTATCCAATGAGGGCAAATTGGCGTGTCGATAAGACGATCGCACAGTTAGTAAAGGTATCTCGCGCTACTGTTACTAGTGTCATGACAAAATTTGTGTTTTCTATTCATACTATTTCTGCCCGAGAGTAGGTCTTTGACTGCAATCATAGCATTTTCATGCTATGCTTTGCAGCTTTACTAGGGAATTAGAGGTGTGGTAGCTTCCCGTTGCTATCCACACCGGTGAAGGATGGTGATGATAATGGTAAGGTTGATGATGGCGATATGATTTTCGGGGACCGTTGGGCCCTAAGCTTCCTGACATTTGTCTTATAGGTGAGGAAAAACCCCGAAGAAAACCTCACCTAGGAGCCTGTCCCGACCCGGGAATCGAAGACGGGCCCACTGCGTGACAAGGCAGCACGCTACCTCGAGACCACTGCGGTGGACATGACAACATATAAGGAAAGAAAACTACTGTACATCTGTAGTAGAATGACGAGACAGGAAAGCATTAAAGAGGAGTATTCCATCTCAGATGAAGACCACTGCAATCAACGTGAACGATTAGGTGAACGTGCCTCTGGATAATCCAGTATCAAGAAAAACAGTGAAAGGCAGTGCTTTTGTTGGTGAGACGTAGGGGGACGCGGTTTTTTAAAGTCTATTTCTGTATATTTTACCATAACAGTATTGCCGAAACCATCTGTACACAGTTATGTTTTGACAAAATGCCTTTAAAAACTCTCATGTATATAAAACATATAGATTCTTTATGGAATCTCCTATGAAGGTGAGTCTCCGAAATATGTTTTCCAACTAAAGTATTGGCGTAGTGTAGGCCTATTGCATACAAAAATTAAATGCTAGAACTGTCATCACCAAACCTCTTGCAACGCCAGGAAAATACAGAACAAATAGACTTCAGTGTTGTAAGAAGAACAAAATTTAGGCTACCAACCAATGGAACATGCATTGTGGTTCCTTTGCACTATTCCTCACCGGTGGACGTGATAACGTATGACCATCACCGGCCGAAGCATACAATCTAGATTACCTCTTTCCAAAGTAAAATATGGTGGACATGTTGAAAGGGTTTGGTCGGTCATAACATGACATCCGCTAGATACTACTAGTATACTGAAAGGAAATTTAACTATCAAGGCCTATGATTGCATTTTAGTGACCATATTCAATCAATTGTGCGGGGATTATTCCCATTAGGGGACACTAGCCCCCCCATATATACCTGGAAATATACAAGATTGGTTCTAGTGTGAAGACAAAATTATACACCTTCACCATTTATTACCGTTTGAATATTATAAAGCCACTGTGGAAACCAGAATATGGACCCTTCAACAAATTTCAAGTAATTGATGCAGTTGGAGGGTCGAGGGTTCAAGTCCCGTTGGGGTCAGGATTTTTAAACTGACCCAAACCCTCTGGCGGCACTATGGCCCTGGGGTCGACTCAGCCTCTAACGGAAATGAGTACCAGACGCTTGTTCTGGGGTAAAGGGCGGCCGTCACGCAGGGCTGACAACCCGGCTGACATAAAAGTGCCGATTGTCTAGAAAAAGTGGGAGCCTTAACCTCCTACTACCCCAAGGGCCTCCGGGTCTGTTGTGGGATCACTTTACTTTACTTTTTACTTTACTTCGTTTTGAGGATTAAGTTTCCCTGACTACCAATCACGATTTGTATGTATCCATTCCCAAGAGGATTGAGGCTGTTATGAACTCAAAATGCGGGTTTGCACCATATTAGGCGGATTCTCGCATTTTTGTCCTACCCCTGTATTATTATTTTTAACATAAGTAAACCTCTACTGTGTCAGGCCTAATGCCAAGCCGAGGTATGAGATGGATGAAGCCCTTTTTTATTTAAGGTCTGTGACAAGCATGTATGCCGGTTGAACAATCCTATTGCACCATAACAGGGACAGATGAAGCGAAACGAAATGGATGGCATGAATATGGAGAAGTGGTGGAATTAAGTTTTTGGTAGGTTAAAACAGGAGAAACCCCAAGAAAACTTGACCAGGCTGTGGTTCGTCCACTACAAACCCCACATGAAGTGGCCGAGACGCATACTCTGAGCCCAGAAGTGGACGGTGAGAGTCTAACCACTTGTTCCACGGACTCACTTTTGCCAACATAAATTGAGTTAAAAATAGAATTAGTACCTGAGAAAACTGAATATATTAGAAATGAGCTAAATCTCTTTAAACTCTTAGATAGAATAAAATAATCTAGAAAAAACTGGAAAGAACGTGTTCAAAGAATGGAAGATGATCGCATTCCCAAAATTATACTTAAATACAAACCAAAAGGACGCAGGAATGTTGGTAGACCGAAGAAGAGATGGATCCAACTTTTGAATGAGAATCTATGAGACCGGAACAAGCCACGTGGGCTTAATCCGTGATTATTTTTGATGATGATGATGATGAAAACTGTCGTCAACATTAAAATTATTTAAAACAATACCATTCCAGCTGCTGAAGATGAAACAAATAGTTCTGTAAGATCTTCATAATTTTAATGATTTTTTATGTTGAGGACAACTGTTTTCTCAGGTACAAATTTTATATTTTAACTTATTACAAACCAACCTCAACGGTGATTTTGCATGAATTTTAAAAGAACCGGTATTTATAAATTAATGGCAATTTTAATCCCAAAATTTGGAGCCAATTATGGTATCTTTCATTCTATTGGCAAGTTAGGTAATGTGATGCTCATCTCTTCCCTTTCAGTGCTCTCCTCGTGATTAGAGTTCAGAAATGATAATATTCGTCATATGGTGAAGAAACTGAGATATCCGGAGAGTACAGACGGATGTAAAATGGAAAAAACTAGATAAAAACTCTGAGAATCCGTACTTTGTTCATAAATTCCGCTGGTATCGATTTCTGATTATTTCTGGGAATATCATTAGCTGTCAAATTAGTTGGAGGTGCTTACCCCTACATCACACACCCACTGGCGGCCATGATACACTCCTACTTTGTCTTGCAAACAATTAATTCATCAAACTAGTAAGTAACAGCACTCCTTACATGTCAGACATGCAAATTACATATTACTTACGTTCTCCTGACATAATAATGACAAGGAAATGCCTCTCCTTCATTCACCTGGAAGAGAAGAAAAAAAAATGCCGAAATTAAAACTGGTAGTTATTTTGTTTCCTTGTTTGTAAGATTGAGAACAGATCAGGTAGCTCAAGCGCCAGGGCGTCCGGCTATGGGCTGGACGGTCCGAGTTCAGATTTGTCTTCACTCATTCGTGCTCGTACTGGCCCACTCCGCCTCCTATACAATAAGTACCGGAAATGTCATGGTGGTAAGTAGATTATCCTCATTGTTTCATTCTCACACCGCTGCTGGCTAATAATTGTAGACTGTAAGTCTACGTTCCGAATGTCTTCGATGGAGATAGATCTCCAATTTAAAAACAGTATGAGATGCAAATGATAACGTTTAACTTCCGTGACAACATTTAATATAAAAAAGTCCCTCCACATGACTCTTCCTCAGAAAATTTTCTCATGGTTGAAATACAATAACAAGGTTTTCAGCTACAACAGTTTCATGTTTCATTTGGCGAGTATCACATCAACCTGCTGTTTTTTTAATTCGATTACTAGTAAAATGTCCACCGCTGTGGTCTCGAGGTAGCGTGCCGAGGTAGCAGCGGGCCTGGGTTCGATCCCCGGTCGGGGCAGTTTTTCTGGATGAGGTTTTTATCGGGGTTTTTCCTCACCTGTAAGACAAATGTCAGGAAAACTTTAAGGCCCAAACGGTCCCCGAAATCATATGGCCATCATCATCACCATCCTTCACCGGTGTGGAAAGCAACGGGAAGCTACCACACCTACAATTCCCTAGTAAAGCTGCAACCATAGCATGAGAATGCTATGATTGCACTGAAAGTCCTGCCTTAGGGCAGAATTACTATGAATGGACTAGTAAAATGCATTATGATACATTAAATGAAAATATATTAATTGAAATTTGAAATATTTAGGCCTACTAGATTTACTAGTTTTTTTTTTAGATGCGGATTATTATTTATATAGTTACTTCAATTTGTAATTGATATTCTTTTAACTTTGGATTTATTTTTCTAAGGATATACATAATATTAGAAAGTTAAAATTCGCTAATCTAGACGTAAACTTAAAGTTCTTCTGCGAGAGCGTTATCAAAGAGTTGAAACTTAAAATGTTGCGGATAATACTTTACGAAAACCCGAGGGAAAGCGCACAATAGGTAAGCTAAGAAAGAGGTGGAAGAATAACATTAACCATTATTTGATGGAAGTATATTATATAGGAGACGATTGGAAAACTTTAGCTCAGCATATGGATATATGGAGAGCTAAAATGATTACAACCTTCTAGATCAATTTCAGTCAGGCTTCAGGACAGGACACAATACAAATACTGCTCTACTAAATATTTGCGAAGACATACGCGAAGCTGCTGATAATCGAAAACTTACCATTCTTACATTACTGGACTTTAGTAAAGCGTTCGACACGGTAGACTTGGACTTATTGTTGCATAAACTTAAAAACCTCTTACTCTCTGATAGTGCCACGAAATGGTTCAATTCCTACCTTCATGAGCACCAGCAATCTGTTATAGGAAATCATACATTATGTTCTTCTTGGTCCTTCCGTAAAGCTGGGGTTCCACAGGGTTCGGTACTTGGACCTTTGCTTTTTTCAATCTACATAAATGACATATCTAACTCCCTAAAGCATTGCAAACATAATTTATTTGCAGACGACATGCAAATCTACATCCACACAGACAAATATTCACTAAATGACGCTGTTGCCAAAATTAACGAGGATCTTGACTCACTAATGACTTGGACAGTTAAATATGGACTGCAATTAAATCCTAAAAAGTCACAATCAATCATTATGGGTCATCAGAGACTATTATCTACAATTAACCTAAACACAGTTTCGCATGTGTCACTAAACGGAGTTCAAATCCCTTATAGTGAGACAGTAAAAATTCTAGGAGTATTTATTGACAAAAACTTAAATTGGAATACACAAATAAACCATACATGCAAAACAGTCTTCTCAATAATACATTCATTAAATCGTGTACGAAATTGTTTGCCATTCGCCCTTAGGAAAATGTTAGTAGAAACACTTGCAATGCCCCATTTTGATTATTGTGACACTCTTTTACAGACTTAAATATTATTTCCACTCAAAGACTTCAACGTGTTCATAATTCTTGCGCACGTTTTATTTGTGGTATTCGCAAATTTGACCATGTTACACCGTCCCTGGAACAATTATCGTGGTTTCGTCTAAGAGATCGTAGAACTGTCCATTCCCTATCCCTTCTCTATAAAATACTTCACACATCATCGCCTAATTATTTATCACGCCGCTTCATCAGACTATCCGACACACATAATCTTGACACTCGATCCCATCAGCACATTGTCCTTTATATCCCGCCTCATCACACTGTATATTATTCATTATCTTTTACGGTGTCACTTACCAAAACATGGAATTCCCTTCCACCCTATGTCAGAGACTGTCAAACTGTATAACATCCTTCAAAAACAAACTAAAGAATTATTTAATAACAAACTAACTTATACACCTCACTGATAGTATTCTTTTAGCAATATTAATATATTTAATTATTTATGTAAATAATATTAAGAATAACAAATATTTTTATTTGTTTTGTTTTAAATATTGTATAATCGTAAAATTAGTTTTCTATATCTCATTATTTTCCTGTTTTTTATATACACTAGACAGGGACAATTTAATATGTCTTGCTTGTATACATTTTATTATCAGTTTTAGTCTTAATTTTAACTAATATTAACTGGTTGTATTATAGATCGTAATATGTATATTAGATATTATCTTTTGATCAAATTTTTACTTAGTGTTTAATATTAGAGTTAATTAAGATTGTTATATTCTTATGTAATATATGTTTGTCCTGGTGAGTGGAAGAGAAGGCCACATGGCGTTAACTCCACCAGGCTAAATAAATCTTAAATCTTAAATCTTAATGTCAATGTAGCTATTAACCTAGGTTCAATAATGCCAATGAGCTAGTTAGTTTAGTTGCTAATGACGTATGTTTAATCGAGATTTCATTTTTGAGGTATGTAAAAATTATTTTTATTTTAGAAACTTAAAATTTGCTGATCTATGACCAGGTTTTAATTTATGAATTTAAGGTGCATATACAAGAGAATTATCAATATGTTGGCCAAATATAAACTTGCAAATTTACAACTGATTTTATTCCTGATTGTGTTGAAAATTATTTGGAATGTATATAAATTTCCACTAATATAAGCAGAATTTACATTGTAAATTACAGATATTTCAACTCCATAACTATGGGAAAGAAGTCATCCTACAATGGATTCCATCACATTGTGGGATCTTAGACAATGTGAAACCAGCTAACGTCCTGGCGAAGAAAGGTTATCTAATAACACAATCATCAACACCCATACTTACTTACTCACTGGCACTATCGAACCCGTAGGTTCATGTCCGCGCGGACATAAGCTCCCCATACATCCCTATCCTGAGCTAATGCTTTCCAATCATTCCCTGTATAATCTACTTCCCTCAAATCATAGTTAATGTTATTCTCCCACCTCATTCTTGGTCTACCAACTGGGCGTTTTCCCTCTGGCTTTCCTACAAGAAGCTTCCATGCAAAGTCTTCCATTCCCCATACGTGCAACATGTCCCGCCCATCGCAGTCTACGAGACTTAACTGTTTTTATTATATCTGGCTTCCTATAAAGACCATGTAGTTCATTGTTATGTAGTCTTCTCCATTCTCCTGTCTGTTCATCTCTCTTTGGTCCAAAAATTTTCCTAAGTACTTTATTCTCAAATATTTGTAATCTCCTCTCCTCCCTTAAAGTAAGAGTCCATGTTTCGCACCCATATAATATAACTGGTAGAATAATAGTTTTATATATTTTCAGTTTAACGTTTTTTGAAAGGAGTTGGGACATCAAGAGTCTCTGCAATGCATAATAGCACGCATTTCCAGAATTGTGCCTATGTTTAATTTCTTTGCAACACTCATACCTATATAAGATATTTCGGATGAAAGGCACATAAAAAATACAAGGACATTAACAACAACATAGGCCTACCTAAATAATTCATTAAAAACAAGAAACGGGAATGTCTCCTTTACAGCACCAACTCCATACCACAACTTTTATGGAAGACAGCAGTTGCGCAATTTAGATTAACAACAGGTCACGACTGCCTTGCTAAACACTTGCACATGATCAATCTATTGTCTACACCAAGATGCATTCTATGCAACAACCCAAAGGAAGAAATGGATGACGAACACCTCAACGACTGTAAAGCTTGCACACAGGAGACTTCCAAAACTTCAAAGTACTGGAGAGCAAGACTTGCTAATAACTTCAGTGTTATATGCAGCACATTAGACACCAACCAACCGACATTGTAAATTACCGAAAACCTTAATTCTCGAGGAACATTAAACACCAAAATAACATACATTATTAAGATACGCCGGTAATGTGTTTACAAATGTATGGATGATTCTATTCTATAGTAATTCCCTGAGGGCAGGTCTTTCACTGCAATCATAGCAGTTTCATGCTATGCTTTGCAGCTTTACTAAGGAATTATAGGTGTGGTAGCTTCCCGTTGCATTCTACACCGGTGAGGGATGATGATGATAATGATAAGGATGATGATGATGACCGGATGATTTTCGGGGATCGTTGGGCCCTAAGCTTCCTGACATTTGTCTTACAGGTGAGGAAAAGCCCAGAAAAAACCTCACCCAGGAGCCTGTCCTGACCGGGAATCGAACCCGGGCGCGCTGCGTGACAAGGCAGCACGCTACCTCGAGACCACAGCGGTGGACTTATGGATGATATAAATTTTATATTTTTATTGGCTGTTATTTCAAATTATATATATATATTCCAAATGCCCTAGGTTTGTCTTTCGACATTCCTGGTTTCTCTCCTGGCATGGCGTACTTGTAACCCACTTCTGAGGTTGGGGCGCCTGGAAGGCGGGGTTACGTTGCCACGATGATATGATGGGTGATGATGATGATGATAGTGGTGCGCCAGGAGAGTCCCTAATCCTAAACTTAATCTAAGATGAATATGAATGATGATGATTGCGATGCCCATATGATTTCGGGGACCGTTTGGGCCTTAAAGTTTTCCTGACATTTGTCTTACAGGTGAGGAAAAACCCAGATAAAAACCTCACCCAGAAAACTGTCCCGACCGGGGATCGAACCCGGGCCCGCTGCGTGACAAGGCAGCACGCTACCCGACAAGGCAGCACGCTACCCCGAGACCACAGCGGTAGACATTTCAAATTATATTTAAAATCATATTTTATATTCAAAACTATAAGAAAGATTTTCCTATATTTCGTTTCTATGGCAACTCAAGAATGTGGAGATTGTTTATATAATATAATAATGAAACCTATACTATTATATTTTCAAGATTTCATTCATAGTGTTCTGCTCAAGAGCAGGTCTTTCACTGAAAACTTAGCATTATTTTCAAGATGTTCTAACTAAAAGTGAAGATAAACGAATTAAACAATTATTTACTCACCTGTAATAATAAAAATAACAATATATAAATAAAATTTAGTAAATAATTATTGGATTTGTTTATTTCCATATTTTAGTTAGAACATCTTGAAAAAAGTCAATATTTGTTAACTATGGGATACACGAGATTAGGTATATAAACACATTAACTCAACGGATATGCGTAGTTGATTTACATTCATTTGGCACAGAGTTCAGGAATAAATTTTTCGATTTAATTATCTTGTTTTAATTTCGTTTATACCAATGTTATTTATGATAAGGTTATAAAGTTTTTATATAATCCATCATCTAATAAAGTACTTGTTTATGCCATCAGACATTCTCTTTTACTTTATAGAGTTGATATGATAATAAGAAAAATATAAAATGCAATTCTTTCTCGTTTTCTCTCTTATTCTTATTTTGCCACTCCTTTCTAGGCACTTTTATGTCCCCACATCACTGGCGACTTACAGGTACACGACCTGTCGGGAGAGAATTTATAACTTTGGATTACACATTTGCTATATAGTAAAGTAAAAGTAAAGTAACGTAATCCCACTACAGGCCTCGGCAGGCCCTTGGGTAGTGGGAGGTTAAGGCTCCCACTTTTTCTAGACAATCGGCACTTGATGTCAGCCGGGTTGTCAGCCCTGCGTGATGGCCGCCTTTACCCCCAGAACAAGCGTCTGGTACTCATTTCCGTTAGAGGCTGAGTCGACCCCAGGGCCATAGTGCCGCCAGGTTTTGGTCAGTTTAAAAATCCTGACCCCACCGGGACTTGAACCCTCGACCTTCCGACTTGTAGCGCAGTGCCTTAACCACTACGGTACGGCGTGCCCCACATTTGCTATATAATCCAATTAAATTTAAAATAAAATGTACAACCATCTATTTAAAATTCAAAATTAATATGTTCAAAAAGATAATCAGTCCATGTTACTTAATTGTCATATCATCTTCTTCTTCTTCTTCTTCTTCTTCTTCTTCTTCAAGGTATGGGCCTGTTGGCCCGTTCCGCTCCCCGGCGCACTACATGCCGCAGGCTCAGGACGTCCTTCCAACGGCGTTTTGGTCTTCCTACATTTCTTCGGCCTAGAGGCCTATAATGAAGCAACTGTTTTGATAAACGATTATTTGGCATTCTGTGTATATGTTCAAACCAGTTACGTTTATTTGTGTGTATTTTCTCGTTTATATTATAGATTTGTAATTCATCTCTGATATCTTGACTTCTCTTTTGATCTCTTAGAGATACACCTGCAAATTCTAATGCAGATGCACGTTTATTCTGTTGAACTCCACTATAAATAAAAATGTATTTCTCTAGTTCTTCTGATCCTTTTAACTTCTATCACAACACCTAAAAATACCAATAGCTAGGCTGTACTATTAAATTTGAATTAAAAACTTATTTACTCGTGTCCATCGTAATACAAAGTCCAGGATTGAGATAAGATGATTATTATTGACGATCTGTAATATAGGCCTACAAGGATTTCGGGTGATCAGCCGTTCTTGCCATCATAAGTGCAGATGAAATGACGTAAAACGAAATGGACTACATGGGTATATGGAAGTGGAATGAAGTTTTGGCAGAGAAAAATGGAATAATTCTCGAGAAACCCCAGTCTTCGCTCCGATTGGTCTATCAAGAACCCCGCGAACTCGTGTTCCAGAGATGGAGGGCGAGTATCTAATCAATTCTGTTAAGGAACCACCTCAACTCGCATACTGTGTAGAGTAACACTAAGAAATTGGGACTGGAAGTAAACATCAATAAAACTAAAGATATGTTCACACATTGAAATACATTATATAATGGAAATGGATTGCTAATAACAGATGAGGGAAATTTTGAAGAAGTGGCTGAATTCAAATACCTAGGAACAGTAATTACAAACAGGAATGAGAAATTAAACATTGGCTCAATTCTGCATAACAGGGGCTCTTGTCGTCCCAACTCCTTTCAAAAAACGTTAAACTGAAAATATATAAAACTGTTATTCTCCCAGTTATATTATATGATGCGAAACATGGACTCTTACTTTAAGAGAGGAAAGAAGATTACGAGTATTTGAGAATAAAGTTCTTAGAAGTTTTTTTTTGGATAAAAGAGATGAACAGACAGGTGATGCAGTGAGCTATATTTTATTTATAGGAAGCCAGATATAATAAGTTAAGTTTCGTAGACTGCGAGGGGCAGGACATGTGGCACGAATGGGGAATGAAAGAGGTGCATGGAAGCTTCTTGTAGGAAAACCAGAGGAAAAACGCACATTTGGTAGACTAATAATAAGGTGGGAGAAAAACATTAGCCATGATTTGATTGAAGTAGATTATACAGGGATGATTAGAAAACATTAGTTCAGGATACGGATGTATGGAGAGCTTATGTTCGCGCGGTCATGAGCCTACGGGTTCGATAGTGTCAATTAGACTGTGATTAAATTTAATAACAAATAGAAAAATAACTAAATAAATTTATAAGTGCAAATGGAAATACGTTTAAAATAATGTATTACACAACGTATAATGTAAAAGTTTGAGCAAAGGGATGTAGATTACCAATATAATCTACAAAAAGATGGCAAGGAAATTTAAGTTTGATAAGTTTACAAGGTTACGGATATACAGGGCGATTCACAAGAAGTATTACAAACTTCTACGTGTTGTAGAGGGGACTTAGTGGATAAAGTTTTTATAAGGACCCCATGTCCGGAAACGTACAATTTCAATGTAAAATGGGTTTGAAGATCGAAACATAATAGACTGATTTCGCATGCCATGTGTTTCAGAATAAATATTGCAGACTTCTAAGGGCTGTACTACAAGTGTGGTTCCATGTGGGGACCCTGTTGTTCGTTGCACAAAGTGTACCTGTGACGCATGTTTTTAATACACACGCCACACAAGACCTGGCGTGTGCTCAATAATTTCTGCTGCCGCCAGAATTCGTGCATGAAGATCTTCCTCCGACTCGATAGGTGTTGTACAACACCTAGGAGTCTGTAATACTTATTCTGAAACACAAGACACACGATATCAGTCCACTGTGTTTCGATTGTCAAACTTATTTTACATCAAAATTGTATGTTTCCGGACATGGGTTCCTTATAAAAACTTTATCTACTAAGTCCCCTCTACAACCTCTAGAAGTTTGTAATACTTATTGTGAATCACCCTATAGGCTAAACACACTGAAGTTCAATTTACTAATTGAACCGTTGTTTACTTTGAGAAATGTACCAAACAATGAATGATATCCATTCCGTGTCACGACCACGCCTTCGATTTGATTTGCTGCTGTTTTATATTTAATTTTAACATCAAGGCCAGCTGTAGCCCACTGAACACATTCTGTTTCATTGTGCAGTTTATACTGGAAGCGAGGTATAACAAAATCAAAGTATTTCAACCACTTCATTGATACTTTACTATAACTTAAAATGCGTTCTTATAGCTAAGATCGTTAGAGTAGCAATTCAATTCTGAGAATGAAACGGTCGACAAACTTTGCTTAGATGCTTATTTTTTCAGGTTTGAATTTCTCTAACGTGCCTTATACAAACGACACGGGACCCATGTATTTATTTCCCTTCAGAAAGTAGGCATACTCAGGATTCTTACGCCCTGAAAAAGCATCGACCTCTGTCGAATTTGCACACGCTAACCATAGGCGAGTATGGAACTACTAATCCACCAGAACAGATTAAATTGCTTCAGATAAGTTATTCTATTGATTACGGTTTGACTATATTTAAAAAAATATGCTATATGCTGTAAAGCATATTTTTTTAATATAAAAAAATATGCTATATGCTGTAAAGGGGGGCACGTCGTAGCGTAGTGGTTAAGGCACTGAGCTACAAGCCGGAGGGTCGAGGGTTCAAGTCCCGTTGGGGTCAGGATTTTTAAACTGACCCAAACCCTCTGGCGGCACTATGGCCCTGGGGTCGACTCAGCCTCTAACGGAAATGAGTACCAGACGCTTGTTCTGGGGGTAAAGGCGGCCGTCACGCAGGGCTGACAACCCGGCTGACGTAAAGTGCCGATTGTCTAGAAAAAGTGGGAACCCTAACCTCTCACTACCCCAAGGGCCTCCGGGCCTGTTGTGGGATCACTTTACTTTATATGCTGTAAAGGCGGATATGTATAAAACATGAGAAATGAAAATAATAGGTGCTATTCTGACAGTAGTTATCCTTATGGAGGAGTATTGATAACTTATGGATAAAAATGAGCATAAAACAGAAAATATTTAATAACGTTTCTACATCTCTGATGCTTTTCTATTGTTTTCAAACCATCTAGCCGACCAATACCAGCTTCCTGGGCTAGTGGTCAGCGTTTCTGACTACTGTTCATGAGGTCTCGGGTTCGATTCCCGGTCAAACCATAGGAATTTTTCTTTATAGGGAATCATTCCTGTGGTTGCCCATGGTCTGGAATTTAGATTAAGTTTAGGTTAAGAACTCTCCTGGCGCTTCATTATCATTTATCACCCATCATATCATCGGGGTAACTTAACTCTACCTTCTAGGCGTCCGAACTTCAGAAGTTGATTACAATTAAGCCAATGTCAGGAGAGAACGCCAGAAATGTCGAAATGACAACCTAGGACATTGTACATAAAAAAACTTAAAAAAATGATAACATCTTCCAAGATTGTTTATGCGCGATATTTACGATTGTTGATCATACTGCACCAAATAACATTAAAATGTATTGAATACTAGCTTATTATCCGGCATTGCCCGGAAATTTACTCACCCGACGTTTTTAATTAAGTGAAATATGCCAAATTTGATTTGGATTAAACAAAAATTGGGGCCGCTAGAGCGTTAACAAACTATGAAATTGCGAGCGATATCTCACTGGTTTTTATAATAGAGAATCCGGCGTTGCCCGGAAATCTATTTATCCCGATCTCCTTGGCATCAATGAGCTGAAAGACAAAACATGATAGACATACAATGCTGGGGACTTTTTTTGTAGAATGTTTTGAGATATTCAATTATATGTACATTTACATTAATTTGTTGTGGTTTAGGCAGCGTAAGCCATTTAAGCGTTTTTTAAACTCCGGACCTATATTACGTAGAGTAATGTTATATATGTTAATTGGCCCAGAAAAATATCTAAATGATTCAAATCGGTCAAGTGTTTTTTGAGTCCATAAAGAACAGACAGACAGACAGATTCATACCATATCTTATATAAAAGAGATATATCGCCTAAGTGAATTTAGATTACTTAAGGTTTAATGTTTAAGTAAATTCCTTATGCACTGCAATTGAAAATTTAAAAAATAATAAAATCCATAAAAATTAGTACTAGCTGATACCCGGCGTGCGCTGCTACGCCTAAAAAAATAAATATTAAGGGTTAATTAATGATATGGCGTACACTGCGACGAACCAAACATGGTGATTGCTTGAGTAAATTTTTAATTTCAAATTTCAGGTAAACCCCCACTTCTAATGGTCGGATTCCGCTGATTTTTTGATAATACATACCTCGGTTTATTTTAATACGATATTCCGATATTTTGTTGTGAAACGTCGAAAATTGCGATTGCTAGAGCGATTTTTAAAGTTTCGTTTAAGGTGAACTCCTACACCCAATGACTTTACAACGTAATAGATAACGGCTAAAGACTCGTCGCATCTGTATTCCTGTATGTACAAATTTTCACGAAGATCGGTTGAACGGTTTAGAAGTCTATAAAGAACAAATTGGCATACATTCATTTATATTATACATAAAACAATAGAAAACAAATGGGTAGAAATTACTTACATTATTGCATCAAATTACATAACAACTTAGGGTTTTTACACGATCTTGTTTTCTTTGCGGTCCGGAGCATTTAAATAAGTGGCACGATAAATTATTGTTTCGGCAATTTACGGATAGGGTATTTGTGTACCTTCACTCTGAATTGAATATGACTGTGATGGTTTTGTTAGAATTGGCACTTCCTATCTGCAAGTCCCAAAGAGTAAAATTGGCATTACTCCAATAACTGATTAATTTATGGACTCTTGTTTAAAGGTACTATATAAATATAATAATATTCAGGAATAAATAAACAAAAGAATATAAAATGCTAAGAAATATTGCATTTTTCCATAAATAACTCCTGGCGCGACAGGCCTAGATGGCCCTTAGCCTACAAGCCGGCTGCTGGCCTCACATCCACATGTGTCAATCACAGAGGTAGATGAACATCAGCCAGTGTTGGGGTGACATGTGGTCAGCATGTCGAGTCCCCCAGCCGTTATAGCTCGTTTCCTCAACTTGGAGCCGCTACTTATTGTAGCTACCCAAATGCCTCACGATGCTGGGTGGGCACCGGTCCCATACTGACCGAAATACCATGAAAAAATGTCTTCCCCCATGGAGATTTGAACCAGCGCAAGTCCCGTAGCTCTGCGCCAAGGCTTCCTGCCTTAACCACTCGGCTACGGCGCAAATAGAGTATTTAAATTCAAAATATCCAACACGTGATAACAAAAACCAGATTGTATAAAAAAACACCCGGCTTGCGCTGCTACGCCTAAAGAAATGAAAATGAATGTGTTCTTATGATTAGTTGAATAAGTGAAAGAAAAAATAATTATACATTTATATCTTAATTATTTTTAGATACCCCGTGCTGATTACCCGTCGTTGCCAGGGAATCTACTTATCCCGGTCTTCTTGTCATAAATGAGCTGAAAGACGAAAATTAATGTGTTTTAGGTATAGTTAAATAAGTGATAGGAAAAATGTATATCGTAATTATTTTTAGATACCCCGTGCTGATTACCCGGTGTTACCCAGGAATCTACTTATTCTGATCTTCGTGGCATAAATGAGCTGAAAGACGAAAATTAATGTGTTTTTATGTTTAATTGGTCCCGCGCCGTAGCCGAGCGGTTAAGGTAGGAAGCCTTGGCGCAGAGCAGACTTGCGCTGGTTCGAGTCTCCATGGGGGAAGAAATTTTCTCATGGTATTTCGGCCAGCATGGGACCGGTGCCCACCCAGCATCGTGAGGCAATTGGGTAGCTACAAT
Source organism: Diploptera punctata (assembly GCA_030220185.1). Classification (NCBI taxonomy): domain Eukaryota; kingdom Metazoa; phylum Arthropoda; class Insecta; order Blattodea; family Blaberidae; genus Diploptera; species Diploptera punctata. The sequence goes on from JASPKZ010000809.1 coordinate 223,195, forward strand.
AAGTAGCGGCTCCAGGTTGAGGAACCAGCTATAACGGCTGGGGGACTCGACATGCTAACTACATGTCACCCCTACACTGGCTGTTGATCATCTACCTCTGTGATTGACACATGTGGATATGAAGGGCCAGCAGCCGGCTGGTAAAAGGGCAACCGCTGAAAAGTGGAAAGACCCTCAATCGGAAATTGAAACATTTATTTGTAACTAGCTGGCCCGGCGAACGTCGTAACGCCATTAAATATTTTTTACGTTAAATTTTCCGATGTTTTAATAGTTATCTGCTATTCGGGGCGGAAACAAATCCAACAAATCAAATATCGTAAAAATCGGTCCAGCCGGTCTTGAGTTATAAATAGTGTAACTAATCCAACTTTGTTATATATATATATGTGGAATATATTGAGGAGTCTTGCTGATTTCATTATACTTTCGTTTTTTTTTTTCTACGAACTTGTTGGCAGTTTTGATTCTCATCATCATCAAGAAGTCTCTGTATAGTAATATCATCTTGTGATATATTATAGTCATCTTGTTTCATTTAATTGAGGCATGGAGATTGTTTCTGTAATATTAGGCATATTATTATAACTAACAGATTTACTTACAATTCTGTTATTCCGTTCCTTAGGACCTTCATATGTTTTAAAATTGACATTCTTCTTAAATGTAAGATTTATGTCACATAGGCCTATACCAATTTGCGGAAATTCACTTGTTACCTTATCATTCATGGTCTCTAGAACTGATTCGCCATATTATTCAATGTCCCTTCTTGGTCCAGTTAAATTTAAATTAAGTTGTTGTCTTTCAGCCAGATTACTTAAAACTAATACTTACACACGAAATTAATATTATTATCAATCTATTGAAAATAAAATAAACACAAACACACTTAAATTATGAAATAATCAATATTTGTAATTCAATTGAAATTCGCGGTTGCAACAAAAAGCACAGCCACCTGGTTAAATAATAAACCAATTACTTTACACCGTCTTCTGTTAGAATCGTATGGAACTCACAGATAATTATAACTCTTTGTTAAATAATAAACAAATAATTTGCAATAAAAAATAATGAGACCATAAATTTAGTTATAAACTATCCTAGGTCTCAAGTTGGATCAAACTGCACACAGTGTGCAAAATTTTATTAAAACCGGTTCAGTAGTTTAGGATTCCATCGCGGACAAACAACGTGACACGTAATTTTTATATATTAAGATTATTTTAGGTACCCCGTGCTGATTACCCGACGTTGCCCGGGAATCTACTTATCCCGATCTTCTTAACATAAATGAACTTAAAGACAAAAATTAATGTGTTTTTGTTTAGTTGAATAAGTAAATGAAAAAAATTATACCTTAGCTAGCCAATACCTGGCGTGCGCTGTTGCGCCTAAATGAATAAAATGTGTTTTTATGTTGAGTTAAATAAGTGAAAAGAAAATTAATAATACATTTATATCGTAATTATCAGTTCTGCGGTTGTTTGGTCGGGTTAGAGGTAAATTGGCCGGTTTGCGGGCTATTCGATCGTTTTAGAGGTAAATTAATCGGTTTGAGGGTAATTTTATTGTTTTAGAGGTAACTTGATCGGTTTACGTGTAGTTTCTCGTTTTAAAAGTAGTTTAATCGGTTTACTAATGGTTTTGGTATTTATAGAGGTATTTTGATTAGTTACTGGAAATTTGGTGGTTATAGAGGTAATTTCATCGATTTAGGAGTAGTTTGGTCGGATCGGTTGGACTTTTTAGATTATGTTTCTGGGTTAGGTTAAGTATCGGTTAGGTCAGGTAGTGGCCAGGGATCGGTCAGGTTAAGTTAGGTCAGTTTCGGTTAGGTTAGGTTGGGTTCGGTTAGATTAGTATCGGTTAGGTTAGGTTTAGTTAGGTACGGTTCGGTTAGTTCAAGGTTATGTAAGGTCAGGTCAGGGTTAGGATTAGTGTTATGTCCGGGTTATATCAAGGTTAGGTAAGGTATAAGTCAGCCTTATGTCAGATTTAGTTCCGGGTTAGGTCCGGGTTTGGATTCGGGTTCGGGTTTTATTTTGGGGTCAGTTTGAATTCAATTCGGGTTTTTTCTTTCAGTTTTTTTCAGTTTTGGTTTCGGGTTTTGATTTTTTGTTTTGTATTCGGGCATAGGTTTCGGGTTTGGGTTCGGCCTTGGATTCAGGTTAGGTTAGGTTAGGCATGGATGACTTAGGCTCGGTTGGGTTAGGTTTATGTTCGGGTTAGATTCGTGTTACGTTCAGTTTAGGTTCAGTTTAGGGTCAGTGTAGATTCAGAGTAAGTTCAGTGTAGGTTCAGTGTACGTTCAGTGTAGGTTTAATTTAAGTTCACTTTAGGTTCGGTTGGGTTCAGTTTAGGTTCAATATAGGTTGAGATTAGGTTCATGTTAGGTTCAGGATAGGTAAAGATTAGTTTCAGGTTAGGTTCAGGCTAGGTTCAAGCTAGGTTAAGGTTAGGTTCTGGCTAGGTTGAGGTTAAGTCCGGATTGGGTTCAGGTTAGGTTCAAACTATGTTCGGGTTAGGGTCAGGCTGGGTTCAATCTAGATTCGGGTTAGGATCAGGCTGGGTTCAATCTAGATTCAGGTTAGGATCAAGCTAGGTTCAAATTAGGTTAGGTTCAAGTTAGGTTCAGATTATGTTTAGGTTAGGTTCTGGCTAGGTTCAGGTTAGATTCATATTAGGTTCAAGTAAGGTTCAGGTTAGGTTCAGATTCAGTGATGTTCGGTTAGGTTAGGTTAAGTTAGGTTACTTTAGGTTACGTTAGGTTCGGCCAGGTTGAGTCAGTATAGGTCAGAATAGTACAGATCAGGTCATTTAAGCGTCCAAAAAGCTACGTTTTTCAGTTTTTCACTACAAAGGGTGATTTTTAAAAGTGTAGGAGTTGAGTATCCCAACTATCTAATAACCTATGTCATCCCGGGATTCTCCTAAACATTTTGCAATAAGCACCATCAAAATGGGATAGACGGTATGGCAGCGCGTAAAATACGAACAAACAAACATCCGATTGAGGGTCTTTCCACTTTTCAGCGGTTGCCCTTTTACCAGCCGGCTGCTGGCCCTTCACATCCACATGTGTCAATCACAGAGGTAGATGATCAACAGCCAGTGTAGGGATGACATGTGGTTAGCATGTCGAGTCCCCTAGCCGTTATAGCTGGTTCCTCAACCTGGAGCCGCTACTTATTGTAGCTACCCAATTACCTCACGATGCTGGGTGGGCACCGGTCCCATACTGGCCGAAATACCATGAGAAAATTTCTTCCCCCATGGAGACTGGAACCAGCGCAAGTCCCGTAGCTCTGCGCCAAGGCTTTCTACCTTAACCGCTCGGCTACGGCGCGGGACACAAACAAACATTCATTTCTATATATATTAGACTAGAAAATGCATCTGAACTTGTAAAATAGTACAATACTGTTAACAATAGTATACCTTACCATTGCTTCTGTTGGTTTAATTATAGTAGGCCTATCATTAATTGCTAAGGGGCGGCTCCGTAGCGCAAGCAGTTAGACGCATGTCACTCACCGCTGGGATCCCGAGATCGAGTCTCGGTCGCTTCATGTGGGTTTCGTGGTGGACGAAACGGAACTGGGGCAGGTTTTCTTGGGGTTTCGCCCGTTTTCCCTTGCCACAAATTTCTTTCCACCATTTCTCCATACTCATTCATTACGTTTCATTTCATTCATCCGCTCCTGTGACGGTGCGTCAGGAGTGGTCGGCCGGCACCCTTGTCCTTCACAGACCTCTACAAATATAGGGGATTCATCTCATCTCATCCCTGGATCTGACTCCTGAGTTGCACACGAGTTGAGGATATTTATATTTTTTAACCGCTAAGAAATTAATCTGCACGAATCTCGAATATTCGAATAGATTCAAGATGTAGGTAAATTTACGGAGGAACATTACGTTTGAAGTTCCTTGAAAGACCAAAAGCGCTGTCTCAGGGCTTGCCTGAAATAAGGCGAAAGTAGAAAATTGCAATTCATAAACTAAAAACAGATTCTATTATCTTAAAAGAACTAATAAAAATTAATTATCTTATTTTTAAAGTATCATTTTCGGTTCAAGTAAATGCATCATGTAATGATACTGACAGGAAACCTTTTTTTTTTCTTCTTCTTTTTTTGTTTATTTAACGACACTCTATATAAACTCAGGTAATTATCGTGACAATTCAAATCTGATTTGTTTGGAAGCCTCATATTACCGCTTATTCCATCCATCCATTCAGAGTAATCCTGCCCGAGGGCAGATCTTTCACTCCAATCATAGCATTGTCATGCTATGCTTTGCAGCTTTACTAGGGAATTATAGATGTGGTAGATTCCCGTTGCTTTCCACACCGCTGAAGGATGATGATGATGATGATAATGATAAGGATGATGATTATTGCCGGATGATTTTCGGGGATCGTTGGGCCCTAAGCTTCCTGACGTTTGTCTTATAGATGAGAGAAAAAAAACACAACATCCCCTCACCCAGGAGCCTGTCCCGACCGGGAATCGAACCCGGGCCCGCTGCATGACAAGGCAGCACGCTACCTCGAGACCACAACGGTGGACTACGGCTTATTGCAGGATTGAAATTATTTTAGTTTCCGTAAACCTTTGAGACGGAACTCCTTCCGAAGGAAGCTATACTAAAGATTTTTACAGTCTGAAACAATCCATCAACCGTTCATTCTTAATACAGTAAAACTTGCTCAAAGAAGAATCGCATGGGACCATTTTATTCCACATTGGACAAAATTCCGCATTATAAAAAACTACAACTTATTATTAATCTTAGATTATAGAGTACCGTATGTCTTTTTATGTACCTTGGATTAATTGTAGTTCCTTTGTCGTTGAAAAGTGAAGTATAGTATGTATGAGCGACTTCGACGGCAACGCGCGAAAAAAAAAACAGTCCTATTTGGTCAGCGTTAAAAATGTCTCTTAGCCGCGTATCCTGAAATTCAAGTATGTAGTTTCGGTTTTCTCTCACTAACTACACTTTAGTCCACATTCTTTGATTCCCTGCAAATTTCATTCCACACTACATTGTGTCGTCTTTTAGAACTGTGTAGCCAACCTGAAGATTCCTTGAAATCGTTATTCCCTTAGGGATTTAACAAGAGCTAGAGCTCGACTTTGGAGCATCGGTCCGGAAATGTTTGAAGATTCGTCTTCAATCACTTTCGCTTTTTAGCTTAATGAGAATGATACGTTTCAGCCATTTTTATTCCGTAAATTCATAACGCTACCTGTGAAAGATCGGTCTCAGAACTTAACTAATTTAAGATTTTACAGTGCAATTGTTATTTGTAAGACAGGTATTTGTGTTTCGCATAACGGGTGTGCAATGAGGCCGAATCTATACAGGTAGAATCTATACTGTAAAAACTCCTTATTCGCGGGGGATATGTTCTGCAAATATGCCTCGAATATAGAAAACGCGAATATGGAATGGTAATATGTATGGGTATATAGGGATTCGTTTCAAGGTTACAGAATAAAATAAAAATTAACAAAATATGATCAAATAATGAGAGATTTTTAACAATTTCTATTAATTATTACTGTCAGGTTTAGGCAAGGACTTAAAGAACTTAGTAATTTTTTCCTGTTTTGCTGTTTTTAAAAGGTATTTCAATTAAGATTGATATTCTGCTGTGAATTATGCGATATCATTCCTTATTTTGTCTTCGGATTTCTTGATTCATCAACATTGAAACAACGTGATATAGACGCAAACGATTCGCCAACGTGTATAGAACGGTTAAGCGTTTTTATTTCTACTTTAAGCGGCAACACTTTTTTTTCTCTTCGGCACTAATTATTTTTCTTTCCTTTTATTCGACAATATAAACTGGGAACAAAGCACAAGAGACACGTGTTATTCAATCAAAATTATTGCAACGAACAAGTTGAAACAATAATATACCGATCGTGGCGATGGAGACATTTATCAAAGTACCTACGTATCGGCATGTGAAATACGACATCGGCATACGACAACAGCTTTTAATATGAACTTTAGGGTCAGTGACAATTAGGTTTGTTTTGTTTTTATATGTATTTGTCCATTTGGTTTGAATCACTATTTTTCTGTAAAAGCCGTCTTGGCACCTGCCTTCAATAAAATAAATCATAGTTTTAAAAAAACTAAAACAACACGCTTTATTAGAAAACCGATTTAAAAATTAAAAATAATTTTAATTTCCAACACGCTTGGGATAAAATTAAAGTGGTCAAGAAAAAAAAATCATCTACAACATATCTAGAATAAAACTAGTATTATATACACAAAAAATAATAATTTTACCATCAAAAGCATGGGGTGCTCTATATCAATTAATATATTTTATAGTAAACAGATATTGATAAAAGTAAAGTCTCTAAGACGAAAACGTAAAAACTATAAAAAGCACCCCACGCTTTTGATGTTTTTTTTTTCTGTGTATATAACTCCAGTTTTATTCTAGACGTGTTGGAGATGATTTTTTTGTTGACCACTTTAATTTTATCCCAAGCGTGTTGGAAATTAAAATTATTTTCCATTTTTAATTCGGTTTTCTAATAAAGCGTGTTGTTTTATTTTTTTTAACAATTGTTTATTTTTAATATTTTACAGAATAAGATAAAATGTAAATATCTTTAAATTAGATACTATTGTAGTATGAGTTTAAAGTAATACTCTACTAAAAAAATCCTCCGGGCCGGATTTGAACCAGCGACCTATGGATTACTGAAATTATATACCACTGCAGTCCACCACTCTACCAACTGAGCTCTTACAACTATTGAGTAAGAAGTTGATAAGTCCGCAACCTATTATACCGGTTTTTATCATTTTGATTTTCTGCTGATTCTGGCCAGATTTTAGGAACATTTATGAAATTATTGTATTGGCATTGGTCCTTTACAAGTATACAAAGTTTCATGTCGATCCAATGATTTTAAGTAGGTGAAAATCGTGTTGAAAGATTCCGTTACATAATTACACAAACACTTTTTTTGATTTTCTGATGATTCTGGCCAGAATTTTGGGAAACAAATTATGAAATTATTGCTTTGTCATCGGTCCTTTACAAGTATACGAAGTTTCAAGTCCATCCAATGATTTGAAGTGGGTGAAAATTGTGTTGAAAGATTTCGTTACATAATTACACAGACACTTTTTTTTATTTTCTGATGATTCTGGTCAGGATTTTAGAAAAAATTAAATTATTGTATTGTCATTAGGCCTTTACAAGTATATAAAGTTTCAAGTCGATCCAATGATTTTAAGTGGGTGAAAATCGCGTTGAAAGATTCCGTTACATAGATAGATACAGGCCAAGCTAATATAAAGCGTGTAAAAAACTGCTGTTGGTTAATAAATATATATACACTTTTCGGCCTTATATTTTTTTTCATGAATTGTGTAGGAATGTTCTTCCGTTTCCGCGTTGGACAGATTCAGTTTAATGCAAAATAAATAAACGTAAAATTACTATTATTTCGCTTGGACCAATAAATTTGTTCACATTGGACAGATTTCCGCATTATTCACGTTTCGGATTAAACAAGTTTTACTGTATTAGGTCTACATTGATTTCAAGTGTTGACAATAACTAAAAAAGCAACTTAGATCAGCGCTTCACCTATACCGTGATTAAGAGATTTTTTTGCCAATTTATTCTATATTTTAAACAAATTCGATATTGTTATCGAAGTTTAAATAGATTTGAATAATAAACTGTACTATGAATAGGCCTATAAATTATATCAAAGGTGGTATCAGTCTTACAAGAAGGGTATTCATGATTCGCAATATACTCGAGCAGAGGGAACCACATCATAGTTTACTCAACTAGTGGTTATAATTACCTTGCAGATGGCACTGCATGCTTCAATCTGTGTCTGTCTGCATTTTCTAATCTATTTTACCGAATGCTGATTTTTCAATTTGGAAATATTGGAAACTCCACCTCAATCAAAAAATATTTTTCATAGATCCATTCATAATTGTAATGTATCTTGTTACCAAGCTATTTATTTATTTATGTATTTATATTATTCTGTAACATAGGCACATAGAAGTTTTAACCATCTACGAGGTTCAATTTCATAACTTTCTGTTTGGGTACCGTTTCTCCGAGTCCATCTTATGTCAATTTTGTTTTAGTCATATTAATATATTGATTACTTATTTTATTTCTGTTTCTATGTTAATATATCATCAGAAACTTGTTTTGAAAGTAAATGAAGGATTTAGAAAGAAAAAGAAACGTAAGTCGCTTTCCCTTGAAATGTACACTCTAATTCAACCCAGGAAGTTACTATAGACCAGTGTCCCCCTACGTACAGTGGGTAGATGTTTCCAAACTCATAAAAACGGTATTTCTTTGTTTAGGGAAGGGTGGAGGTGGAAGGTTTAACAGTACTTTTTCTAAATCTATGTACTATACATATAAAAAAATAGTTTTTCTTTTACGGCATGCAAACCAGTTTTATAGTAATATGAGAGTCGACACTTTCACACAGGTCCGCACGAGCTCAGGGGTGGCTTGGACGACTACAGCTTACAACTCTGTACCTGTTGTGTTGCATACTTCAGTTTTATTTAAGGATTTATTGTTAAAATGACAACCCATTTCCCTATTCCAAACACACAGTAACTTCCTGGGTTGAATCTGACTGTAGAAAACGGAATTTGAACCATACAACATCTACTTCTTGACCTGTATGTCAAGCTTATAAGGTAAATAAACTAAACTCCATGGAGCGACTGGCCTAGAAGACCTTTGGCCTACCAGCCGGCTATTCAACTCACGTCTACATGTGTTAATCACAGAGGTAGAGGATCATCCAGCCAGTGTAGGGGTGACATTTGGTCAGTATGATGGGTCTCCCAGCCGTTACAACTGTTTTTCTCAACCTGGAGCCGCTATTTATTGTAGCTACCCAATTGCCTCACGATGGTGTGTGGACACCGGTCCCATGGCCGAAATTCCATTAGAAAATTCCTTCCCCCATGGAGATCGAACCAGCGCAAATCCCGTAGCTCTGTGCCAAGGCTTCTTGCCTTAACTGCTCGGCTACGACGCGGGACTAAGGTAAATAAACCTTTGAGTAAATAGATAATTTTACTGTTTCACATTATTAAACAGATAGTGCTTTGTATGGGGAATCTAATGACATCTCAAACTCCATTTCGACAAAAAAAAGTGACTACACCGGATTTTTTTTTTCGCTGCTCCCTTCAAATATGGCACATAAATGACTTTTATTGGCAAAAAACTTAGCTAACTAACTAACTCACTGGCACTATCGAACCCGTACGTTCATGACCGCGCGGACTTAAGCTCTCCATACATCCCTATCCTGAGCTAATGTTTTCCAACCATTCCTTGTACAATCTACTTTCCTCAAATCATAGTCAATGTTATTCTCCCACCTCATTCTTGGTCTACCAACTGGTCGTTTTCCCTCTGGTTTTCCTACAAGAAGCCACATGTCCTGCCCATCACAGTCTACGAGACTTAACTGTTCTTATTATATCTGGCTTCCTATAAAGACCATGTAGTTCACTGTTATGATGTCTTCTCCATTCACCTGTCTGTTCATCTCTCTTTGGTCGAAAAATTTTCCTAAGAACTTTATTCTCAAATACTTGTAATCTCCTTTCCCCCTTTAAAGTAAGAGTCCATGTTTCGGAACCATATAATATAACTGGTAGAATAATAATTTTATATATTTTCATTTTTACATTTTTTGAAAGGAGTTGGGAAGCCAAGAGTCTCTGTAATGCATAATAGCACGCATTTCCAGAATTGAGCCTATGTTTAATTAAAACATTAAAACTTAGCACAATTTAGTTGTCTTCATTATTGATAGGGATGGATACCAATCATTTAATAGCATAAAAACATTTCCTACAATCTTTGCGAAAAAAAAAGATACTTCCTCATTACAAGCGCTTTAATTTTTAAGGTATTAATTATTAGAATTAGTTAGTTCTTAAAGTGTTCGTGATTTTTTTAAGATGGTTGATATTTATTCCATACAATATATTCATTTACATACGTAATACAAATATTTTTCAGTGTTTAAAAACATAATAATTAGTTTCATTACTTTCTATGTATTTGCAACATGTTAATAGTATAATCGAATTTAAAACCTAATTCTTTATTTGTTTATTCCTGGAAAAAGAAGCCTTATTAAAATATAATGACTAAAGAATTCTGCTAAGTTTCTATCATAAAATTTACTAGAACTATAATGCCTACCTCTTCATTATGTTTATGAGTCAAATAATTTCGAGATTGTATAATGTACAGCTTTTGAAAAAAATGATGGCGCAACTCTTGATGGTGGAAAGTTAAAAGTTTTGAAGAGCGATTCACACGAGTAAGTTGTTACAAGTGCTGTCTTCTTTGAGGTCAAATCCGGCGGCATAAGGGGCCAATCATAGATTCATACCAATTATTGAAAGAATTTCAACAAATAAATTTATTAATTGAATTTCTAAGTTAAGAGAGTTATCAGATGGCTGAAAGCAAGTAATGGTTTCTTAAACCAATCAATAGTAAATTGGCGCTTGCTTCTGATGCAATATTTGTATCGTTCGCTTCAGTAGAGCAGTCGATAAGATGCTTTCTTGCGACGACGCAGGCCCAGGTTCGATTCTGGTCAGGATTTTTTTAATAACGTCGTTATTTTTTATATTGTCCATACGTTACCAGGCTACGTTATATAAATAAATTTGTATATATAGGGAAATTAATTAATTAAAGAAAACAGCTCACACACACACACACCACACACACACACACACACATATATATATATGATATGAAAAGAAAAAAGAATGCTTGAGTCAGGATTTGAACTCGAGTCAAATCCCGGCTCAAGCATTCTTTTTTCTTTTCATATCATATTTAGGGAAGGTAACTTAAAATGTTCCTATAATATATGCGTAATTATTATAATATTCATAAAGGTTCCGGTTGTCTTCAAATTTCTAGAATAAAGTTTTATTCTTGCTTATCTATTTACTTTAAGAAATTCCTTCATTGCCAAATGTCAAAAATATATTTATAATATATATATATATATATACCGGTATATAATGAATAACGATTGTAAAATCTCGTTACTTTGTTTAAAATCACAAGGCATAACAAGATTGTTTATTTCCACTAATAATGTAAAATAGCCTGATTAATTTAAATTAAGACAAGTTAATATATAATTTCATTATACAAGTAAGTCCTGGAGTATTGCATCGCTCCATACAGACAGTTCCTAGCAGGGAACGGTTGTGGTCTAGTGGAAGGAGCTTCTATTTCCCATTCAGGAGGTCGCGTGTTCGATCCCGCTGTCATGCTTTGTTTTTTTTTTGTCTCTCTTGTCCTCATCTCAATTAATTTTCTTTGTTTTGTTTTATTTTTTGCTTTGTTTTATTTACAGCATTTACCGCACTACTTATATACGCGACATTATTTTCCATTGCACGACACACAACGAAATAGAACGGATTTTAGTTTCTCAAATAATTGTATACTTGTGAACCAACAACTGACCTCTGGTCATGCGCAGTGGCTTCGTTCTAAGATTTGAAAATTAGCTGTGCGCCAACAATTATTTCAAAGGCTGTACTGTTCACTTTGTGGGATACCAGTTCTCAGTTGTTTGAATTTTAATGTTTGTTCTCCATATTTAACTCTGCAATATCGTTGTTCTCTTTTTATGTCTTTCTGTGTTGCTGTGTTGTTTTATTGTTTTAATTTATTGTTATGTTATTTGTGTACTCATAATTATGGACAATGATTTATTTCTGTCAAGTCCCTGCATTTGTATAAATAAATATAATTTCGATATTTAGCCATAATATACCTAACTGAGCCAAATTTCCAATAAACTAAAATAATTTGTCTGTCCAACGGATCTGTGCCGCCATAAGATATGTGAACTAAACCCTACTTCCTTTTCTGCCTCGAAAAATCATTTTCCTCCCTGCATTCCTATCTCTCTCTTGCATTTGCATTCCAGTGTTGTCAACTCGACTCCAACCTTACATTATTCAATATTCAAGAGCCATGATACTGGGGGAAGTTTGGCAACATCCCTACTCGATAAGTTACCGCGGCTGCCATTTGACGTAGTGGGAGGGGAGTGCGGTGAAATGCTGTGAGTATAGACGTTTACTTTTCTAAGAACGATGTCAGCGCTGTAGGGGCACAGATCCGTTGGTCCGAGTATAATATCGTCAATCTACTTAAACATCCATAATTATTAATAAGATTTGTTGGTTAGTCCGATTTTGTACTAGTCTTCATTATACGATATTTAACGTTTTAAGAGTTGTTTTCTGAGTGTTTTATTATAAGAAACAAATGATTTTCGGCATCTTATTGTAGTATAATTTTATTTTGATATGTCGGAATTAATATGCATTTGTCAGACATATATTTTACGGAATTAATCGAAAGAATGGAATGGTACTTTTTTTTTAAAGAAATTCCACTATTATTATTATTATCATCGGGGCACGCCGTAGCGTAGTGGTTAAGGCACTGAGCTACAAGTCGGAGGGTCGAGGGTTCAAGTCCCATTGGGGTCAGGATTTTTAAACTGACCCAAACCATCTGGCGGCACTATGGCCCTGGGGTCGACTCAGCCTCTAACGGAAATCAGTACCAGACGCTTGTTCTGGGGGTAAAGGCGGCCGTCACGCAGGGCTGACAACCCGGCTGACATAAAGTGCCGATTGTCTAGAAAAAGTGGGAGCCTTAACCTCCTACTACCGCAAGGGCCTCCGGGCCTGTTGTGGGATCACTTTACTTATTATCATCATCATCATCATCCATAGTTTTACCCAAATTCTCTAGTGTCTCTGCTTTCGTGTAAGTACTTTCTACCATCCCTGGGAAAAACTTTCGAAGATCTAGTACAACTTGTTATATTAGCTCATGCTTACTTAAATTAAATCAAAACAAATATTAATATGGATATCTAATTTTATAGAAAGTATGTATAATAAGTAATTCATAATTAAATTTTGTTGTCAATTGAGCTAAGTATTATTGTAATTGTATATTTTTTTTAACAATGTTGTAAATCAAACCCAGGGGAAAACATTATTTGATAAAATACACAACACAGAAATTAGGGACAAATGTCATATTCAAGACATCCATCCATCCATAGTAATTCTGCCCGAGGGCAGGTCCTTCACTGCAATCATGGCACATGCTTTACAGCTTTACTAGGGAATTGTAGGTGTGGTAGCTTCCCATTGTTTTCCACACCGGTGAAGGATGATGATGATGAAGATGACGATAGGAATGATGATGATGATGATGATGGCCATATGATTTCGGGGACCGTTTGGGCCTTAAAGTTTTCCTGACATTTGTCTTACAGGTGAGGAAAAACCCGGAAAAAAACCTCACCCAGAAAAACTGCCCCGACCGGGGATCGAACCCGGGCCCGCTGTGTGACAAAGCAGCACACTACCTCGAGACCACAGCGGTGGACGTATTCAAGACACAACCAAATTTATTATAGATAGACGAAAATATTGGAAGGGTCATACAGAAAGAATGGAAAAAACCGGCTTGCAAAAAAGAGCTAAAGAAGATAGACCAATGGACGGGAGAAGAACAAGAGAAAGACCAGCCAAGAGATTGATAGACAGTGAATGTACACTCAATACGTCTTCCTCCGAGGAGTGATTTTGGAAATAAACAGAATGAAAATCCTACAAATTAAGTTTAAGAAGAAGAAGAAGTAAATCAAATCATTTAATACTACTCGTATAAAACAGCTGAAAGTAGAAATTTCATGGAAATGATAAAAATCAGTTTACTTGGATTGGATATTTCCCTGTGTTATTGTCCATTGTATGTAATGTTTTCCAAGATTTCTATGACATAATTATTTATTATTTCTGAAACAAACAATAATTCAGGAGATGTAACTTACATAAGTGATTATTTAATAACACGTTTATCTTTCTGAAGGTTAATTGATTTTAGAATAACTCGTTTAAAGACAGTATTACACTATCAAAATACTTTTTTACTAAAAATACTTTACAATTTTAACAACATTGACATAGACAGGCATATAAAAATGTATTATTGCTAACATTTATATCATTAGTCTAATTATAAGTTTGTGTTGTTCTTTGAAATCCAGTTATACTGTTCTCTCTCCTTCATTAAAGTAATGGTAATGTAATCCCACTAAAGGCGTTATAAAGGTCTTGAAGTAGGGAGAGATTAAGGCTCCCATCTTTCTATACAATCGCCTCAAAATGCTATCCGGGTTGTTAGCTTGCATGACGTCCGCCTTTACCCCCAGAACAAGCGTCTGGTGCTCATTTCTGTCAGATGCTGAATCGATCCCTGTGCCACGGCCCTACCAGAAGGTTTAGGGCAGTTTAAGAAAAAGGTGTCATCACTGTTACTCGAATCTCCTATCTTCCGGCTTGTAGCTTATTGCCTTAACCAATTACGATTCGGATATTCCCCTTCATTACAGGAGTTTAATAATACTAGTTTCAATATCTAAATAAATTGGTTTACTAGGTGGGGGAAAGAAAAGTACATATATTTGTATGCAAATAAAAATAGCCACATTCTTCAATAAAAACGCGATTATACAAAAATTAATTGAACTGTACGGACAAGCTTTCAGGGATGTTGGTTGAGTGTTTTGATATAAGGAATCTATTGTCTCCGGTTACTTATTACATACACGCACTTAAAGTGACCCTCGTCAAAACAAAACCATGTGATATGCTCACTTTTCATTGTTTATGGACACCGACGTACGTAGTAGAAGCAATAAGTACGCGTAAAAGTAGTTCCCTTCATTAAATTAAAAATATGTCCTCTGAATATACCTTTTATTCTTCGTAAATGAAAATAATAATATTCAAAACATACAAAATATTCTAAAATATGTCTAATCAATAATTACAACTAAAAATAGTTTATTACATATGGGTGATGCATTTGAGTCATGCTTCAATCGATTCTCACGAAACAAAATGGCTGGAAGTATGGAGTCTTCTGTTGCTGTATCGTCATCTCCCTGTCAAAAGTGACAGTAATTGTGGCGCGAATGGCGGAAGGATATTGCTTCTACAACGTACGTCGGTGTCCATAACCAATGAAAAGCGAGCCGGTAACATGGTTTTAACGAGAATCACTTTAGAGCGGACAGGCTATAGTAATCTGTTGGTATGTTAGACATATATAATTTGTTTTGCACTAAGATAAGATGAGTTTTGATAGATTACAAATGTGGTTTGGCAATACGGACAGAATCGCAGAAGATAGATTCCCAAATAGCGTGTGTTATTAGATTCAGACAGGAAAAAGGAAAAAAATTCAAATTGCCATGATTGAAGTATTTTTTTTTATGAAGAAAGATTCAGAATTTCTATTATACACTTTGTGTGGGTTGTAGAGAGGACTTCGTAGAAAACGTTTCGATAAGGTAGGGGTAACTGGAGGCATACCGCTTCGGCACTACATTGACGACAAGAATCAAGATTTTAAATCTCCCGCTTCAAGTTAGACAATCCTTATCCATCATGAGAAAAACTATGTTGATAAAATTCGAAGCCCGAAGTCAGTTGACGTCATGTTTCTTCTGTTATATTCAGAAAAATGAAATTTCATACAGGACTTTATTTCTATTATTGGAGTTCTTGGAAGACATACCGGTATCTGAGTAAATACGTTTTCACCAACACATATTTTACTTTCTTTCCGACATAATATCTACCGCGTATTCGGGAAAATGTGCATAGTTCATCAGAGACCAATTTATTGTCTTGTTGGCCTAATTGAAACACGATAATTGATTTGATAGTGTAATCATTGTAAACGGAAATGGTACATTTCCAGACGTAGGTTCGTTATCAAAACTTTATCTAGAAGACCCATTCTACAACTCCTCAGAAGTTTGTAATATAAATTCTGATTCCCCTGTATACTTGTATATCAAATGTTTTAATATTTTGACAAAAATAATTCTATTAATTTATGTGTTTTGTATGTCTCATTGCGAACTCAATTATTGTTAATCAGTATAGACCGGATTATATGCATTTGCATGTTGCATATGCATTTGCATATTTATACCTTTTTCACCTGTTATTGCACATTTAACTAAAACTAATGTTAACGCATATTTTTGCGCTATATTTACAACATTTTAAAAATCTGTGTATTTTTTTTTTATTGAACATTTCGGGGCCCTCAAAAGTGTAGTAAACGATTTCGATAGTGCAGAGGCTTTGGTGGCAGTTCGTCAGTGCAAGGAAGTATTTAACGGATTCCAGTATTAAAAAAAAATAGCTGTGATTAGCACTCATTTTTTCCATATACCTGCAACTATTAAAAAGCTTGAAACTCAAGGTTTGACGTTGATTGAATCTATTCAGTTAATGGATAAATCCGACAACTGAACTCCTTATTGTCGAAGTATTGCCGAGTAAACTGAAAGACAGGTTTGAAAACATTTTTGAACGATAATCCAGGCATTAACCTTTGTGTCAAATTAATAGTTTTATAAATGGGATGGGCGAGCATTTGCCAGAAATAATAAGTGCCAAAACAGCACCCAAATTCAAATACTGCCCAATTACTTCAGTTGACGTAGAACGGTCCTTTTCTTTTTTTTAAACATAATTTAAGCGATCGAAGACACAACCTTACTACCGAACATTTGGAACAGTACCTGATCGTTTCTGTTTACAATAGTAGCAAAATGTAGAATATTTTAATTTGTGAACAATACTTTTACCTGATACTGATTCATAATTTATCGTTTATCAGTGATAAATAATATTAATAAAAATACTAACTATTATGTTAATTTATAAATAAAATATCTAATGAAGTATTAATTATTGTTTTTTTATTATTTGGTGTTGCATATATTGACTTTTTCATGCACATTTTAAGCATTTTTCATGCATATTTCGAGTTTGTTATGTTGCATATAATCCGGTCTCTATTGATCAGACATGGCATATACTGTATAAATACAAATATAATATATAAAAGATGCTGTTTTGCAACGTGGAACGGGAAAAGTAGAGAAGACTAAAGAATGCCTATTTCCTCTTCAGTCCCGAAGAAAGTTTAACAAGATATGGGTACTCATTTTATAATTTTATTTTCACTTTTAATTGGTTTATAGGGGTCAAAATGACAGATTTCAAGAAACAAAAATATTTTATTTTTAGGGGGTATTTAAGGGGATTTTATTCAAGGTATCATACATGATACCTTCGGTCGCAGCCAAGTTTTTGCCTTTTAATTTATGCTGTCATGTAAATTCTGCAGTTGCAAACGAGAAAAAAAACAGCTTCAAGCTTTGAGGATATTGAATGAGATACCACCGGTCACATTGAGTTGGAGTTATTCCCGAAGTGAGGAAAAAGCAAATGCCAAATGTATCATATATTATACCTAGAGACTGACGAGGGTATATATACAAGAGCAGGTTTTTCATAAGTAATGCCACGAGTGATTTCCAAATTATCGATAAATTCACGACTCACGAAGTGAGGAGTAAATTTATCTAGAGAATTTGGAAATCAAGAGTGGCATTTGTTAGGACTATTTAACGAATAAAATTAAGCTGTTTACTCACAAATCATTATTTAACGATAGTTATTTTAAAATATTTATATATTTAATGTAAACGGCGATGTTTGAAAACAAATGAGAAACGATAGGTACGCTTCTACCGCTTCTTTTATCACTGCAACCAGATCATACTATTTATTGCCAAAGGAACGCAATATTGTAAGGAGGAGCTTTCTTTAATATGGTAATTATAACACTGATACATATTTGGTGAAACACAACTCTGATTGGTTGTAAAAAAGAAATCATTGAAACGTGATTGGTCATTGACTCCCATTTGGGGCATGAGTTAAATAGTCACTGTAAACTCAGTATTCTTCACTGCTTCCTTAACTGAGCCTTCCTAGTATCCGCATACAAACCATTTATTTTAATATAGTCTATCAGCTAATGTCTTTTTCTGCCTCTAACCTTATTTCCATCGATCATTGCTTTTAGGGCATCCGTCAGCAGGCAGTTTCTTCTTAGCCAGTGGCCAATCCTTGAATCGAATAATGAGTGAAGGAAGATGCCTAAGACATTGCAAAATATAAGAAGAAAGTAATAAATACATAAAAATTATAAGTACGTTAATTACACTTTCATAAATTTGATTTGTTTTAATTTATGGGAGAAAATTAACTGTTAATTACAGCTCCGTGTAATACCAAGTCACGTTAGGGCATTTCCTACTGTAGGTCACGGGGTAAAGATGCGGCCGTACAACTTTCTAACAAGTTATATAACAGGTCATGATCGTCCACGTGTTGAACTTCAAGTTTTCAAATTAGGGTTAGACATACGAAAATAAAAGACGACGGATAGTAATATATTTAAAAACTAGATATCTATCTATTTCTATTTATTAAGATACATTGTCTCTAAATATACAGGGTGTGACAGGACCTCACCGACAAAATGATAGGGACGATAGGTCATGCAGACAGGATCATTTTTTGTGAAGGAATATATAGTCGCAAACACTTCACTTACGAGTTATGTGCAGATGAAGGTGTTCACCCGTAAGGGTCGGAATTGAATACAAACAATTGTACACGTATAATTTTATTGAAAAAAGACATGTTTATACAATAAGTGTTCAAACAGTAAGTGTTTTGATGACGTCAAAAAGAATCCTGCCATGCTCGGCCGTGCTGGCCGATCGTTGCTGCGACGATATCAAACATGCAATGAGGCACAGGGTTGACTGTTAAAACACTTATTGTAAAAACATGTCTTTTTTTCAATAAAATTATACGTGTACAATTGTTTGTATTCAATTCTGACCCTTACGGGCGAACACTTTCATCTTCGCATTACTCATAAACGATGTGTTTGCGACTATATGCTCCTTCACAAAAATGATCCTTTCTGCATGGCCTATCACCTCTATCATTTTGTCGGTGATGTCCTGTTACACCCTGTTAATCCCCTAAATCTGACATTTAATAGTTGTTTTATTCCAGTTTATTTGAAATCTTTTGATCGTAATCTAGGATCTACCTATTTATAGTGTTCTGCCCGAGGGCAGGTCTTTCACTGCAATTCATAACAAGTTCATGCTATGCTTTGCAGCTTTACTAGGGAATTATAGGTGTGGTAGCTTCCCGTTGCTTTCCACGCCAGTGAATGATGATAATGATAAGGATGATGGCCGGATGATTTTCAGGTACCTTTGTCCTACAGGTGAGGAAGAACCCCGAGAAACCTCACCCAGGAGCCTGTCCCGATCGGGAATCGAACCCGGGCCCGTTGCGTGATAAGGCAGCACGCTACCTCGAGACCACAGCGGTGGACTAATCTAGAGTGTTTGGATATATATTCCGGGTTCGAATCCCGTTCAGGCATTTATTTTTCTTATGCCATATAGCCTATATATATATATATATATATATATATATAATATATATATATATATATATATATACACGCACCAGTAGACTTGGTATTTCGATATTTATACGCCTGAGTATTTGTTCTATCTTGTGTAAATTTACAAATGTTAATTTTTATTAAGTGTAAAATTATTGATAAAATTGTGATAATGAAATTTCATCCAATCAGCTTTTGCCTTATAATAGCGACTAGAATAAATTTTCAATTATTATTATTATTATTATTATTATTATTATTATTATTATTATTATTATTATTATTATTATTATTATTATTATTATTATTATTTGTGGAAAGCAACGGGAAGCTACCACACCTATAATTCCCTAGTAAAGCTGCAAAGCATAGCATAAAAGACCTGCCCTCGAGTAGAATTACTATGGATGGATTATTATTATTATTAATATTATTATTGTCGTTATTGTTGTTATTATTTTTGTTGTTGTTATTATTGTTATTATTATTATTATTATTATTATTATTATTATTATCATTATTATTGAAATATCGGTATGTAAGTGGAATCAATATTCTTTATTGAGATTTGTTTATCTCATGCGTATTAAAAGACGCTTTAACATGTAAGGTCATATCACGTCTGGAATCTTTGTTTTTATCCAAAGACATGTTTTAATTGTACGTATTTGTCATGTGTTGTAAGAAGTTAGAAGATTTGATTTTAAAATATGAATATTGTCACAATGAAATGAGTTCTGGCAATTGAATTTAACCTAATATTTGGCTCGACTGAGTTAACTAGAAAAAACATTAAATTGATCAGTCTTGGGGTATGAACTCGGAACCTCCCAAATGCGAGTCTCAAACGCTATCATCGGAGACAACTAGTTCGGTTTCTGAGAAAATAGTCTGAATCCTGAGAAAATTAAAACATTATTTTCTATTTTCATCAGAATACACAACAAAATAAATACAACCAGAAGATTTTAAACGTGATATACCTTATATGTTAAAGGTTCTATAACTAAGGATAGAATTTAAAAAAAACATATGGTGGAGGAATGTATAGAATTTTTTCACGCCTAAATCATAAATTCTCATAATTATTTTATAATGAAATAAAACGAATAATCTCTTCTTAGGATTATGATTATATTATTGTTAAAATGTATTCAGTACTGACAACGAAAAACTGCTGTCATAATCTTTACTGCTTATAAAAAGTTCACACTAAAAGCCTACTTGCTTACAGATTCTATCTCTTTTATATTCTTCTGAGAATTCAAACAGTCGATATCATCCAATGTTTTCAGTGCTTGTGTCTTCAATTTCAAACGCTCATTCCTCTAAACAATTTTTAATTCCTAGTATAGGTAATTGATATTTCAAACAACCAACACTAACAAAAATTAAATATTTTTTATGCCAGACAAACGTCATCCATATATCCATGCGTCATACTTGACGTCATTATATCAATAATCATAAATTCAGTATATAATGAAATTATACAAGTCAATGGTAGTTCCTATTATTACTTACGGATTCGAAACATGGACAGTGACAATACAACAATCTGCCAGAATCCAAGTTGCTGAAATGAAATTTCTCAGACCAATAGCAGGATATCAAAGAATAGACAAAAACAGAACATAAAAATAAAACAGCAACTAAAAGTAGAGGAATTAAACACAACAATAGAAACATATAGAATAAAATGGAAAGAAAAATTAGCAAGGATGACTGAGAACAGAATACAAAAAGCAGCATATAACTATTCACCAAGAGGAAGAGGACGTTTGGGAAGACCAAAGAAAAGATGAGAAGAGCAGTAATTTGGAGCAGGCAGGAACAGGCTAGTAAAAAGCCTAAACCATGACGAAGAAGAAGAAGATCAATAAATTCAGGTTATAACTTTGACTTCATTCTTTGAGGCGTTTCCTAATACATAAGTGAAAAGATGTTGATATTTAATACTGACATATTTCTTATTACAAAAAATGTAAAAAAGTTTACAGATTACAACACTGTTCTGAATCAAGAGTTCCAAGTATATTAAATCGCTAGAAATATCTGTAGGAGGTAGTTTCGAATGAAAATCTGAGTTATACGCCCATTTCTTGGGATGTTCTAAAACATTACTATGTATCTGATTTTCCCAACCTAAGTTGTATTTCTGCATATTTTTCGATCATTTTATTTATCTCTTCATGACAGAAAATATTTTGCTTTACAGTTATTACCGATTTGCATATTATATAATTTGACACCAATTTAATTACCTACTGCAGCTCGAGTCCAAGCTCTGTGTGTTTGCGGGGGGTAGTGTAGGGAGTGGGAGGAGGTACACTTCTCTGCTTCTCATAGTACTAACAGCTGAGACAGCAAATTCCTTTCAGACACACGGAGCTGGATCCCGAGCAGTACTAGCTAATACCCGGCGTGCGCTGCTACGCCTTAAAAAAATAGTATTTATTGGGGGTTAATTAATTATATGGAGTTCACTGCGACGAATCAAACATGGCGGTTCTTAGAGTAAATTTTTAGTTTCAAATTTCACTTCTAACGGTCGGATTTAGCTGATTTTTGGATAATACATACCTCGGTTTATTTTAATACTATATTCCGAGATTTTGTTGCGAAACATCGAAAATTACGATTGCTAGAGCGATTTTTACAGTTTCGTTTAAGGTGAACTCCTACACCCAATGACTTTAGAATATAATAGATAACGGCTAAATACTTGTCGCATCTGAAATCCTGTATACACAAACTTTCACGAAGATCGTTGAATGGTTTAGAAGTCTATAAAGGACATATAGACATGCATTCGTTTATATTACAGATAAAACAATTTAAAAACAAACGGGTAGAAATTACTTACATTATTGCATCAAATTACATAATAACTTAAGAGTTTTAAGGCACGATCTTGATTTTCTTTGCGGGGGTCCGGAATATTTAAATCACTGGCAGGATAACATTATTATTTCAGCAATTGAAGGTTAGGGTATGCATCTTACGGATTTTAAGAGTAATTGAATATGACTGTGATGGTTTTGTTAGAATTGGCACTTACTGTCAAGCACGTCCCAAACAGTAAAATTGATATTACTTCAATAAGTGATTAATTTTATGGACTCTTGTTTAAAGGGACTACATAAACATAATAATATCCAGGAATAAATAAATAAAAGAATACAAAATGCTAAGAAATTTTATTTTTCAATAAATAAAGAATTTAAATTCAAAATATCTGACACGTGAAACAAAAACCAGATTGTATAAAAAAAACACCCGGCGGGCGCTGCTACGCCATAAATGAGCTAAAAGACGAAAATTAATGTTCTTTGTGTATAAAAAATTAATATATAATTATGGAATATTCACCTGAAAGGTCCGTCTCCTAAACTTAATTATCATTTAACTGTAGTGCTTTCGGGACTTGTCCCATCATCGGCAGGATTCAAAACTGGTGTTTCACTGAGATCTGATAGAGGGGGTTGCATGTATTGGGTTCGTTTTCGTTTATCAGGCTGTCGTTGTTGTGAGCTGCTTTCATGATTTCCATCTCTTCGAGTACGTTTATCTTCGCAGCTCACAACAACGACAGCCTGATAAACGAAAACGAACCCAATACATGCAATCCCCTCTACCAGATCTTCAGTGAAACACCAGTTTTGAATCCTGCCGATGATGGGACAAGTCCCGAAAGCGCTACAGTTAAATGATAATTAAGTTGAGGAGACGGACCTTTCAGGTGAATATTCCATAATTATATATTAATTTTGAATAATACCTCAACGGAACACATCATGAATATTATAAAAGTTTCTTTATGTATAGTTGAATAAGTGTGAGGAAAAATTTATACCTTAATTATTTTTAGATATTCCATGCTGATTACCCGACATTACCCAGGAATCCAGTTATTCTGATCTTCATGGCATAAATGAGCTGAAGAATAAGTAGAAGGAAAAATTTATATCGTAATTATTTTTAGATACCCCGTGCTGATTATCCGACGTTGCCCAGGAATCTACTTATCCCCATCTTCTTACCACAAATGAGCTGAAAAACGAATATTAATGTGTTTTTATGTTTAGTTGAATAAGTAGGTGAAAATCTTTATATCGTAGCTAGCCAATAGGACCTACCTGACGTTCGCTGTTACACCTAAATGAATTAATTATGTTTTTATGTTTAGTTAAATAAATAAAAAGAAAAATAATTATAAATTGATATCGTAATTGTCAGTTTAGTGGTTGTTTGTCGGATTAGAGGTAAATTGGCCGGTTTACGGGCAATTCGATCGTTTTAGAGATAGATTAATCGGTTTAAGGGTAATTTTATTGTTTTAGTGGTAGTTTGATCGGTTTACGGGCAGTTTCTCTTTTTAAACATTGTTTAATCGGTTCACTGTTAGTTTTGGTCTTTATAGAGGTATATTGATTAGTTACTGGTAATTTGGTCGTTATAGAGGTAATTCCATCAGTTTAGGAGTAGTTTGGTCGGATCGGTTGGACTTTTTATATTATGTTTGTGGGTTAGGTTAGGTATCGGTTAGGTCAGGTATTGGCCACGAATCGATCAGGTTAGGTTCAGTTAGGTCAAGGTTATGTAAGGTCAGGTCGGGGTTAGGTCCGAGTTAGGATATGTCTGGGTTAGGTCAGGATTAGGCGAGTTTTAGATGATGTTTAGATCAGGTTTAGGTAATGGTTAGGTCCGGGTTAGGATTCAGTTTGAGTTCGGATTTGGGGTTCCGTTTGGGTTCAGGTTTGGGATCAGTTTGAATTCAGTTTGGGTTTTAGTTTTAAATTCAGTTTTTCTTTTAGTTTTGGTTTCGGGTTTTGGTTTTTTGTTTTGGATTCGGGTATTGGGTTCGGGTTTGGATTCAGGTTAGGGTCAGGTTAGGATAGGTTAGGGCACGGTTGGGTTAGGTTTAGGTTCGGGTTAGATTCGTGTTAAGTTCAGTTTAAGGTTAGTGTACGTTCAGTGAAGATTTAGTGTAGTCTCTGTAGGTTTAGTTTAGGTTCAGTTTAGGTTTGGTTGGGTTCAGGTTAAGTTAAATTTAGGTTGAGATTAGGTTCAGGTTAGGTTCATATAGGTAAAGGTTAGGTTCTGGTTAGGTTCAGGCTGGATTCAAGCTATGTTCAAGTTAGGTTATATTAGGTTCAGGCTATGTTAAGCTAGGTTCAAGTTAGGTCCAGACTAGTTCAACCTAGGTTCAGGTTAGATTATGTTCAGGATAGGTTCAGGTTAGGTTTAAGTTAGGTTCAGGTTAGATTCAGGTTATGTTCATGTTCAGTTATGTTCGGTTAGGTTTGGTTACATTAGGTTACTTTAGTTTACGTTAGGTTCGATCAGATCCGGACAGTATAGGTCATGTTCGGTCAGGTTGGTTCAGTACAGGTCAGTATAGTACAGGTCAGGTCATTTATGCATCCAAAAAGCTACTTTTTCACATTTTTCACTACAAAGGGTGATTTTTAAAGGTGTATGAGTTGAGTATCATAACTCTCTTATAGTCTATGTTCATCCGGGATTCTCCTGAACATTTTGCAATAAGCCCCATCAAAGTCGGATGAACGGTATGGCAGCGCATAAAATATGAACAAACAAACAAACATTCATTTTGATATATTTTTTAATGCCCCAGATTTGTCCTTTTGTACATTTCTGGTGTTCTCTCCTGGCATTGGCGTAATTGTAACCCACTTTTGAAGTTGGGGCGCATGGAAGGTGGGGTTACGTTGCCCCGATGATATGATTAGTAATGATGATGATAGTGGTGCGCCAGGAGAGTCCTTAATCCTAAGCTTAATCTAAGATGAATATGAATGATGATGATTGCGATGATCATGTGATGTTCGGGGACCGTTTTTACAGGTGAGGAAAAACGCCGAAAAAAACCTCACCAGGAAACTGTCCCAATCGGGGATCGAACCCAGACCCGCTGCGTGAAAAGGCAGCACGCTACGTCGAGACCACACCGGTGGACTCATTTTGATATATTAGACTATTAATTATCTATCTAATTTTCCGTCACTTTATTAAAAAAACATGAAATAAATTGAAGTAACTAATCTTATAGGATACAATGCTAATATAAGGGTTTGATTAAATCATATGGTAAGCCTATATATTGCGACAGAGCGAACGGTTGCTCGAGTCAATTTCTAAATACGGGTCTCGGGTAAACCCCCACTTCTAATGGTAGAATTTCGCTAATTTTTGGAGAATTCCTTCCTCGATCTATTTTAATAAGCAAATATTGAATTTCGTTGTGAATATAGGAAATTGCGACCGCTAGAGTGATTTTTAAATGTTTATTTTATATATAATTCCTACACATAAGATTCGATTTTACTGGTTAATGAACTTGACCTTACTTTTTCAATATAATTCTACATGCCAAGTTTAGTTTCGATGAAACAAAAATTGCGCCGATAGAGCATAAACGGACGTACATATATATTTTTTTCATGATCATTTTCGGTATCTACTAGATAGATCGGTTAAGATCTATAATTTTATTTTCCAATTTGTTGGGAAGCATAATCTCAATTGCTTCATTCCTTTGGAATTGGCTAATACAAATCTATGTATAATATTTTATAAGCACAATATTATAAACAAGGTAATTGTGTATAGTAGCAGGACAAACTTTTTTACCATAGAAGGAGTGAAGATATGTCTAAGGAATGGATTTAAAACATATAATCTGATGGAAGGAATACTAGGAAATGAACTCCAAATGAAGGAACATACTATTGGTTCAATAGTTCCCGATTATCGCATATTATGTTGGAATATATCAGCCAAAAACAGGATTAAATTATTAAGGAAGACTAAGACAAGTTATATGGACAAAGATGGTGATGTTTCCCAAAACTTCGATTGTCATAATTATAATGAGTGCCATGATTAAAAGTACTGAAGGCGAGGGTATGTTGAAATTGTTTCTTCAGGAAATAACCACTCTAATGGAATTTTTGGGTCCAAGAAATCCATCTAAGTGGTTCGTTTCTGAAGAAAAACTTCAAAATAGCCCGCTTTACTATGACTTTAAAAGTGGTACTCACTAGAATATTAATTAATGACAAAATGAATTTGTAATTAGTAAAATTTTTATAACCATTTATAATTTTATTTTTGCGCGATAGTGTGTTTTATAGTACTTACAGCAATGAGGACCATGATTAAAAGTTCAACTTCCTACATTTCGGGGTTGCCAATCTAAATAACAGTACTGTAATAAAATAGCTATACTGTAATATTACATTTTTTATATATATATTACAAACCATGTGTGGCAAGTAGGCTAAAACCACTGCCCTCTACGTACACTACGTGCAATGTAGGTCTATATATATAACATATCCAAAAGGTAGTGTTAATATACATTATACGAAACAAATCACTGCATTTTAAATGAACTGAACTTTATTTGAAACCACATAAAACAATAAATACTTGCAGCCATTTTTTCACTGATTGTTGTCACGGATCCTGTACTTTCAACTAATAAACATTGCCCGTAATGTTAACGTTAGTCAGTTGTTTATAATGAACGCAAATATATCCAACGAAAATGTTATTATTTTACTATTATTTACTATTTTGAAAACATCATCGCGCATAAAAATAATGTACAACGCACGTTTGTGAAGTGTTTTACAGAATGTCGGAAATTAAACATTTTCCTCGCTTCTGTAATAGCCACTTTCCAACCTCGTATCCTAATAGGCCTATACTAATTCAAGAATATTGTAATGCTACTTATAGACCTTACTTAGTTTTAGTATGAGGGAGTATTTAGGTAAATTGATATTTTTTTTTATAAAATCATTGAATTGATTGAATAGATGATAAGGTATCTAACATCAATTCTATTATAATTAGCATCTGGTGATCTAAATTTGACCGAGGCGGACATAGAAATCGAGAAAACTCATGTAGTGAAGCAATACTACAAAGCGATTGAAACAGCAATGTTCCTTCTTATCATAAGTAATACCACGAGTGATTTCCAATTTATCTAGAGTACTTAGAAATCAAGAATGATACTCGTTAGGACTATTTAACGAATAAAATTAAACTGTTTACTTACAAATCATTATTTAAATATAGTTATTTTAAAACAGTTATATATTTACTGTAAACGGCGATGTTTGAAATCAAATTATAAATATTTGGCTATGTTCCATTTGTTCATCCACTGCAACTTGATCATATTTTTTATTGCCAAATAGGATCTCAATATTGTAAGAATGCACCCTAGTGGAGAAAAAATGTAACACGTCAAACACATAAAACTTCGACAAGGTTTCCCACTTACCCCAATACTTTTTAAAATATATTTAGATTATGTCATTAGTAAATGCCAAACTCTTTTAGATGAATATTTCATGATAAATGGAATGAAAATGAACGGTCTTTTATTCGCAGATGACCAGATCATTGTAGCTTCCCCAGAAAATCAACTATAAAAACCAGTTTATAAATTATGGAAACTAATAAAATATTATAATTTGAAGATACCAGCAGAGAAAACAAAGTCCATGGCATTTATTGGAACTCAGCATAAAAGGTCAAAAATTGTAATTGGAGCAAACATCATTGAACAAGTGACTTGTTTTAATTATCTGAGATACATGTTATCGCACCTGCAAAATTTGGATACGGAATAGATATGTCAACAGATATGTAAATAAGATTACAAGAGTAACTCAATTGAAATTTTAGAAAACAGTAGCCGTTCCAACGTTAACATACGGGTCTGAGATTTGGCCTTTAACGATCTCTCATAAACATAAAATTGAGACAATAGAAATGAGATTTCTAAGATCCGTTGCAGGTGTATCTTTAAGAGACCAAAGAGAAGTCAATATATCAGAGATGAATTACAAATATGTAATATAAACGAGAGGATATACGGAAATAAATATAAATGGTTTGAACATGTACAAAGAATGCCAAATAATCGTTTATCAAAACAGATACTTTATTATAGACCTGAAGGCTGAAGAAATGTAGGAAGACCGAAACGACGTAATTGTTGGAGAGTCAGTCACTGCAAAATAATGCTCTGACCTGTTCAAAATATTAAAAAGAAGGAGCTTTCTTTATTTTGGTAAAGAGAATTCGATAAATAAGGAGGTGAAACACAACTCTCATTGGTTGTAAAACAAAATTCGTTGAAACGTGATTGGTCATTGACTCCCATTTGGGGCACGAGTTAAATAGCTTCAGTAGTTTACCTAGTAACGCTGCCAAGCAGGCTAATCGAGCAACTGGTCCCTTTCAGAAAGATAACAATACATAACCCTTTAATTGACAAAACAGTAATTGCTGGTATAATCGGCTTAGTAATTTAGTTTAACAGATGCTTTGGTTTGTGGTTAGATAGTTTTTTTTTTTGCACGCATAAGTATTTAGCATATCAAGCGGCGTTGTCACGTTTTATTCACTATAATAAATTTTTACCAACTAAAGATACTGCAAAAGACAAAGTTGCAACGGTATTAAGATAATTATATCCACGTGGAGTAGACATGGAAACGTCATTTAAAAATGCGAAGACATTATTAGCAGAGAATTGTTAAACTACACTTTTGGAGCGATTATCACCAATAAGTCCACCTCTGTGGTCTCGAGGTAGCGCCACATTTAAATAACTGACATAGTCGGCTCAATCATTTAGTTTGCAGGCGGCATCAAAGGCACCGGGTCCGGGTTCGATTCTCGGTTGGGACAGGGTGAGGTTTTTTCGGGGTTTTTCCTTACCTGTAAGACAAATATCAGGAAGCTTAGGGCCCAACGGTCCCCGAAAACCATCCGGCATCATCATCATCATCATCTTTATCATTATCATCATCATTCACCGGTGTGCAAAACGCAAAACAACGGGAAGCTACCACACCTACAATTCCCTAGTAAAGCTACAAAGCAGAGCATGAAAATACTATGATTGAAGTGAAAGACTTGCTCTCGGGCTGAACACTATATATAGATAGATAGATAGATCATCAATAACACAGTATATTACATTACCAGTTTTAAGAGA
Source organism: Diploptera punctata (assembly GCA_030220185.1). Lineage (NCBI taxonomy): Eukaryota > Metazoa > Arthropoda > Insecta > Blattodea > Blaberidae > Diploptera > Diploptera punctata. Next base: position 252,762 of record JASPKZ010000809.1, read on the forward strand.
AAAATAATTATGTTGACGAATCCAGTTTTTCATTCTAGACCAAGTCCCGAAGCTCCAAACAACGACGTCGCTGATAAAATTATTATTTTTTATTATATTTAAATGAGTTGCTAGAACCTATAATATTTGTGCTTCTGAATAATTCTAATAACTAACTAACTCACTGGCACTATCGAACCCGCAGGTTCATGGCGAACATAAGCTCTCAATACATCCTTATCCTGAGCTAATATTTTTCAATCGTTCCCTGTATAATCCACTTCCCTCAAATCCTGGACAATGTTATTCTCCCACCTCATTCTTGGTCTACCAACTGGGCATTTTGCCTCTGGTTTTCCTACAAGAAGCTTCCATGTACGTCTTTCATTTCCCATTCGTGCCACATGTCCTGCCCAACGAAGTCTATGAGACTTAACTGTTCTTTTTATATCCGGCTTCCTATAAAGACCAAGTAGTTCACTGATGTGTAGTCTTCTCCATTCACCTGTCTGTTCATCTCTCTTTGGTCCAAAACTTTTCCTAAGAAATTTATTCTCAAATACTCCTATCCTCCCTTATAGTAAGAGTCCATGTTTCGCATCCATATAATATAGATGGTAGAATAATAGTTTTATATATTTTCATGTTTACGTTTTTTGAAAGGAGTTGGGAAGTGAAGAGTCTCTGTAATGCAAAATAGTATGCATAATTTTAATGTATTCAAATAATTGATTACAAATTTAACAAACGTAATATTTAAATTAATTTACTCAGGTATTCCATCCGCAAACAATAGTTAATGTAACTACAAACACAATATTGAAAGTAATGTACTCAGGCTATCTTTCCGCTTGCACTAGTTCTTTATTTACTCTGAGCAGGTAGACTGCCTTGAGCATGGAGACCTGAAATATATATTGCGCTATCCCAGTATAATGGAGATGAATGAAATGAAAGTGTACTCTACGAAGTTGTGTAAGTTGTAGGTCGTCTTCCGGGTCCGACAACAGGTTCTTTTCTCATTACCCATGTCAGCATTTTTGAGTTGGGTTGGTGGCCGTGAGGGGAAATTACAATCCTCCCGTTGGCCCCTTCTACCCTTTTTATTGCTCAGCCTCGGAGTCATGATGCAGCTCCCCTCCCTAGATTTCCCCAACCATATATTTTCAACACCTCTGATTGCCAATCAAACCAACATGAGATGAGATAAAGGATTATATGAAATGGACAAATGATAAATAAAATCACATGAAAGGGAGGGAAGAAGGTATGGAAAGTTTTAGTGAGATGAAGGTGGAAAACGGAAAAACTCCAAGAAAAACCGGAAAATTCCCTGTATGGCCCATCACCAATGCCCCTCTGAAACCTCCAGAATTCGAACTTGGGATTCCAGTCGGGGCAGTCGTGCACATAGTTATGCGTATACCGAGACGGCGTGCGATAGGTAATACAACTAAAGGATCAGGCAGATATTTCTCATAAGTAATGCCACGAGTGATTTCCAATTTATCTAGAGAATTTGGAAATCAAGAGTGGCATTTGTTAGGACTATTTAACGAATAAAATTAAGCTGTTTACTCACAAATCATTGTTTAACTATAGTTATTTCAAAATATTTATATATTTAATGTAAACGGCGATTTTTGAAAACAAATCAGAAATGTGAGGTTATGTTCATTCACTTCTGCTTGATCATATTATTTATTGCCAAATAAGATCGCAATATTGTAAGGGTGCACCCAAGTGGAGAAATAATGAAACACATCAAACTATATATCATAATCAACATTACGGGTTATTCATTTATTTTTTTTTTAGTAAACAACTCAGTAAAATCAAGGAATCTTTTCATTATTTGCTACATTCAATGTATTTGTTGGAGAAAAATAATGCTTTGACCTGTTCAGAACATTAAAAAGGAGGAACTTTCTTTATCACAAAAGCAGGAGCTGATAAAGAGAAATCGATAAAGAGCGAGGTGAAACACGACTGTCATTGGTTGTAAAACAACATTCATTGAAACGTGATTGGTCATTGACTAGCATTTGTGGCATGAGTTAAATAGTCTCTTTATTTTCTCTATTGCATGCGAATAGCTTGCTTGATAGACCTACATTAATTTCAATATTGTGTTTGTAATTAGCTGATACGGCACAAAATATCCCATCACAATGTCATTTTAGTGCGAGTAACACCCTGCTTCATTATCTTCTTGTTTGCCTGATTTGTGAAATTGGTTAGTGCCGGATAACTAATCAAATAACTCACTGGCTCTGTCGAACCCGTGGGTTCATGGCCGCGCGTACATAAGCTCTCCATATATATACTTATCCTGAGCTAATGTTTTCCAATCATCCCCTGTATAATCTACTTCCCTCAAATCGTGATTAATGTTTACTCTCCCACTTCATTCTTGGTCTACCAACTGTCCGTTTTCCCACTGGTTTTCCTACAAGAAGCTTCCATGCAATTTTTTATAGGAAATGTGCACTCAGTTGAGCATTAGTGGTGGGACAGGACACACAGCCAGACCCAAGGTAGAGATTTAAAATCCCCTACCCCGCCGGGAATCGAACCCGGGTCGCCGGAGTGGAAGGTGGGAACTCTACCGACTACGCCACGGCGATGGACCATGCAATTCTTTCATTCCCCATTCGTGCCGCTTGTCCTCCCATCGCAGTCTACGAGACTTAACTGTTCTTATTATATCTGGCTTCCTATAAAGACCATTTAGCTCACTTTTATGTAGTTTTCTCCATTTATCTGTCTGTTCATCTCTCTTTGATCCAAAAATTTTCCTAAGAATTGTATTCTTAAATAGGGCCTACTCGTAATCTTCTTTCCTCCCAGATAAAATTTTCCTAAGAATGTTATTCTCCAGTTCCCTGCCCTCCAGGAAGAGGGGTTTGGCTAGAGGCTGGGTAACCTCTACTAGTAAAAAATAACTTAGGGCCTACTCATAAACTTCAGCAGAAGAAAAGTAGGATTGATGGCAGACCTAGAAAGAGATGGGCTGAAGTCGGAACGGGTCAACAGACCTAATCCATGAATGCAGATGATGATGATGATGATGTTATTCTCAAATGCTCGTAATCTTCTTTCCTCTCGAATAGGGCAGAAAATTCTCTCTTTAGTTGTATTATTTGCCTAAACCGGGGTTAGGTCTAGAGATCTTGTGTTCAAATCCCTCTTCAGACAGAAAATTTTCTCTTTAGTTGTGTTGCAATTCTAGTTCCAAAAATATTAATTCTAATATGAAAACAATACACGTAACACATTTAATTAGCTCATTATATTTACACGCCCACAAGTATTCCCCTAGCCTAGGAGTACAGTTAATGCTTCAAGCATCATTCTAACACAGAGATTGTTATCTTATTTGTGACCCACATTTGTAAAAAAAAAGCTTCCTTTCCCCAGCTATATATGCAATTCATTCAACTTGATATGTGTTAAAGCTTGTAAAAAGTTTACAGACTATAAAATTATTATTAACTCGTGAACCCGCTGTAAATAACACATACAGTTATAAACCAATTCATAATAGGCTTTACAATTTATGGACTATTTAACTCATGCCCCAAATGGGAATCAATGACAATCACCTTTCAATGAATTTTGATTTACAACCAATCACAGTCGTTTTTCGCATCGATTTTATCAATTTAATTTTATCATATTAAAACAAGCTCCTCCTTTTAACATTCTGAATAGGTCAGAGAAGTGACTGACTCTCTAAGAAATACGTTGAATATAATAATTTATATTTTAAGATGTAAGAATCCTAGAATGCAACTGGCTCCCAGATTGTATATATAGTGCACGAATGTAACCATATAGTGCTTGCGGTATATAATATAAAACTATTTATAGCAATTGATTATACCACAAAAAAAAAGAAACCACTGTTTGCACTTTCTTAAACGTATTATTTCCCAGGTTTTACATTCCAGAAAAATATAAATGACATATTTATATCATAGAATATCAGAAATTAATTAATAACCTATCATGTTGGTTATAAACAGTTTGATGTGTTCCATTTATTTCTCCACTAGGGCGCATTCTTACAATATTGAGATTCTTTAGCAATAAATAATATGATCTGGTTGCAGTGATGAACAAATGAAACATAATAAACGTTTATCATTTGTTTTATTTAACGAGAGTATTTAACGTCTCACGTCATTAACGTCGCAGTTCAAATCTGGGCATGAAAGGGCCACAAATTTTGCTCAGAAGTCTGTTATTTCAGGTTTCAGGTTCTATGACACGGGACCCATGACTTTAATTCCTATAGACAATTTAGTAATTATTATACAGAGTGCAAATTAATTAATCCGAAGAAACTTGCCTTGTTACAGAAGAGCTGCAGACAAACAATTTAAAGTGTCTCTAATAAATAATCCGAATTATCAATTGTTAAATTTGTTTACATTTGACATTCATAAATCTGTACTAAAACGAAATATATATAAATTAAGAATCAAATAATACTAATCAATTAAGATCGATCAATTATATTTAAAAAATATATATTTTTAAATAATAATTCCTAATTGGTCTTTCAGTAAATTAATTGGTGATTTCTGATTTTTTGCTTTTCTAATAATATTGACCTGATTAATCACAATTTTAGTTTAATTTGTATAAACTTCCAATTATAATAATTGTATATGTTACAATCTTGTGCAAATTGTTTCTGTATTTAATATTTTTCGCTGGTTGAATGGAAAAGAAGAGAATGACTTAACTCTGCCAGTTTAAAATTATTATTATTATTATTATCATTATTATTAGTATCATCACCATCATCATCATCATTATTATTAAAATTGCAGTAAATGACAAGCGATTCTTTAAAAATTAAATTTTGATTATACCCTAATTGATGTATTTTATCTAATCCTTAATTTAATGCCTAAAACCATCCAACTTCCATCGTATGCCACTATTTAATCTATATACTGGATTTTGGTTATTAAATAAAACAATTTTAATAACTAATAACTCATATATAGTCTGAGATCCTGGGATGCCTCTCTCCAATTACTTGTCTGCAAATTCTGTATAATTAATATAATCGGGTGGCATAGCTATAGGCCTACATCTTACAATGTCGGTCCCAATTGTTAACAATTTTCTCTTCTGGTTCGGACTTCCGTGGAAGGGGTGGATTAAGTATTTAAGGATCACCATTGTGATCTTGGGGTAACATCCTTGGCTTGGACATAGAGGGTCCGAATTCGATCCCCGTTCGGGACAGGTTTCTTGGGGGAGGTTTTTCTCAAGTTTTCTCACCTGTTAACACCTGTAAAACAATGTCGACATTCTGCCAAGGACACTAAATGCTATTATCATACACCAAATATGCGGTAATTATTTATTGTCGGCAGTTTTTATCCTGGACACCTCGTATAATAATTGATACGTATATACACTGTATACTTTAAAAAGTGGGAAATCTCCAGAAGTCTAAGGCTGGTATTCAAGAATCAAGCTTTCCGCGAAGAACGACTCTCAGCCCGTCTCTCCGTGGTTAATTATGTGGGTCATGCAGAACCTACTCTAACTGGCTCACTCTATTCAACAGCATGTGCTAACAAGATATTTGTTTTCAAAAAAGTTTCCGAGAACACATTGGGAGATGTGAGCCTCAGCTTACAGATGAGGGAGATGGCATAGCCTAGAGAGTTTGGTTCTTGAATACCGGCCTAAGTGTCGTTCGGCAGACTTTGGGGGAGCGCTCGCATTACGCTACATTCACACAAAAATGTTTTAAACTTTCCCTTGATGTGTGGAAAATGTCATGTATCAAATGGCATGCTTAATATACACATTAAGAAATGTTTGACCTACTTATCAAAATCTCGCTTCAAGAATCTTCCCATTTTGTTTGCCATAAGGGTATAATGTCTTTGGAAATACGCATATATTATTCTGTTAGTAATTTTGGATAAAGTAGTAGAATAAATTGACAGACTACCATGAATGCAACAATTAGACAATAGAAGAATGGAATATATTGTATTTAGGTATAGAGGAAGGAAAATTTAAATGAGTAATGAATTAATGAGGATATTGTAAACTTGTTAATGGAGAATTTTTGTGCTTGATAAGGAAGTGATGCTGTATCACGTCTCAGAACGTGGAAAACCCTGTGATTTGCCCTCGAAATTCGCAGAACAATTAGAAGTTTCGCGTTGGCCGTGGCGACGTCCGTGATCCGAAGCCACATTCCTAGAGAAAAACTTCATTGAGTACAAGCTGTGTATATAGTACCAAAGTTACACAATGTGACCGCCAAGGTGAAGGAACAAAAACTCTTCTGCTTCTGCAGCTCATTTAGTCATTTCCTGTGTAAAAAGTTAATGGTCATAAATTGGAACAATATTTTAGGATTTCAACTGAAAATATTTTTATTTATATACAGAATTTTAATGTTTACACAACTTTCTGTGCCTAAAGTTTTATTTTTTCTTCTCCACTCGTCTCTCTCCATCCAATCCATGTCCTCCAGTCCCCTTGCTCTCATTCGAGTTCTTATTTCCTGCATCCACGAGTTTCGAGGTCTTCCTCTCCTCCTTCTTCCAGGTGGACACCATTCCAATGTTTTCGTGGGTAATCTTTCTTCTTGCATTCGTCGTACGTGCCCATACCAATTTAATTGCTTATACTGTATATAATCTACTATTGAATAACCAATATTCATTTTTTCTCTTATGACAGTATTTCTTATTTTGTCTAATTTTGAACATCTTGCTGCTCTCATCAAGAAATCCATTTCCATCGACATAAGTTTTTGTTCTAAGTTTTTGTTGAATTTCCAAACTTCAGCTCCATATGTGACAGTACTTCTCACTATTGAATTCTATATTTGTAACTTATTTTTCCTGGTTATATGTCTGTTCCATAAGACTCCATTCATCATTGCTGTTATTGCTCTACCTTTATTTATTCTGTTCTTAATATCACTTTCTTGTTTATCCTCTTTATCTAATTTTACTCCCAGATACTCAAATTCTTCACATCCTCTAATATACCCCTTTTCATCTTCTAATATCAAATCTTCGGTTTCGGCTCCACATCCCATATAAAATGTTTTTTTTTTCTAAATTTATTTTCAAACCCCAGTTATCGTATTCGTCCAATAATTTTCTGAACATAAACTCCATGTCTTTATATTCTTGAGCAATTATCTGGTCATCCGCAAATAACAGTGTATATATTGTATATGTTGATCCTTCTCCAATTGGTACTCCCATTCCTGAAAATATAAGAAGGAAAAAAAGAAAAAGAAAATAAATAAAACAGGAAAGAAAGAGTTACTATAGAAATTGGGATCACATAAGAAATGAAGATATGGAATGATTTACTGGCACAGCGTATGATTCATATGAGACCAATGAAATAATAACGAGTATAAAAACCATGCCAATAGAACTAGAAACGAAAGAATCTAAGAATCTACTGACTATATACAGTTTGGAAATAATATGACACTTTTTAAAGTAGGTATGCATTTCTTGAAGAAGTATAATAATGTATTGTATACTTTGGGTCACAAATGTACGGTTTTCTAAAAAAAACATTTTTGCACGATAGTGCGTTCAGTCGTACTTACAGCAATGGCAACCATGATTGAAAGTTCAATTTCTTAAAGTTCGGAGTTGCCAACCTAAATAACTATAGGGCCTACTGTAATATTACATATTCCCTATCTCGTTCGAGAAGTAAAACCACGGCCCTTTATGTATACTAAGTACAATTTGTATCCAAAAATGTATCCAAAATAAAAACTTCGCTATTGCTCGGTTTTTAATCATATCCTCCCTTCTGTCTTTGTGCATCTCATTCCTATTTGTGATTATTGTTCCTAGGTATTTGAATTCAGCCACTTCCTCAACATTTCCCTCATTTGTCATTAGCCGTCCATTTCCATTATATAATGTATTTCTACGTGTGACCATATATTTAGTTTTATTGATATTTACTTCCAGTCTAATTCCTTAGTGTTACTCAATAGTGTGTGCGTGTTATCCTTTAGTATCTCCTCGCTATCGGCCACTAGTACCGCATCATCAGCATAAACTAACAGCTTATTAATACCATTGAGTTGTAGGCCTTCCTCATCCTCTAAAGATTTGACGGCATGCTCTAGTACAAAATTAAATAGTAGAGGAGATAGTGCATCTCCTTGCTTCAACCCGTTCTGGATTTCAAAGGTGTCCGAAAACTGTTTGCCTACACGCACCCTACTCTTTGTACCATTTAGACACATTCGTATAAGTCTAACTAACTTTTTAGGAATTCCGAACTCCAGCAGGATACTATATAACTTCTCCCTCTTAATTGAATCATATGCTTTTTTGAAGTCTACGTATAGTTGATGTACAACGCATTAATGATTAAAATATTGTATAATACCCTAAAACCTTTAATTAGGCCTATTGTTCGCGTGTGTGTGGGTGCGTGCGTGTATGATGTATGTATGTATGTGTGTAATTACAACCTATATTCATAGCTGTCGTATTAAATGATATTTGTATCTACCAACAAAGCAATAAGATATTTTGATTATTTAACTCGTGCGCCAAATGGGAGACAATGACCGATCACGTTTCAATGAATTTTGTTTTACAACCAATCACAGTCGTGTTTCACCTTAGTATTTATCTACTTCTGTTTATCATATTGAAGAAAGTTCCTCCTTTTTAATATTCTGAACAGGTCATGGCATTATTTTGCAGTTACTGACTCTCAAACAAATGCGTTGAATATAGCAAATATTGAACAGATTCCTTCGAACTAATCATTTGATAATTGTGTGTTCAATAAATGTGTTTTTAAATAATGATTTTACGATGTTGTTTCCTAAAAAAATAATTAATAACCTATTATGTTGGTTAGAATATACAGTTCGGTGTATTTTATTTTTTCTCCACTAGGGTGCATTCTGTGGAAAGCACCTACAGTTCCCTAGTAAAGCTGCAAGTATAGCATGCAAATGTTATGATTGCAGTGAAGGACCTGCCCTCGGGCAGAATTGCTATGGATGGATGGAGGGTGCATTCTTACAATATTGCGATCCTATTTAGCAATAAATAATATGATCTAGTTGCAGTGAAGTGAACAAGTGAAACAACCAAACATTTCTCATTTGTTTTCAAACATCGCCGTTTACATTAAATATACAAATATTTTAAAAAATAAGCATATTTAAATAATTAATTGTTAGTAAACAGCTTAATTTTATTCTTTAACTAGTCCTAACAAATGTCACTCTTGATTTCCAAATCCTCTAGATAAATTGGAAATCGCTCGTGGCATTACTTATAATAATTCCTTGATAACATGTATCTTTTGCTTATTTTTAAAGAATTTGTTATAAATTTAACAGACTCATTTTTATAGATATATCAATGAAAGTAGGTTTTCTCCCTTTATTTTCTTAATACTGATATCTCCACAAACAATTTTGTCATTCCTTCTCAAGCTTTCGTCTCCTTCGGGTATCAATAGAAAATTAGTATAATTCATTTTTGTTATGAGTACAATCGTATTAGGTATATTTCCACATACAATATCCTTATGTGGTCAAGAAATTATGTGTGCGATACAAGTTAAAATCCCTCTTACGGCAGGCCGTGTCACTGTAAGGCCCGGGTGGCATGTTTGGCACTTAAAAGTACACATAAGTCGAAACGTTAAACTTCGTCAATGGAATGGAATTCATGGGTTCAGCCTGTAATCCAATCGCAGATATTTTGTTGTTAATTTAGTTGTTTTACTATCGCCCTTGTATATCGCAACATACAGTAATACATATAAAAACAAAGATATGATTTTTTTTTAGACTGGCTTCTTTTCATAACGTGATGCCATGTAGTGGATATGTATTATTTTGTTTTAGTTCTTCATTCGGACAGACTGCCCTAAGCACCGCGATCTGAAAGAACTATTGCGCTATCCTATATAGAAAACATCACACAGCTGTCACTTGCAACTGCCATGAAACTTTTTGAGGCCAAAATACTTCCCATCTTAACATATGGAATAGAAATCGCATGGACTGACCTCAGCTACGGAGACTTAAACACCTTAGAAAAAGTGAAAGCAAGATTCCTAAAAGCAGCAATGGGGATCTCGATATTTGCTCCATCTAGACTTGGATATGAATTAGCACGGGAAACTTTCCTCGTGGAAGATCTACGCACAAAGTTCCTGCTACCAGCTACTAAACAGGAAACTGCATTGAAGGAGATAAGACAAAAGAAGCGAAAAGAAGTACCGGACGATTTTTACGCAACAGATGCAATGATCAATCAAGACTGGACAGAACCAAACAACAAGATACGCAGTGCAGTAACAAGACTGGCAGTGCATAGAAATCACCATAAACTCTGCAAAATTTCAAACTATCATGAACTGTCAATGGACTGCGTGTGTAAGCTCTGTGATAGATCGTGTGTAAGATATCATTTCAATGTCTGTTTAAAGAGAACAAAATCGTTGCTGGCATACATCAGAGACCAAATCTAATACACATTTGTGCGCGCTTCTTTCTCTTATTATCCTATATTGTGGAAGAATGGAATGAAATACACTCTATGGTGTTATGTGAGTTGTAGGTCGTTTTCCGGTTCCGACACATCAGGTTCTTCTCTCATAACCCATAACACCATTTTTGTGTTGGACCCTTGGCTGCGAGGAGGTACGACAATCCTCCCGTTGGCCCTTTTTTTATTGCTCAGCCTTGGAGTCATGATGCAGCTCCCTGATGACCTCCCCTCCTCGCTAGATTTCCCGAAATCACATATTACCAACACCTGTGGGTTGCCAATCATTGTATATAGCAATGCGAGTGCTATGAATACATATATATTTAATTATTTCATAGATTATTTTAAATATTCAAATAAAACGTTGTTGAAATAAAGTTTAAGACATATTATATTTCAGGACAGAGTTTTGACTTATGGCAGGAACAAAGTTTTCAAGGCTAACTGTAAAACCTCTACATTTAGACTCTGGAATGTTTAATACAGTTAATTGGAGATGAAGGTCAAGAACTTAATATTTAACCCTGGCAAAGTAAGGGACTCGCGTCTGTCTGTGTAAAGTGCTGATGGGTAAGTCACCGACCATTTTTCTTAACAAATTCGCTAGGATAGTTAGCAATGTAGACAAATATAAAATATTTTAAGACCGTTTAATTCTCAAAGTGTAGGAATTAGTATATATTTATTAAAATGTAGATTAGGGTAGATTTATAAAACCCCCATCCCTCTCCCTCAAACCCCAGAAAGTTCGAATGTAGGTTTTCTTAATATAAGCTTAGATTAGTTATTTAGGGATAGAATACTTAGGGTTATTGTAATCATTATACTCTAAAAATAAAATAGCTAAAATTAAGAATCCATTTATTTATGTTCAAAAACACGTATGCCTTTATAACTATACTTCCACATACTAACGCTCGGCTAGAACCTCATGCTACCAAAATTTCCAAGTCCCGAAGGTCCTTTAAGCCTAAGAAAACCAGCAGTTCGTAATAGCGAGGTTAGGAAATGTTTTTTACAGAGGTGAGAATCGCTCGGTTTTTAATTTCAGATATTCTGTAAAACACTTCACAGACGTGTGCTGTACATTACTTTTTACGATGGTTTCAAAATAGTAAATATAGTAAAATAATACATATTATTTGTTGGAAATATTTGCGTTCATTATAAACAACTGACTGACGTTAGCAGTCTGGCCAATGCATATACGCTAAATGCCGAAAATAATATACTTGAGACTACAGCAGGCCGTGACACCAATCAGGAATAATATGGCGGCAAGTACGAATTTATTGTTTTATATTGTTTCAAAAAGAAGAGCACAACCGTGGTTCGACAGGATATGCTACACAGAACGGAAGGAAACACTAAAAGCACTAAACAAAGCAAAGGAATCCAAAAATCAAGAAGACCTGGAACGATACGCCCAGAAAAGAAAACAGTACAAAAACATAATAAAATACAAGAAAAACAATTACATAGAAATGAAAGCCCAACAGCTAGCCGAAGAAGCAGAAAAGGACCCTTTCCTGGTCTTAAGGAGGAAACCCAGAGGAGTGATGAAAGAAATACCGATAGATGATTGGGAAAACCACTTCACAAAAATACTGAATGAAGGAAACAGAACAGAAGCTTACGAAGCCAATACTACCAGGAACCCAAGAACCCTGAATCTGGAAATGGAAATCATAGAGGATGAAATAAACAAATGCGTGAAAGAAGCAAAAATAAAAAAAGCCACAGGACCGGATCAAGTAGCATACGAACACCTAAAGGCATCAGCTGACGTGCTAATATCAATATGGAAAGAACTGTTTAACAAATGCCTAGAGACGAGAACCATACTAGAACAATGGAGAAGGGCTACCCTGAAAATGCTGTATAAAGGTAAAGGAAACACGGGAGACATGAACTCATACAGAGGCGTTGTACTGGAGAACACCCTGTTCAAAATCTTTATGAAGATACTTACAAACAGATTGATGGACATCACAAAATTAAACATCCCAGAAAACCAATTCGGATTTAGGAAAGGAAAATCCACTCTGCAAGCAGCATCCGCATTATTATATGAGATAGAAGCAGCCCTCAACAGACCGAAAGGGAAATATTACGTGGTCTTCATAGATTATGAAAAAGCGTTCGATTACATAAACAGAAAAAAAACTACTCACGAAGATGAGGGACATGATTGGAAACGAGCACCCCATTGTTGGAATAGTACACGACATAATGAGGCGAAACTGGTTACAAATAACAGATGAGGTTGCGGCATCAGACGAGGTTATGCAAACTAATGGGATACTACAAGGAGACCCCATCAGCCCGCTACTATTTAACATAATGACGGCTGACATTGGGAAAGCAACAAACGGGACCACGCTGGTAATGTATGCGGACGACATGGCCATTGGAGCAGAAAACAAAGAATAATTGCAAAAAGGCATAGAGGGGATACAACGATGCGGCTCATGGAAAATGAGTTCAAGATAACACAGACACAAGACCGTCTACATGGTTTTCAAGAAAGGAGGAGAAACAGCGGCAAGTGATAATCTAACCCAAGAGGAGAAGAAACCGATAAGAATGGTCAACAAATTCAGATATTTAGGCATAACACTGCAGCCAACCACAAAGTCTTTCACCGACATGTGCAGGAGAGAGCAGCAGCAGCTATAAGAGCTATGTGCAGTATCAAAGACATCACATCGTTAAAATTAGTCACAGCCATGAAATTATTCGCATCAGTGATCACCCCGATCGTCACCTACGGGATAGAACTGATATGGGAGAAACTATCGACCAGCGATTTGGAGAGGTTAGAAAAAGTAAAACCAAGATTCATCAAAAAGGCATTAGGTGCAAGCAAATACACACCAAATAGAATGGCCTATATGCTAGCCAGAGAAACCTTCTTCCTAGAGGACCTGAGGCAAAGGATACTACTGCCAGCAACGGAGCCATATAAGAAAGTCATCGAAAAAAAAGAAACAGAGAGAAAAAGAGATCGACGAAGATTTCTACGCCTCAGATGCCATGGTAAACAGAGAGTGGACTGGAAGTAACCAACCACAAAGGCACAGAATCATAGGCATAGCAACACACGGATATCATCACAAAATGTGCAAAAATACAAAATTCCACCAACCGAGTGATTCGTGTGAATGCAAGATATGCGACCGAAAGCGTGAGCGATACCATTACAAACAATGCAGAATATGGACAGGATCACTGAACGAACTCATAAAAGACAAATCATAAACTTATAACTTAATGCTCTTTCGAGTGCCTCTTACCAACTTTATATATATATATATATATATATATATATATATATATATATATATATAGTTTAAAATAAAGTTCAATTCATTTAAAACGCAATGATTTGTTTCGTATAATATATATTAACACTACCTTTTGCATATATATTTGTGTATATACATTGTACGTAGTAGGCTATACATAAAGGGCAGTGGTTTTGCTTCCCGCCCTAGGTAGGTAATGTTATTTAGTTATTTATATGTTGACAACCCCGAAACTTAGGAAAGTAAACTTTCCTAAGAACGCACTATCGTGCGAAAATAGTTTTTTTCTAAGAAGAGATGAGATGCAGGGTGATATTAAATTAGCAAATGAGAAATGAAATGACATGTGGGGTGGGAAGGGGGTGTAGAGAGTGTTGGTGGAATGAAATTCGGGAAACGGAATAACTGTGAAAAAATAAATAAAAAAACTGAAAATCGCGGTATGGCCCACCACCAATACCCCTCTAGAACCGCCAAAAATCGAACCTAGGAACTCAGTCACGACAACTACAAGTATATCGAGATGGCTAGTAAGATATTAATACCATAATTTAAAAAATGGTTAATTTGATCCAATTAATTAATCTCGATTTCTATTAAAAACTCGATTTAACATCCATTAATCCTTATTACATGTTAATGAAATTTGTCTAGATCTTTCTCACTATCTCTCTTTCTCTCTCTCTCTCTCTCTCTCTCTCTCTCTCTCTCTCTCTATCTATCTATCTATCTATCTCTCAATATATATATATATATATGTGTGTGTGTATGTGTGTGTGTGTGTGTATGTCTTACTAACCTCTATCTGTGTAGGTAATTTTACGTGTCACATGCCTAATCGGGCCTTAGATGAACAAAGTCATCGAGGGTTCTTATATCTGAATCTCATAAGTGCTTTTTGGTCACACTAGAACATGGAGGACCTCTCTGGAAGAGTTATCGCTCAATATCAAGACTACATCCGAGATAATACGAATTTAGGACATGGCATCTCATTCTCCCATAAATTAATATTAAACATTAGAAACACTAAAAGCAAAAATTATATGGATGATTATGATAACCAGGTGTTCAGGGACTAATGAGGTTTTTAATTTTCCTGACATTTATCTGCCCACAAAACATGTCCCGACTGGGGACCGAACCGGGGCTCAATGGATCCAAGGCAAAGACATTACCAGTAGATCACAGCGGTGACTATAAAAAGATGTAGATAATATAAACACGTATACGTGTGGTTGTGTGGAAGCAGTCAAACTCCTATTGTTCCACTTCGTTATCTCAATGACAATAGTGTAATTTCTTCGTTTGTTGTATAATTCAATACTATATTCAATTAAAACAGCTGTGGTTTCCCTACATTCATTAGCTAATTACGTCACCAACAACATTAGCGTGTTGTGTCTGAACAATGTCAAACATAATTTAACGAAAATTGTTCATTCAAAGAATTACTCTACGTGTTAATCTTCAGGTTATTAGGACTTGGTATTCAAACAACCATTAACCCCCTATAACAACTAACTAACTCACTGGCACTATCGAACCCGTAGGTTCATGGCCGGTCGGATACAAGCTATCCATACATCCCTATCCTGAGCTAATGTTTTCCAATCATCCCCTGTATAATCTACTTCCCTCAAATCATAGTTAATGTTATTCTCTCACCCCATTCTTGGTCTACCAACTGGGCGTTTTCCCTCTGGTTTTCCTACAAGAAGCTTCCACGCACATCTTTCATTCCCCATTCGTGTCACATGCCCTGCCCATCGTAGTCTACGAGACTTAACTGTTCTTATTATATCTGGGTTCCTATAAAGACCATGTAGTTTACTGTTTAGTGGTCTTATCCATTCTCCTGTCTACGTGTGTGTGTTTTTTTTTTCGCTTTGGGAATAACTCCAACTCACTGTGATCAATATCACATTCGATACCTCCACAGCTTCAAACTCATATATTTTTTGCAGCATCAAATTAAAGACCGAAAATTTGGTTAAGCCCTTAAATGTCCCTCCTAGAAACTCGATTTTTTCTTGAAAATTTGTAATTTTGACCTCATGAACCCATTATGTGAAAATAGCAGTATAATTAACAATATCTCAGTTCTGGATCCCCATAAAATCCCCCAAATGTTTGACCTCCAGCAAAAAAAAATTATTTATTTGACTCCCTAGATACTTATAAAGCACAAAAAAAAGAGTATGTATATTGTTAAATATTTCTTTGGGACGCAGGATATTAAAAGCTTTCTGGTTCTAAAGTGTCAAAATATTATAGATGGTGCCAGTTTTATAGTGATTATACTGATTATCATGGCCGCATTTGTTTGCGAGATTCGCGAGTTCAAACCCGGCTGGAGTCCATCGATTTTTAAGGACGCAAAAATCCTGAACGTGACTTCCTTCGGCAGCGTCGTGGTTGAGCGGTCTAACGCCTCCTGCCTTAGCGTAGAGCAAAGAGGTACAACATGATTCAAGACCTCATGAGAAAAAAAAATCTCATGGAATTTCGATCGCATGAAATCGGTCTCCGTTTAGCATTATGAGAATTTTGGGTAGCTACGAAAGTAACGACTACGGATTTAGAAAACCAGCTATTATGGCTGGAGGGCCCGATACGCTAACCAAATGTCACTACCATGCTGGCTGGATGATCGTAACTTCGTGTTTACATGTTTACATTATGATAATGAGGCCAGTAAGTGGAAGGTGGTAAATAAAGGGTCTTCTAGGACTGCCTTTCCATTACGTTTTTCATACTATCCAACAAAAAAAAATCAAGCTTGACCCTCTAGATGAGAGATAGTGTTATTTAAATAATTCATTTCTTCACTTTTAAGGGTCAATATACAGAGTGAATACGAACTCTGCCAACAAAATTCACAAGTTGTTCAGAGGTGTTTTTCTGAGTGATTTAATATTAGGAATCCATGGTCTTGGTCTTCAGTGGCTCATTACAGAGTAATTTCTTTGTTTTCGTTTTGTGCGAAACCTTGCTTGCCACTGATAATTCACAGAAGTATGTTTGCAATTTCAACATGGGAGCACCAGCACATTTTGTAATGAACGTTAAGAAATACCTTGATGCCGAAGGATGGATTGGTCGTGGTGGTCCTGTTCCATGGCCAGCTCGGTCACCAGATTGAATACCTATTGACTTTCTTTTCTGGGGTCACATGAAGAGTCTAGTGTACGTGACATGTTGAAATGTTTTAGATTATGAAATTCATATCTATTTGTTATTTAAGATTCATTTTCTTAGGCTTATCTAGAATTAGATTAGTTTTTTTAAGCATTTATTTTATTATGAATGAATTAATCTATTTTATTGAATGAGAGGTATGTATTATTAAGGTCATGGGCGTCATGGCTGATAGGATGTAACAGCCGCTAACGATGTGCACCAATTTCTTGGGATTCTAAAGGATAGAGAACCGATTTCTAGAGCATGTGCGACAGTCAACGAGGCATCGCTGTGAAGTTTCTCGTGATCATGGCGGTGAACAGTTTGAACAATTTATTTAAACATTTTAACAATGTAATTTGAAAATAATCATTTTCCGAGTAAAAAGATACAAACGTGGTTGAGTTTCCGATTGAGGGTCTTTCCACTTTTCAGCGGTTGCCCTTTTACCAGCCCGGCTGCTGGCCCTTCACATCCACATGTGTCAATCACAGAGGTAGATGATCAACAGCCAGTGTAGGGGTGACATGTGGTTAGCATGTCGAGTCCCCCAGCCGTTATAGCTGGTTCCTCAACCTGGAGCCGCTACTTATTGTAGCTACCCAATTGCCTCACGATGCTGGGTGGGCACCGGTCCCATACTGGCCGAAATACCATGAGAAAATTTCTTCCCCCATGGAGACTCGAACCAGCGCAAGTCCCGTAGCTCTGCGCCAAGGCTTCCTACCTTAACCGCTCGGCTACGGCGCGGTTGAGTTTACAAAACGAAAAATAAAATAAAATTACTCGATGATTAGCCACCAGAGACCATGTGTTCCTTATATCAAAACATTTAGAAAACATCCTTTAACAACTTGTGGAAGTTTGTCGGTAGAATTCGGATTTACTCTGTATATTTAAATGTAAATTCAACGATTATAATGACGCGTCATATACAGAGTGATTCCAAATGCTATCAACAAATTTATATAAGTTGTTCTGGGATGGTTTCTGAGTGTATTGTTATATGAAACCCATGCCCTTCGTGGCTAATTATCGAGTTATTACATTGTTTTCATGTATTTGTTTTGTCGGAATATGATTTTTACCGAATTACACTACTTCACTGTATAAAGTAATTGATCAACACTTTTAAAATTCATATAACTCTATGTCAGTACTACACAGAGAGTATAACCACAACAGAATCAGCATCCTTGAAGATATAGAGATTCTAAAAGAAGCAAAGAATACATACCTACTCAATGAAAACATACCCGCAGACATAAACTCGTTGTACAACCTGTACAACAACATCAGTATTAGTTAAAATGCAGAAGATGAAACATTGATTTTGAAAGGCCTCCATATTGGAACTATTTAATAATTTAGTTGAGGACGACTGACTTACCAGGCACTAATTTTATATTTAACATCTTATAAAGTAATTGTAATCGGCCGCGGTGGACTAGTGGTTATGCTCCTTGCCTCTGGTCCCGAGGGTTGCGGGTTCAAACCCGGCCGGGGTCGATGGATTTTTAGGACGGAAAAACCCAAGGAGCAAGTCCTCCGGGAGGGACTTTAAGCCGTGGGTACCGAGTCTGAAGATTTTCAGGCTCGTAAAAGATCCTTAAGTCTGAATGAAAAGGCTTCTAAGCAAAATTTACCGAATTTTCCCGTCCTAGTACTACCTTGGTTTCCTAGATGTCAGTATGAGGAGGAACGCTGACCATTCAAAGGACATCTATACGAAAACAAGTGTAACTAAATTAGTATGGTTCAAATTCTTCCCTATAGGGGGAGAACGCCTAAATCTCTGTTAAGGGAAACATGGGCTTATGACATACAAGAAGATAAAGTAATTGTTCAAAATTGCCACCGCCATGATCACGACAAACTTCACATCGAAGCTTCATGAACTATCGCACCCAGGAGATTGGTGCATACTAGGAATTATGGATCACTGCTAACTTATCATCTTAGTGGTTTAATTCCATTTATATTTCTTAGTTTATGTGGTTTACATAAAACATTACATTTTCATTGTAAAAGTATTCATTTTCAATCAATTTATTTAAGGATCTGTATCGTCTTTTTGGCTAGTATTTTTGATGTCATACCATTTGTGTCACTGTATTGGCATGCCACGGCCGGGGTAGATTAATTTTTAGAATGGAAAAAATCCAAGAGATAAGTCCTCCGGGAGGAACTTTAAGCCGTTGGTCCCAAGTCTAGAAATTATTAAACAAGATGAAGTTAAAGGCATTTGAAAAGAGAGGTTCCCCATAAAATGAATATCTGAAGATTTTTAGGCTCGTAAAAGAACCGTAAGCCTGGATATAAAGGCCACTGTACAAAATTTAACCGACCTTCATCCATCCAAGTAATACCTTAGTCGCTTACTAGATGTCTCACTGAGACGATGTGCTAACCATGTCACTCGTTGAGATCTGTAGGTAAATAAGCGTAACTATATTAGCTTGTTAAGAAACTCTCACTAGGGAGCACTCGTGTCCCCACACGGGACGTATATACATACATATTGAGATGCATTTTTAATAGGCCTATATTAGGTTGTAAAATATTATTTTCAATTTATCCCATTGATTATCTTATAAAGATGGCCAGGAATAACCTATTGATGCAATTCATCTCAATCGGTCCCGGTAGACTAGTGATTCCCATGCTCGCCTCTGGTTGCAGGTTCGACTGGAGTCGATGGATCTTTTTAGGGCTTAAAAATCTAATCTGGCTTTCTTCTTAAGGGAAGTATAAGTCACGAATCCCGTGTCGTAGATTTACGACTCATAAAAGAACCTCTAGTCTGAAATGATAGGTTTCTGACGAAATTTTGTTGGCCGTTTCACGCCCAGATTTGAACTTGCCACGCTAATGATCTGAAATGTTAAAGAACATCGTTAAACAACAATCCTACCTACAATTAATCAGTTCATTTTTATAGGACACTAACTAATGCTCGGCGTACGCTGTTACGCCTAAATAAATCATAATGTGTTTTTATCTTTAGTTGAATAAGTAAAAGGAAAAAAATATATAAATTTATATCATAATTATTTTTAGATACCCCGTACTGTTTACCCGGCGTTGGCCGGAAATCTACGTAGTCCGATGTACTTGGCATAAATGAGCTGAAAGACTAAATTCGTTATTTTGAGATATCCGTGAAAGAATACCCGCTCTGCGCTGCTATGCTTTCCCGGGAATCTGCTTATTCCGATCTTCTTGGCATCATTGAAAGACAAAAATGGTTATTGTGAGTTATCCGTAAAAGATAAGCATATGCTGTCGCGGACTTGTTTTATAGAGTTTCTTTGAGATATCAGATCTGTGTACATTGATTTGTTTTTTTATTTATTTATTTCTCGCTTTTCTTTCGTTTACACAGTTATTCCTTTTGTTTTGCCTTTGTTAACCTTTTTATCTTATTCACACATACAAACACAAGACAGGACACACACACACCCAGACCCAAGGTGGAGATTTAAAATCCCCTACCCCGCCGGGAATCGAACCCGGGTCGCCGGAGTGGAAGGTAGGGACTCTACCGACTACGCCACGGTGACGGACATACAGAGTATGCCATTTAAACTAATGTTTTTACGTTTTTCACTACAAAGGGTGATTTCTAAGGGTGAAGGGCTTGAACATCAAAACTCTCTTACAACCTATAACGTTCCCGGGAAAATCCTGAACATTTTGCAAAAATCCCTATCACAATCGGATAAACGATATGGCAGCGCACGTTTGCCCGGGAATCTATTTATCCGAAATTTCTTTGCATCAATGAAAGACAAAAATGGCTATTGTGAGTTATCTTTAAAAGATAAATATTTGCTGTCGCGGATTTTTTGTAGATTTTTTTTTAAATATTCAATTCTGTGTACATTAATTTTGTGTATTTGTTATGGTTTAGGCAGCGTAAGCCGTTTAAGCGTAAAAAGGGACTTTTTTCACGTTTTTAAGGGTGTAGGAGTTCAGTATCACAACTCTCTTATAGCCTATGTCAATTCCGGGAATTTGCTGAACATTTTGTAAAAAAAAAACATCACAATCGGATGAACGGTATGGCAGCGCATAAAATACGAACAAACAAACGTGCATTTTTATATATTAGAAGATATATGTATAATACTCGTATCTACAGGTAGAAGTTTCGCAAACTTTATTAAAAATATTGTTTTGTATCAGGCCATTGACATGTGTTGAAATTAAATTTCTGCTGATAAATGTATTTTATTAAAATGGTATTTTGTGTCAGGACATTGACATATATTGAAATATTTTTTTACAAAGTTATAAACGTATACATTTTTTTTCTTGTTGATATAACATTAATGTTGTACTTAAAAGAGATGCTGAATATAGGCCTACCTATAATCTTTCGTCACACAATTCGCTTCATACCATATAAAAATCTTATCGAGTTGTTTTAAATTTGCTTAACTCTATAATGGTCAATTTGTTGACATTGCAGAGTTTTGCTAGCTCGTCAGCAAATGCTAAGAGACTTTAAAGACTTTAAAAGCATAAGAAATCAGATGAGCTCTTCAGTACCGCGGAAGATACGTTGGTGCGAGGAGTAGGAACATCCCACTTACCAAACATGTTATTTTTATAGCCAGTTTACTGCAGTTAAAGCAACTAGTCATCACACGACCTTCTTCGTGAAAGGGAGAGTTTCGTCTAATTATAATCCACGTGTTTTCTTACACAAGTGCGTGATTTTAAAAAAAAATTACATACATAATTAACTAATTAATTTAAAAAAAACTGGTTGTATACTTATGTATCATATATCAGTATTATTTAATTTTCGTTTCAATGTTTGTATAAAGTGAATTTTTTTTAGTGGCCGGTATCATTTTATATTTATAAATAGATTTAAATATGATTCTTAGTTTAGAATCCAACGCTTGTTTTAGAAGAAATGCGTCTAGTCTAAATATGTATCTTAAGTTGTTGGTAAGTGATTTCTTTATATTGTTTTATTTTCAATTCAATTCTATGTAAAACCTACATTTAAATTAGAGGTAAATATATTATTTAATAATTATAAAATCTGTGGCATTAGGGTTAAAGTACATAAGTTCGACTTTACTGATTTTTATTTTCTAGATTAGTATGTCAGAAATTTAGCATTTTTTTTCCTTTATCGTAAGGGTAAAGTTCTTAAGTGATAGCTAATTTCTTATGGTAGATATATCTTGGTCAGAAGTAATGCAAATAATTTTATTATTGATAATTTTTTGAATATCAATAAGCTCTCGTGAAAAGTTATGTTTTCAGACTTATGTATGTTTACCCTGTGGCTACAGAAATAATTTCGCACATTTGCTGCAACAACGTCATAACTCAAAAATTGTCGATTTTGAGTTATTGGTACTACATGAAAGACAAAACTCAGTTCTATAATCAGAAAGAACGATATAAGCTATTGTATACAATGAGTTGGTATAGTAATCCGATATTTATGACAAATACAGGCAACGGTATATGGATTTCAAACCTTTAAATGCTTCTCCTGAAAAACTATGTTTTTTGAGTTATGGTGTTGTTGCAGCAAATGAGCGATTTATAACCCAATGTTTAAACCCAATCATATTTTAGAAGACATTTCTAGTCAAAATTATTACTATTCAATAATTTTATATAATATTCACTTTAACCAATTAATAATGTAAGGGCATTAAAAAAAACTACATAACAGTGAACTACATGGTCTTTATAGGAAGCCAGATATAATAAGAAAAGTTAAGTCTCGTAGACTGCGATGGGTAGGGCATGTGACACGAATGGGGAATGAAAGACTTGCATGGAAGCTTCTTGTAGGAAAACCAGAGAGAAAACGCCCAGTTGGTAGACCAAGAATGAGGTGGGAGAATAACATTAACTATGATTTGAGGGAAGTAGATTATACAGGGGATGATTGGAAAACATTAGCTCAGAATAGGGATGTATGGAGAGCTTATGTCCGCACGACCATGAACCTACGGGTTCGATAGTGCCAGTGAATTAGTTAGTTAGTTAAGGGCATTCGAGAAAATATATTTATCTATTCATTAAATAATATATTTATTATTGACGTCAAATCTACATGAAAAGAGACTTATTTATTAAAGAGTGGGTTTCTATGATCCAAAAATAAGAAAATGTGCGTACATTTATGACCTAAAAAGTGTTTAGGCATATGACCCAAAAGACAAAAATTATGTTATAATTTAATGATTCTATTAAAGATACATTTTCCCAACTTTTCATCATACAGTGAAAGTGGGGATTGTAACTGTCCAATCTTTCAAGGAGTTTCCAAAAATAAAAACCAATCGAACAAGTGACCTTATACTGTATTGATTATTTAAACTTGGCTGACGACTTATTAATTTCCCAAATTATGACTAAAATATAACTTTATTACAAAAATTAGAACAAATACGACCAAAAATCTAAAAACATGAGAAATATGACTTTTAAGACAGTAAAAATCAATATATATTTATTAAAAGACCTATATAAATGTTATTTACATACCCGAACTCAAAATAAAGTTAAAAAATATAACATGTCTTAGTAATTCGTCCCAATTTATAAATAAAATTTTATTTCTTATTAAATAAGCATTTCGTCACATATCTTTCTATTAATTCAAAATATCATCATATCCATGCAAGTACGAGTATTAGGCGTGTGGCCTGTTACGGTCTCAAAGAGGAATTTTCCATCCAGCGCTTTTTTGGACGTCCCAGCGATCTTTTGCCTTGGTGGCAGTAACGAAGCATGGCTTTTGGAATTCTATGAGACGGCATTCGTTGAAGATGGGCTTTCCAGTTGTTCTGGTAGTTTTGTATATGGTGAAGAATGGGTTCTACATCCAACTCTTCCATAATTTCCTCATTTCTTTTATGGTCCCACTTTGTGCAGCCTGCTGTACGGCGCATAAATCGCATCTCATTTGCTCTTCTTCGTATTGTCCATGCTTCACTACTATATCTTAATAGTGGTCTTGCGAGAACCTTATAAAGCCGTAAACGTGTGTTCTTCTATACTAAATATGGCTTCATTATACTGTCAATTATCCCCGTGTTTTCTTTGATATATCAGCTTCATCTTGAAATGTTAAATTATAAATTTGTATATTTATTTTCTTAATTTACTATTTAGTATGCATTTAAAATCTTCAAAGATAGTTTATCAAACTTCTATGGTTTTAACTTGTATGATGCTATTTCCGGCAAGTAAATCCACCGCTGTGGTCTCGGGGTAGCGTGCTGCCTTGTCACGCAGCGGGTCCGGGTTCGATCCCGGCCGGGAGTTTTTCTGGGTGAGGTTTTTATCGCGGTTTTTCCTCACCTGTAAGACAAATGTCAGGAAAACTTTAAGGCCCAAACGGTCCCCGAAATCATATGGCCATCGCAATCATCATCATTTATATTCATCTTAGGCTAAGCTTAGGATTAAGGACTCTCCTGGCGCATCATCATCACCCATCATATCAATCATCGGGGCAACGTAACCCCGCCTTCCAGGCACCCCAACCTCAGAAGTGGGTTACAAGTACGCCATGCCAGGAGAGAAACCAGGAATGTCGAAAGACAAACCTGGGGCATTTGAAAAAAAAATTATGATCATACTGCCTGAAAATGTATGTTTATGTAAATGAGAGACTCTATGATCTTATAATACAATTTTATAAATCAGCAATTGCTCTTTAAATATTTTTTCGAGAAGTAAATTTCAGATGTTAAAATTGTTACATAAATAAGACCACGCCTACTAACTAATTAATGTAAACAACATTCACTTTCTTATTTATTAATGAAACGTGCACTTGATGAGTCATCTCACACTTTCATAGTTGTTTGCTTCCTAAATATTTGCCTACTTTGAAGCACACTACAGCATTCTCTACTTCAATCCAGAGTTGAATGAATAATATTGTTTCACTTTTTACAGTTCATTGAACTATTTATGAGCATCTTATAATGATTTGCAATTTTTATGCACATACTAGGTATTTACAGTTCAATATAATTTCACGTAACACTACGAAATTAGGACTGGAAGTAAATATCAATAAAACTAAATGTATGGTCACACGTAGAAATTCATTATCTAATGGAAATGGACGGCTAATGACAAATGAGGGAAATTTTGAGGAAGTGGCTGAATTCAAATACCTAGAAACAATAATCACAAATAGGAATGAGATGCAAAAAGAAATTAAACATAGGCTCAATTCTGGAAATGCGTGCTATTATGCATTGCAGAGACTCTTGATGTCCCAACTCCTTTCAAAAAACGTTAAACTGAAAATATATAAAACTATTATTCTACCAGTTATATTATATGGGTGCGAAACATGGACTCTTACTTTAAGGGAGGAAAGGACATTACAAGTATTTGAGAATAAAGTACTTAGGAACATTTTTGGACCAAAGAGAGATGAACACACAGGTGAATGGAGAAGACTTCATAACAATGAACTACAAGGTCTTTATAGGAAGCCAGATATAATAAGAACAGTTAAGTCTCGTAGACTGCGATGGGCAGGACATGTTGCACGTATGGGGAATGAAAGACTTGCATGGAAACTTCTTGTAGGAAAGCCAGAGGGAAAACGCCCAGTTGGTAGACCAAGAATGAGGTGGGAGAATAACATTAACTATGATTTGAGGGAAGTAGATTATACAGGGAATGATTGGAAAGCATTAGCTCAGGATAGGGATGTATGGAGATTGAAACGTCGACACAATAAATTTATGATTTGACTGAGATAACGTTTATTTCTTTGTAATTATAATAAAAAAAAATCTCTTAGAACTCTTTTAGATAATTTAGTCTTGAAAATGATCTCACATAAGGAGATTGAAACGTCTTTAAAATGATCTCACATAAGGAGATTGAAACGTCGACACAATAAATTTATGATTTGACTGAGATAACGTTTATTTCTTTGTAATTATAATATTAATTACTCTCAGTGAAAAATAATTTAAAACAATTTTTTTTCTTCGTATGAAATGTTCAAGAGTTGAGAATAATGTTTGTAATCATGAACAAGTGGGGAAATAAAGTGAGGCTACATATGTGCTGTTGTAATACAATGTATGTGTTCTGATTTCCATGATTGTGAAAACGAAAGCAGGTGGTATATGCTAGGCACGTAGTCCACTAAGGAAAACCACTTTGCAATGTCAACAGTGACAGGAATTAACTGACCACAATGCAATGAAGATGTTTTACATTCACTACATAACATTGTATGACATGACTTTATCATAAGTAATGCCACGAGTGATTTCCAAATTATCGATAAATTCACTATAGTTATTTTAAAATATTTATGTATTTAATGTAAACGGCGATGTTTGAAAACAAATCAGAAATGTGAGGTTATGTTCATTCACTGCTGCTTGATCATATTATTTATTGCCAAATAAGATCGCTATATTGTAAGAGTGCACCCAAGTGGAGAAATAATGAAACACATCAAACTATATATCATAATCAACATTACGGGTTATTCATTTATTTTTTTAGTAAACAACTCAGTAAAATCAAGGAATATTTTCATTATTTGCTATATTCAGTGTATTTGTTGGAGAAAAATAATGCTTTGACCTGTTCAGAACATTAAAAAGGAGGAGCTTTCTTTTTCACAAAAGCAGGAGCTGATAAAGAGAAATCGATAAAGAGTGAGGTGAAACACAACTGTCATTGGTTGTAAAACAACATTCATTGAAACGTGATTGGTCATTACTAGCATTTGTGGCATGAGTTAAATAACCACACAAAACAAAATATTTGTGCTAGGTCTTTATGTAAATATGTGTGGAAGAATTCAGACATGCATAGGTCCATGTGCCCTCCATGGTATCTTTACCTTGTTGTGGTGGAGTGGTTTGCATGCTTAAATGTCCCCGAAAGCTATACGAGGGGGCACGCCGTAGCGTAGTGGTTAAGGCACTGAGCTACAAGCCGGAGGGTCGAGGGTTCAAGTCCCGTTGGGGTCAGGATTTTTAAACTGACCCAAACTCTCTGGCGGCACTATGGCCCTGGGGTCGACTCAGCCTCTAATGGAAATGAGTACCAGACGCTTGTTCTGGGGTAAAGGCGGCCGTCACGCAGGGCTGACAACCCGGCTGACATAAAGTGCCGATTGTCTATAAAAAGTGGGAGCCTTTAACCTCCTACTACCCCAAGGACCTCCGGGCCTGTTGTGGGATCACTATACTATGCGCACGAACAAATGTATACATAATTTTATTCCAGTAGTTATGAGGACTTTAAGGAGATCCTGTATGAGGTTTGTAACATCAATGTAGGTAAAATATTAATAAGTATATATTTTTTTCATTCATTCTCCTTTTCTTTCTTACGAGTATATATTAAGTGTAGGAGGTTTTTTTAAAACACAAAATAAACAATACAAAAAATCTTCAACAGAACAAACTTCAGTGAAGAATAAAACTTGTATTGAAAGTGTTTACCTACTTGTACGAGTATACCAGACACAGCGGGGAGAGGAGAGATTAAGTGAGAAGGAACATAGTTTGTTTCACAAATAATGTTCCAATACAGTATTTTATACAGCATTTACCATGAATTTGTTATTATTATTATTATTATTATTATTATTATTATTATTGTTGTTATTAATGTTTTCTTCGTTTCGACTGCTTTTCCTGTTAGTGTTTCACATCTTTTACTACTTTCCCCGTTTTTGGCACAAATTCGTGCCGGAGATTCAAAATCCCCTATCCTCCGAGAATCGAACCCGGACCACCCAAGTGAAAGGTAGGAACTCAGTTGATCACGCCAATACGACGAATAGTATTCCGAATGAATGCGAATAAGAGTATAAAATAGTAAACTCCTTCAGGAGAATTTTCAGAACAATATTGTGTATTAATTTTTTCCCCCAATGCCCCAGATTGTCATTTCGACATTTTTGGGGTTCTCTCCTGGCATGGCGTACTTTTAACCCACTTCTGAGATTGGCGCACGTGGAAGGCGGGGTTACGCTGCCCCGATGATGTAAGAGTTGATGGTAATGGTGACTTAATCTAATTAAGCGAATACGATATTGATGATATTGATGGTCAGACGGTGTTCGGGGGCGGTTTGGGCCTTAACGTTTCCTGACATATATCTTACAGCTGAGGAAAAACCCCGAAAAAGAACCTCACCCAGAAAACTTGTCCCGACCGGTAATCGAACACAGGCCCGCTGCGTGACAAGGTAGCACGCTACCTCGAGACCACAGCGATGGACCTATTAATTTTATTTAGTGATTTAAAAACAAAATTGTCGCATGACAGATCCGAGAAAATGAAGTGTTGTATGTCATCAAATCAGAGAATCACGTGGTAGCGCGAAGGAATACTTCAATCTTAGTTTCAGTATTGTTAACCTGATTTCGTTACTTCTTAATACATGTACAAATTAAGCTTGTCTTTAGGAGCTAAGTGCATCTTGTTCAGCGATTATAATATCTGTTTCTGTTAATGAGGCTAAGAGAGACAGTAGGGGTTGAGTTTTTAAACGTGGAAATATTAGAAAGATTAGACTGAAAAGTGATCATATAGTTAAACATTTTTTACTTAAAGTCTAAATTATTGCCAAATCGATTAACCTAATTAATATAATATATATATATATATATATATATATATATATATATTTTTCTATGTTTCAAGGTACGTTAACACTTTACACTAAACAAACATATGTTACTCTTTATCCTGTCTGTACACAATACAAGAATATATCTACCGAAATGTTGCGTAAATTGAAGATATATATATAATCCACATTAACGCCATTGTCTACTCAAAGTGGAATCTGAAGCACTAAAAGTGCAGTTATGCAGAATACACAAAACAGTTCATGCTTCTAAAACAAAAGAAACAACAGAAGAAGAACAAAAAATTATCAGAACAGTTGTACAGAATACACAAAATAGTTAAATGGTTCCAAAAAGAAAACAGATGAAGAACCTAAAATTATAGTTTGGTTGCATAATAAATGAAATTCAGTGCCAGAAATGTCGAAACTGATTTCGCAGTTCGTAATTTCCTAAAAGAAAATGGTTACCATGAAAGAGTGGCTCAAAGGAAGTACTATGTCAGTTAAAGAAACTAAATTACCGTATTTAATTGATCAAATTTATGTGTGTGTGTATATATATATATATATATATATATATATATATATAAGAAAGATAGATGTTTGAATTGGATTTATCTGGTGGTGTAATGGATAGTACGCTGGGGTACCAACCCAGAGGCCTGGGTTCAAATCCCGTTCAGGCATTTATTTTTCTTACCATGCTCTATATATATATATATATATATATATATATCCATAGTAAATCTGCCCGAGAGCAGGCCTTTCACTGCAATCATAGCATTTTCATGCTATGTTTTGCAGCTTTACTAGGGAATTATAGGTGTGGTAGCTTTCCGTTGCTTTCCACACTGGTGAAAGATGATGATAATGATAAGGATGATGATGGCCGGATGATTTTCGGGGATTGTTGGGCCCTAATCTTCCTGACATTTGTCTTACAGGTGAGGAAAAAACCCGAAAAAAACCTCACCTAGGAGCCTGTCCCGACCGGGAATGGAACCCGGGCCCGCTGCGTGACAAGGCAGCAGCAAGCTACCTCGAGACCACAGCGGTGGATACATATACGATATAATTATTTAACTCTGTCCTAAGAAACCAATTACTTTTTCGTACTCTCATAAAGAAGCAGTAAATTCAAGTTTCTTTTACTTGAAAACTTTCATTAATGTACGACCCACGAAACTCGTAATGGACCATCCTCCTTCCATAGTAATTCTGCCCGAAGGCAGGTCCTTCACTGCAATCATAGCATTTCCATGCTATGCTTGCAGCTTTACTAGGGAATTGTAGGTGTGGTAGCTTCCCGTTGCTTTCCACACTGGTGAAAGATGATGATAATGATAAGGATGATGATGGCCGGATGATTTTCGGGGATTGTTGGGCCCTAATCTTCCTGACATTTGTCTTACAGGTGAGGAAAAAACCCGAAAAAAACCTCACCTAGGAGCCTGTCCCGACCGGGAATGGAACCCGGGCCCGCTGCGTGACAAGGCAGCAGCAAGCTACCTCGAGACCACAGCGGTGGATACATATACGATATAATTATTTAACTCTGTCCTAAGAAACCAATTACTTTTTCGTACTCTCATAAAGAAGCAGTAAATTCAAGTTTCTTTTACTTGAAAACTTTCATTAATGTACGACCCACGAAACTCGTAATGGGGACCAGTCCTCCATCCATAGTAAACGTCTTGCCCGAAGGCAGGGGCAGCTGGTACGACGGCAATAATAGCAGTTTCATGCTATGCTTGCAGCTGTACTGTTGGGGAATTGTAGTGTGTGTAAGTAGCTTCCCGTGGCTTTCCAACACCGGTGGAGGATGATTGATTGGATAGCTAATGAAAGTGAGAGAAGGGTGTTGATGATGATGGCCATATGATTTTCGAGGTGGCCGGTTTGGGAGCCTAAAGTTTTCCTGACATATGTCGGACAGTGTGCATGGAACGGGATAAACCACAGATAGAGACGCCACCCAGAAAAAATGCCCCGACCGGGGATCGAACCGGGATCCAGCTGCGTGACGAAAGGGACACAGCTACCTCGAGGACCACAGCGGTGGACTAGACCATACTAATCGTATAAAGAGGATTTACTATAAACTGTCATTGTAATTATGTTGAATTATAGTTAGTGCATATATATTAACCGACTCGGGATGTCACTACGTTATAATTATAAATAATGTTAGCATCAGAGAAGCATCCGTGTCAAGAGTAAAAAAACTTTCAAATTATTAATTCTGCAAAAAAAATGTTTTCTATCGAGCGAGTAAGGATTCGCGGACATATTCGATAGGCATGAATAAAATCCCGGTCCAATCAACATGGCGTGTTTTTTTTTTTTTTTGTCCTCAATTGACAATTACAGATACTGGATTGGCAAGTCTTTACCAGAATAACGTTAATCATTGCAGAGCCTCAGTTAAATAAA
This sequence comes from Diploptera punctata, assembly GCA_030220185.1. NCBI lineage: Eukaryota > Metazoa > Arthropoda > Insecta > Blattodea > Blaberidae > Diploptera > Diploptera punctata. Next base: position 283,852 of record JASPKZ010000809.1, read on the forward strand.
ACATCAGGTATTTTTCACAAAACCACCCAACAAACACCAATTCCGGAAAAAATAACTACACGTCCTACCCGATTGGCCTACTTAAATCTACGAACTTAAATGTTAAAGCGTCTATAAATAAAAATGAAAAAATAATATTGCAAAATTGCCTCAGTTTAACTGACATTTGATATTTTAGAATTCACATTAAATCAGATGTAGTATTCTCGTTGCTCTAGGGAGTGAGATCGAGTGGTTCTGCTCTCGTACGAGTAGACTAGAGGCACTCATGAAGTAGAGGGAGCAACAAACAGGGGACGAAAGCATTGCCCTTTGCAGACGACTTTACGCTGACTATTTAACTCATGCCCCAAATGGGAGTCAATGACCAATCACAGTTCAATGATTTTTTATTTACAACCAATCACAGTCGTGTTTCGCCTAAAATTTACCAACTAAAGTTTATCATAATAAATAAAGCACCTCCTTTTTAACATAGCATTATTTTGCAGCGACTGGCCCTCTAAGAAATACGGCTACCAGATTATACATACATATATACACAGACATATATATATATATATATATATATATATATATATATATATATATATATATAGTGCATGAATGATTAAATTTATTCTGTTAACACGTAGCGCATACGAGAGATAATATAAAAACATTTGTAACAATTGATTATACCACAAAAAAAACACTGTTTGCATTTTCTTAAACGAATTATTTTCCAGGAAATGACGCAGAAAATTTTAATTGGCATATTTACATCATAGGACATCAGAAATTAATTAATACCTATAACGTTGGTTATAAATTTCTCCACAAGGGTGCATTCTTACAACATTGCGATATTTTGGCATTAAATAATATTATGATCTGGTTGCAGTGATCGAACAAAAGAAGCAAATGAAGCGTACCAATCGTTTCTCATTTGTTTTCAAACATCGCCATTTAATTAAAGATATAAATATTTTAAAATAACTGTAGTTAAATAATGATTTGTGAGTATACAGCTTCGTTTTATTCGTTAAATAGTCCTAACAAATGCCACTCTTGATTTCCAAATTATCTAGATAAATTCACTCCTCAATTCGTGAGTCGTGAATTTATCGATAATTTGGAAATCACTCGTGGCATTACTTATGATAATCAACTGAGAGAGTCCCCTAGAAAAAAAAATTATGCTAATATTAAGCTGGGAAAAGTTGAAAGATGGGTAAAAAACAAAATAACCTTCAATGTGGAAAAACCAAGACTACTAATGATAGAAAGAAGAAAAAGACAGTGAGAAAGAGAAATATATATTCCTAAATAATAGAGTTCTGCAAAAATCCGAAACTATACCTTTGCTCGGCTGATAATAAATTCAAATTTAATCAACGCATGGAAACACATTAGTCAAAAATGTGCTAAGCTGAATAAGCTGGGGACTTAACCAAGACGTCATGAAAACCATCTACAAAGGAGCTATAGGCCTACTTCTAATTATTTCATATGGAGTGCTAACATGGTTTGAAGCTATTAACAGTCAACAAATGCAACAAAAATTCAAAGGATTAATCGATTATTCAATACAAGAATAGTAAAAGTATTTCGAATAATAACAAATGAAGCATTGAGCGTGTTAACAAAAAAAAATCAAATTGTTATGGAGCTACAAAAGATGACCTCTTACTACCAAATGAAAAATGTAAACCATGGAAAAATTAAGCAGCGTGCACCAAGGCACTACAATATATGGGCACGTCCCGCAGACATGATGGAAAAATAAGTAAGATAATATATGGAATATACTCGTACATTCAATGTATTCACCGATGGCAGCAAAAGGAAAGCATGAGTAGGATAAGGAATTGCTAGGCTATATATATATATATATATATATCTTCAAGGTATGGGCCTATTGACCCGCTCCGCTCTCCGCTGCACAATATGCTAAAGGTCCTCCTTCCAACGTCGTTTCGGTCTTCCTATATTTCTTCGGCCTTCAAGGTCTATACTAAAGTATTTGTTTTGATAAACGATTATTTGGCATTCTTTGTACATGTTCAAATCATTTACATTTATTTCTGTATTTACTCTCGTTTATATAATATACTTGTAATTCAATATATCATAGTCCTATGTTAAAATTGAAGATATTAATGACAAAATAAAAAAAAAATCTAATGTGTGGCACTATTAAAAGAACCCTTAAAAACACAAGAAAAGAAACAAAAATTAAATTTTATAAAGTAATGACTGTTCCTGTATTGATGTATGGATCAGAATGTTGGACGATCACTAAAAGACAAGAACAAAGATTGGAAGCAGCTGAGATGCGATTTGTAAGAAATATAGCAGGATATACTCTGCTGGATAAGAAAATAAATGAAGATATACGAAAGGAACTAAATATTTTCAAACTTACAGACCGAATAATTAAATATAGGAACGACTGGAAAGAACATATTGATAGAATGCCATAAGGGAGATTTCCAAAATTATTGCTAAATTATAAACCGCGTGGAAGGAGAAATGTTGGACTCCCACACAGAAGATGGTCTGAACAATTTTAATAATTCTAGCTTTTATGAAACCGGAACGAGCCAACATGCTTAATCCCTGGAAGTTGATGATGACTTGTAATTCATCTCAGATATCTTGACTTCTATTTTGATCTCATAGAGATACACCAGCAATGGATATCAGAAATCCCATTTGTATTCTGTCCGAATATTGTGTTTGCGAGTTCGAGTTTGTTTAAATTTCCTCATAGCAGGTAACCGGCCTGCTGCCGAGTAAGTCCATTGGTGGGACTGCCAACTCAAACATTTGAACCATGCTTCCCTCCGTACAAACCCCAGGTGGAGGGCTGCCTCTTCCGCCTGTCTCGCCTTATATATATATATATTAGATATATATATATATATATATATATGAAAATAATTTACCAACTTCTGTACAGATTGCTTGAACAATGTTCAAACAATCAAGCTGAACAACTGATGATCTTAAAATCATTAGATATATAACTGTGGCCACAGGGTAAACATACAAATTCTGCAAACATAACTTTTCACGAGAGCTTGTTAATATTCAAATAACGTATTATTAACAATAATAATCGGAGATTTGCGTTACTTCTGGCCAAGAGATATCTACAATAAGAAATTAACTATCACTTAAGAACTTTGCCCTTATGATAGAGGAAGAAAAATGCTGTATTTCAGATATATTGATCTACAAAATAAAAATCACTAAAATCGAACTTATATACTTTTGCACTATTGTCACAGTATCATAACTACCCTTCGAAATTCTGTTATGTGGTCTACCAATATATCTGATACACTGGAGAAAATGCAACATTAAATATAGTTCAGATATAAGTGGCAATCTCAAAAGTTTTTATTCCGGTTGTAATTCATTAGAAGATTTTTTCATATTTTTCTATAATGAAGAGCCTTTATAAATCTATATTTCTTTATCATCATCATCATCATCATCATCTTCATTCATGGATTAGGTCTGTTGACCCGTTCCGACTTCAGCCCATCTCTTTCTAGGTCTGCCCACATCTCGGGTGCCTTTAGGTTTGTATTTTGTTATTTGTTTTGGATATCTATCTTCATTCATTCTGTCTATGTGTTGCTTCCATTTTTGTCTATATGTATCCATTTTATCAGTTATTGCAAATATTTCAAGTTCCTGTCTTATTTCTGTGTTCTTGATTCTGTCTTCCTTAGTGCACCCTTTAACAGATCTCAAAAATTTCATTTCTGCCGCCGTTATCCTACTTAGGTCTTGTTTTTTATGTATCCAGGCTTCTGAACCATAGAGCAGTACCGGTACTGCCAACATTTTATAAAATTTCAGTTGGGTCTCTCTTGTTGTTTTGTTATTTAGTGTTCGTTTTATCGTACCACATATTCCCTGGAATTTTGCTATTTTATTATTTATATCATTATCATAATTAAATGAAATGTCACATCCTAGATAATTGAGATGGTTCACCTGTTCTATGATTTTGTTTCCTATTACTATTTTCGATCTGATTTGATTTTTCCCTTGGAATGCCATTACCTTAGTTTTTTCTATGGATATTTTGAGATTATATTGTTCACATATATTATGTAGTTTCAAAATATTCCTCTGAAGTTCGTCTTCTGTATTTGCTATTATTACCTGGTCATCAGCGTATAATAATGTTTTCAAGTAGTGTGTTTTATCTAATTTTATTCCTTTATTTGTTTCTTCGTTCCATTTTTTATTATATCATTGATGTATAGGTTAAATAAAACTGGAGAGATACTGCATCCTTGTTTAACTCCTTGATTAGTATGAATTTTATTTTTACTTACTTCATTTCTAGTTTTTATAACAAAATTTGTGTTCCAGTACAAACTCTTTATAGCTGCTATTAAGTGTTTCGGAATTCCTTTTTCTTTTAAAATTGTCCAGAGTTTTCCTCTGTCTACTTTATCAAATGCCTTGACAAAATCAATAAAAGCTATGTGTGTTTCTATGTTATATTCTCTTCTTTTGTTTATAAATTCTTTATCGTAAATATATTATCCATACATGAACGCCCTGGTCTGAATCCACTTTGTTCTTCTGTTAACATTACTATTTGTTTTAACCTAAATGTTAAGATTCTTGAGTATATTTTATAGCCTGCAGTTAAAATGCTTATTCCTCTGTAGTTGTTGCAGTCTTTATCGTTCTCCTTTCTTAAAAATAGATTGTACTATTGCTGTTGTCCAGGTTTCTGGTATTGTTGCTTGTTTCCAACATAAATTTAAAAAATGTAATAATCTCAGTTTAAAAAAAATTCCTCCATATTTTATTAATTCCATATTAATTCCGTCTATTCCAGCTGACTTTCTGTTCTTTGTTGTTTTCAGTACTTCTTCTAATTCTTCCATTGTTATCATATCTATTCCTATCTCACACTCATATATGTTATCTTTAGTTATTTTATTTTCATTATACCACAGTTTTTTATAATGTTCTTCCCATTGTTTCTCCTCAATTGCATTGATCTTTATTGTATCTTTTTCTTGTTTATTTAGATGTTTCATTACTTTATAGGCTATTTTTTGCTGCCCATGTATATCGTATTCTAGTCTGCTTATATATCTATCCCAACTGACTTTGTGTGCTTTTTTAATTTCTCTTTTGGCTATTGCACTTTTATGTTTGTAATCAGCTCTTAATTCTGGTGTTCTATTGTGTAAATATTTGTGATAAGCCTCTTTTTTATCTTTTATTATCCTCTCTAATTCTTCATTCCATATTCTTAAACCCTTCTTGTTATATATTTTATATTTTGTTCCTAATGCCTCATATGCTGCTTTATCAATGCTTTCTTTTATATTATCCCATTCTCGGTTTATTTCTTCGGAAGTAGGTTTTAATATTAATTGTTCATTTAGCCTATTCTGATACAGATTTTGTATACTTTTATCTTGTATAGATAGTTAAATTTGAAGCGCCCAGTCCCCCGCTTTATTTCCGGATATTCAATAACCAAGAAATAAATCATATTACTCAATTGTTCCAACTCGCCAGTTGGTCATTTTCGTTGGTTTCTATTATCTTCAATGATATCTGCGTAAATTATTCACAAATACAATTTCGAAATTAAACTAAATCGTTTTAAAATACAGCTAAACATTTTATGTAACAACATGAACCCCGGCAAGTGACCACATACACCATGCAGATATACACTGATTCAACTCATGGATGAGTGTAGATGTGTATTATTGTGTATGTAGCGTAGACATAGATTTTATTTATTGTTTTGATACGGGTGTGTACCTTGTAGGTATTTGTTTATATTATGATTATTTTTTTATTCATGAAAAAATAATGCACGTACGGCCAGACAGACCCGTGCGCAATGTAAATGCATGTGTATTTCCTTTCTTTTGAAAAAAAACGCAATAAATTCCATTCATTCATTCAACTTCCGAGATTTGTTGATATTCATATCAACTTCTGGCCGACCTGACACGGGAAATTATACAGACCCGTCTGCCACTAATTTCCATGAGCCTCTCAACTCGCTGATATGACCAAAAGATCATTTATCAAATCTTTGAAGGTGTTAATAATTTGTTAGTTTATGTTGATGATGTAATATTATTAGGCGATAGCGACGAGATTCTAAAGGCCAACATGCACACTCTATTGAGTAACACTGAGAAAGCAGTCATTTCAACTTCTCTAAAAAAACATTAAACTGAAAATTTATAAATCTTATTCTCCCAGTTATATTATACGGATGCGAAACATGGACTCTTACTTAAAGGGTGGAGAAAAGATTAGAGTATTTGAGAATAAAGTTCTTAGGAAAACATTTGTACCAAAGAGACACGAATAGACAGGGGAATGGAGAAAACTACATAACGATGAGCTACATGATATTTATGGGAAACCAGACATAATAATATTTAAGTCTCGCAGATTGCGATTATCAGGACATATGGCACAAATGTGGAATGAAAATGGGGCATGGAACTCCTTGTAGGAAAACCAGAGAGAAAGCAATAGGCAAGCCAAGAATGAGATTGTAGGATAATATTAACCATAATTTGAGGGAAGTAAATTGTACATGAGATAATTGGAAAACGTTAGCTCAGGATAGGGATATATAGAGGCCTATATATATGAAAGAGGGGCATGGAATATCCTTGTAGGAAAACGAAAGAAAAGGCCCAGTAAGCAGGCCAAGACTGCGATGAGAGAATAACATTATCCATGATTTGAAGGAAGTAGATTATACAGAGGATGATTGGAAATCATTAGCTCAGAATAGGAATGCATGGAGATATATGTCCGCGCTACCATGAACCTACGGTTTCGATAGCGCCTGTGAGTTAGTTATTCTCCCATTCATTAAGTTAACGGCACCCTTGTCATTCACAGAAGGCTTCATCTCATCTCATCCCTCGACCCGACTCCAAGTTGGACACGAGTTAAGATTACTTATTTATCCTATAGAACACATTAAGTGATTCGATTTATTTAATATTTTCAATGAAACAGAAGAAAACTAAATAGTAGTAATAACTTAAATGCGTGTCGAATTACACAACTAGCTAATAATAACAGTCCTGCATGATTTTGTTTTCAGCGGCCACATTTAAATAACTGGCACCAGAAATTAATGTTTTGCCAATTTAAGAGTTAACAAAATTGTAAATAAAATGTTTAATCTGAGCGGGAATTGAAACCAAAATTTTATCCAAAATTTTATCCAAGATCTCGAAAAATCTCCAGCGCATAAAGTTGGGAGATATTGGGTTCAAATCCCAGATCATGTGCAACATGTGTACTGTAATTTATATTAATACTTCTTATTTTCCATTGTCTACAAGTCAGCGGTTGTAGGTATGGCTGTTTTTTTTAGAAATGTATTCATTCATTTGTTGTCGGACGTTGAATATCCTCTCGAAAGTGTAATATTGCAAGCTGGGAATCTCAATTGTATTAGTTTTCAATTAAATTTTGCTTATATTTTATAAATACGAACTAAATTTTTTTTATCCTGTTGACCCTATCTTTTAGACGGCCACGTGGATATTTCCAGGGTTAAGGACTGGGTACCTTGCGAAATATGTTTTCCACATGGCTAGTAAACTTACGCATTCTATGAGAAATCTAGCGCACGCTCTTTAAGTAAAATAAAAGAAGAGAGGTGAGTTATTATCTCAAGATCTTCATTACATCTGGCAAGGTCGAAACTTCATGGCCGTATGTCACGTAAGAAACGCCATTTTTGTTCAGAAAACTTTATTGTCTTCACATTCCAACTTCCCTGACTGCAATTTAATTTGTTTGAAGGCATGACATAGAATGTTACAAAAAAATAAATCATATAAACGTATTTAGATATAGAGTACATACTCTTCAATATTATAACTTAAAGCTGACTATGCCTATAAATGAATTGTTATATGGCTAGTTCTAGTAAAAACATAAGGAAATAGGCCTAAATATTGTAGACTGGAATAATTTATAACAATAAAATGAAAATAAATGTTCTTCTTTCATTAATATTTTAGGTCTAATTTGTCTTTAATTCTCTGTGGACGGTCTCATAATGGTGTCGATGATGGTAAGGATGGATAACATCCATAAATTTAAATTAGACCTCAAGAAAAAATCAGTAATAATAAGTAGAATTGCGCACAAATGTGCATTAAAATACTCTCTTGCTGTAAGCGTTTAAGCTTTTTGTCCTTTTCGTACACAGTTCTAAATGGTATTGGCTGCATTTACATCCACACAGAGAACACACACAATATTCGTCCGCTTGGTGAAATCCTGGTTTTTTGCATATCTCGTGATGAAAGCCATGTGTAGAGAATCGAGTAAGTACATGCCGCTGTGGTTGGTCAGGGTTCGCCCACGTTCGATTTATCATTGCTTCTGTGGCGTAGAAGTCCGAATCAATCTCGCTTCTTTTCCTCACTCTTTCCGCTAGAAGCTCGTCATAATGAATTGTTGCCGGTAGCTGTAGCGATATCCTTAGCTCTTCTATTAGAAATGGTTCCCGTGCCAGTTCATATACAGTCGAGATGGAGTATTTTTTGATACACCGAGAACTCTTTTTAGGAAAGTGGCTTTTACTTTTTCAAGTTGCTTTAGATCTTTTTTCTTTAGGTATTTCCATATTATTTGGCAGGCCATAGACGAGTATTGGAATAATCTTTGCGGTGAATAGCTGTTTTGCTGTATCTAGTGACAGTCTGTTTATGTATTTTATGTGTTGATGCCTCTTATGGCTGCAATGCTTTTTCAGTTATATGTTTGCTGAAACATGTGCCCGTTGTTTGGAAGGTTACTCCAAGATTTTGTAATGACTTGTTTGTTTTAGTGGATCTTGTCCATAGTACACCATTTCGTGTGTTGAGACTCTTCCTCCCTTTCTGAAGACCATCTGCATTGTCTTGTTTTTATTTATGTGGAGCCCGTTTTCTTCTGTCCATGTTATGAGGTGTTGAAACTTTCCTGTAGATCTCTGTGCTTTGTCGCGCATAGGACCATATCATCTGCGTACATGTATATGGTAGCTTTACTGTTTGCCATCTTTAAAGCATGTGCGATGTCTGCAGTTGTGATGTTGAATAGCAGAGGACTTATTGGGTCGCCTTGGAGAACTCCATTTGTTTGTATTATAGGAGCCGATGTCGTTACGTTATCGTTTATGGTCACTTTATTTACTGCCATAATACATCTGATGATGCGTGACAAATAGTTGTCTCCACTTATCCTTTCGAGCTTCTTCATTATGATCTGTCTGTCAAGTAGATCAAACGCTTTTGTGAAGTCGATAAATATTGTGTACAGTTTACCTTTGGGGTGTCTGAGTGATTCTTGGATGTCTGTCAACAGGTTGTTTATGGCGTGTATGGTGGCTCTTCCCTTCCTAAAGCCGAATTGTTCCTCTGTAAATCAGTACAAAATTAGAATAATGATTTTAATCTTTGATAATTTCTACTTCAATTTTATTTTGAGTCTTCAAATTCTTTCGTCATATAGTAGTTTAGAATAAAATTATTGTACTTTTACGGTAGGCTATGTCCATTGTTGTTTAAATTCATAGTTTTTTTTTGTAAAGAATTAAACTGACTATTTAACTCAAGCTCCAAATGGGAGTCAATGACCAATCACGTTTCAATGAATTTTGTTTTACAACCAATCACAGTCATGTTTCACCTCGATATTTAGGCCTATCTATTTCTCTTCATCATATTAAAGAAAGCTCTCCCTTTTCAATATTCTGAACCGCTCACAGCAATATTTTGCAGTAACTGACTCTTGAACAAATACGTCGAATATAGCAAATAATGAATATATTCCTTCGACTACAAATTTGAAAATTGTGTGTTCAATAAATTGTGTTTTTAAATAATGGTTTTACAGAGTTGTTTCCTAAAAAAATATAATTATTTTAATAATAACCTATAAAATTGGTTATAATATACAGTTTGACGTGTTTCATTTTTTCTCCACTAGGGTGCATTCTTACAATATTGCGATCTATTTGGCAATAAATAATATGATCCAGTTGCAGTGGATGAAAAAATGAAACTAACCAAACATTTCTCATTTATTTTCAAACATCGCATTTTTTAAATATATAATATTTTAAAATAACTATATCTAAATAGTCGACCGCTGTGGTCTCGAGGTAGCGTGCTGCCTTGTCACGCATCGGGCCCGGGACGGGCTCCTGGGTGAGGTTTTTTCGGGGTTTTTCCTCACCTATAAGACAAATGTCAGAAAGCTTAGGGCCCAACGGTCCCCGAAAATCATCCGGCCACCATCATTATCCTTATCATCATCATCCTTCACCGGTGTGGAAAGCAACGGGAAACTACCACACCTACAATTCCCTAGTAAAATTGCAAAGCATAGCATGAAAAATGCTATAATTGCAGTGAAAGACCTGCCCTCGGGCAGAATTACTATGGATGGATGGATATTTAAATAATGATTTGTGAGTAAACAGCTTAATTTTGTTCGTTAAATAGTCCTAACAAATACGACTCTTGATTTCTAAATCCTCTAGATAAATTGGAAATCACTCGTGCCATTACTTATGATTAGAGGGCGGATTTATATGCACTAAAAACCATAAATATATGCATGCAACTATGCAGCAAAAAAGTTGAAAATATGCTCTTAAAATTAAAAAAAATATGCACAAAAATAAATTTTTCTTCTTATAGTAAAATACACTATTTTCTCACATCATTTTATTAATTTTTTATGAAGCAAAAATTGTAATATTTTTACTTTTTCGCTCCTAATTGAAGTTAATAATTGTATTTTATAGCGTCATTCTCATTAATCTTGTCTGTATTATGAAATATAAGTCAACAATCATTTAATGATCGCTTATTAACTTTTATTACAATAAATAACCAAATATTTTTTTCTAAATTTTCTGGTAGAAAGCCCTTCCTTCTGTCACTTAAAACGTGTTTGTACGAAGAGAATATTCTGTCCACTTCATATGAGGTCACAGGGCACTATCGCAAAGAGGCTATGTCACTCATAGAATAAGAATATGAATTATATTGATTTAATGATGTGATAAACTGATAATAAGTTATTTAAAATGCTCACATGTTTGTCGCAGAATTGGCATAGTGTAATTTTTCCATTTGTTGTTAATGTAGGTTTCCCACCAATCCATTGATGAAGCAACGATATTTTACTGGATTTTTCTTTCGGCATTGAAAACACTTGTCTTGGTCCACTAACATTCACAAAATGGTATTTGAGAAAATAATTTAAACTTCCATTCCCGATTTGTTTTGTCAGCGTGGTCAATAATGTACAACAGGCTTCCTTTGTGTGAAATGAAGTATATTTTACACACATGAAAGTATATTTCAGAAAATAATTTTGAGTTTTTGAAGTGTCTGCCGACAGTCTCAATAAAGCTAATGTTCAAATTTCAAAGAATATCGCCGGTTGAAAACGAAAATGACGGAATTACCACCAATAAACTGTCCATTGTTGGCAAGCACGTTCATCTCTTTCGACATCTTCCTTTCAGGGAATGATTTAGGCCAGATTGCTTTATAGACCTGTTGAGATTTAAAACTGCAGAGCCCTGCTCGACATTTTCACTGTTGTGCGAAAGTGCGAAATAGGGATGCTGGCTTTCTATGAGAACAAGATTGACTTCATTTACAAAAACATGACAATAAAGCAGAAACTTGTCATTTTATGGGGTTACAAACTAATAGGTTAATATTAAATAGGGAAAAAAGTATAATATATGCACCCATATGCACATATTAGTGAAATATGCGCTAATCCCTTGAATATGTATTTATATGCACTATAAAATTTTGCCAATTGATTTCAAATGACATGAAACGCATTTTCCTCTTCCGTGCATATGTTTATCTTTGAAGGTATAAAACATGCAAATATGCACAAATCCACCGTCTACTTATGATAATGAAAATTGTACCCAGTGAGTTGGCTCAAGCAATAGTGTTTGTTATTCGGAGGCTCTTGAATTCAAATCCCGGTTCCGATCACTCTGATTGAGGATTTTTCTGGTTTTCCACAATCGTCAAAATAAATGCCGGTTGGGATTTCATTACAAGAGCCCATTTCATAACATTCATCATTTCGTAACATCATTAAATAAAAATTCAAAGTACATCAAATATATAGATGCTATATGACTTAAAGTCCACCGCTGTGGTCTCGAAGTAGTGTGCTGCCTTGTCACGCAGAGGGCCCGGGTTCGATCCCCGGTCGGGGCAGTTTTTCTGGGTGAGGTTTTTATCGGGGTTTTTCCTCACCTGTAAGACAAATGTCAGGAACACGTTAAGGCCCAAACGGTCCCCGAAATCATATGGCCATCATCCTTCATCGGTGTGGAAAGCAACGGGAAGCTACCACACCCACAATTCCCTAGTAACGCTGCAAGCATAGCATGAAAATGCTATGATGTCAGTGAAGGACCTGTCTTCGGTCAGAATTACTATGGATTGATATGACTTAAGGGGGCACGCCGTAGCGTAGTGGTTAAGGCACTGAGCTACAAGCCGGAGGGTCGAGGGTTCAAGTCCCGTTGGGGTCAGGATTTTTAAACTGACCCAAACCCTCTGGCGGCACTATGGCCCTGGGGTCGACTCAGCCTCTAACTGAAATGAGTACCAGACGCTTGTTCTGGGGTAAAGGCGGCCGTCACGCAGGGCTGATAACCCGGCTGACATAAAGTGCCGATTGTCTAGAAAAAGTGGGAGCCTTAACCTCCTACTACCCCAAGGGCCTCCTGAGGCCTGTTGTGGGATCACTTTACCTTTGGATATGACTTAAAAGTGCTGAAGGCTTCTTTAAATTAAAAATGCATATATTAAATTTTAATTAATTATGATATAATCAATTTGCCTTGAGGATTAAAAACAACACGAAATACCCAGTCATGTTAGTCGACACTAGAACTTAAACTCTAGACCTCCCCGAGTACGAGACTTAAATTACGACTTCAGGAACCTCTTGATATTTAATGTTTTTTTTCTATTTTCGCTTGGTACATTGAATTTCATGTTAGGATTCTATTTTGGAAATTATTTCGTTAATTTTTTATTCATTTGATTGCGGATTTATCCAAGATGATCTGCATAACTCCCAATTTCCTCTGCAATTCTTTCTTGTTTTTAACATCATTATTATGGAAAGAAAGTTAGAGGCAGAAAAATACATCAGATGAATATTAAAATAAATGGTTTGTATGCAGATACAAAAAGGAAGGCTTAGTTAAGGAAAGAGTGGAGAATTCTGAGTTTGCAGTGAAAGACCTGCTCTTGGGCAGAACACTATGAATGAATGTGAAAATTGCTGTAATTTTTAGCTTGTGAATATTGTTTTCGGTTAAATTATTTTTATATTTTTTATGCTCTACTGAGATGATTGTTCTGATGGATTTAGGGAATCCCGAAATATGAAATGAATTCAATTGGGCGAGGATTGGGTCCAATAGATGAACTTTAGTGAAAGTGGAAATTAACTTACGGTTTCCGTTAGTTTATTGTAATGTATTTTGGCAGAATTCTAAACAAAACATTTAAAGTAAACCGACATTGAAACGGTATGGACACATGTTAAGGATAGAAGAATAAAGGAAACCAAAACAAATAATGGAAGCTAGAACTGAAGGGGAAAGAAAGGCAGGGAATATCGAGTAGGATGTTTGATAATAGCCTATGGAGGAAATAGCAAGGAAAGTAGGAAAGTAAATCAGAGAATTGAGGAGAATGGAGTAAAACGGAATTCTGGAGGTAGTGGATTGAAGCATCCTGAATGCTGCAATGCAGATAGGAAAATGGAATAAAAAGAAGTGGTGTAGAAGGACTTTCAAACATTATAAAAATGCATTCTGCAAAAGAAATCGTAATTTTGTCTTATTGCCCTAAACACGTCCAAACCGCATACCAAACATTTCCATATTGCATAATTCCTGTCTTAAAATCTCACGTAGCATCTTATCTTCGTTTGTTTTTATTCTCCTCTTGTAGTTGCAAGATTTTATCCTAACTAGAAGTCATTACAAGTTGTAAAACCTGAAACAAGAACAATAAAGATTAGGTCGGCTTTAAACCAAGTCACAGTAATACACGAAGGATAATTAGCATTTTTAAATGTAATAGTTACACATGTAGGTTTTCCCAACATGAGTACTTGTTCCAGGGGCGGAAGGACACAACCCGGATATGAATGTGTGTGTATTTGTGTTTCTTGCAAGAGTTGAGAAAGCTAAAATAAAAATTTGAGAACCTTCACCTATACGTGCGTAATTTTCATACATTTCGCTATACCATGTTAGTATATTACCTTCAAACTTTTTTTATAATTTATATGCAATTATTTCTTCTTCATTTCATTATCTTGGCAAACCGTTATTTTAGAACTGATCAAACATCATTGTTAACTCTTCATGCCATGTTGCAACATTCATAAAAATAAATGCTACACTGATAAACGAACTCATTGGCATTATCGAACCCATAGGTTCATGGCCGCGCGAACATGAGCTCTCCATACGTCCTTAATCTGAACTAATGTTTTCCAATCATCTCTGTGTAATTTATCTCCCTCAAATCATTGTTAACGTTATTTTCCTACCTCATTATTGGACTATCTACTGGGCTTTTCCTTTGGCTTTCCTACAAGGAGTTTTCATGTCCCTCTTTTATTCCCACTCGTACCACACGTATTGCCCATCGCAGTTTACGAGACTTAATTGTTCTTATTATATCTAGTTTCCCATAAAGATCATATAACTCACTGTTATGTAGTCTTCTCCATTCACTGTATGTTCGTCTCTCTTTAGTCCAATTTTTTCTCCTAAGAACTTTATTTTCAAACACTTGTAATGTTTTCTCCTCCCTTAAAGTGAGAGTCCATGTTTCGTATCCATATAAAATATAACTCGAAGAATAATAGTTTTATATGTATTTTAAGTTTAACGTTTTTTAGAGAAGTTGGCCGTCAAGACTCGCTGTTATGTGTAATAACAGCCACTTCTTCAAAATCCCTCACTTGTCATTAATTGTCCATTTTCATTGCTTTATGTATTTCTATATGTGGCCATAATATTACACATGATTCTTATATATGTATATATATTTTTACGAATATCAGTTCTACTATACGAATAAAAATGTAATACTATCATTATTAAACAAATTGTAAGGGGAAATTTCATAAATGTTATAATGACAAAGGGATATATTTATTGTGTCTGTTTTTGGAAAACATATGACATTATTTCAGAAAAAAACAAATGAAATAAAATTAATTGAATTGATTCTACGGCTAAATTTGAATAAACGTGTAAGGAAGTAAATTCCATTCGATTTAACATGTCCAATGCCGGCTTTGTATATGTGACTGGGTGTTGGACTTGTAGAAAAATTTGATTCTGCGCTCCTTATTAATATTTAATCGCTAGATTGTGCGCCATATTCCTGCATTAAATTGCAAACCTCTCCGCAGTTCATATCTTGAGAAGGCATGTGGCACTGTTGATGGCGATTCGCCCGTCGCGTCGGTTAGGGACGTTATGCCATGTGGCCCACTTGGTGCTTTTGGTTAGGATTAGGCTACAAGCCAACACCGGGTTTCACCTTCTCCCTTTTCTTCACCCATACAAAACACTTTACACTGCACAAAAAATAAAAATGCACTCATCCTATGCCCCTCTTTGTACACAATACAAGAATGCATCTTCTATGTAAAATGGTCTGCCGAAGTGGTGCGTCAATTGAAAATAGACCACATTAACGCCAGCGGAACCCGAAGCTTGTAAAGTTCAGCTGATGGCATTAGAACACACGCGCGTTCCTCATCAGATTAAAAATCAAATGAGAAGCAAAGATCTGAGATGCCAATGCAATGAGGAAGAAATAACAATTAAAAATGAGTGTGTTCCATTACTACCCACTACACTTTGAGTGCTCCGGGTTCCGCACTAGGAGGATAGATGGCGTTAATATGGTATATTTTCAAATGTATGCACCACTTATGCAGACCACGTGTGTGTAGGCCTACCTGTATTAGGTCTGTGTACAGAGACAAGCGTAGAGTGACTGAATGTAAAGTGTAGACTCTATACTGCAGCTGAATTTGGAATTTAATGCAGGCATGTAAAAATAATTGTACACCACTACCCCTCCTAGCCTTGAGATTACAATTAAAATTTCCAACCAGTTAGGGATAGAACCCGGAACCGTTAGTCATGAGGCAGACAATTAAAACTTCCAAGCCATCAGCAATAGAACCCGGAGCCGTTAGTCATGAGGCAGACATACCATTAAATTAGTTAGAGTGCTCGACAAACATTAAAATATATTCTAAAAATTGAGACATGTTTAAGGAAACTCTGCCGATCACGCCACGATGACGGACAGTACTCACACGGAACTTTCTGTGTTCTCATATCGAAATCTACCTTGAAATTTTGACAGAAAGCTGCGTGATTTACTGTAAATAACCAAAATCGAGACCACAAAAAAAAGTTAAATTTAAACATTATACTTAGGCAGTCATTGTTACAGGTAGGAATGAATGCGGGAATTAATAATAATACACATAATATGTGCATGATGGAATGGACGTATGCGGTTGTCAAAGTGCCGCTGACAAATTGCCAAGTTATAAAATATTTTGATTTCGATCTCAGAACCTTGCAGTTAGATCTCGCAGCTGACTTTTGGTACATAGGATCGTTTCTTGAATAATCACTCCGTAAATGAAATTTGAAGACATGTTTCTAATGCAGGAAAATTATCTGCCTAACTATTACAGATACAGATTTTTGTACTGATAACACTGGCCTACAAAAATGAACCTTTTTTTTCACAAGAATAAAAATAATATATTCTGTAAGTATTTTTCATGCTGAATTCAAATATCATTTCAGTTTTTCCTAATCAGGCAGGAGTTTTGTATGATATTTATTTGAATTTTTTATAATACTACTCATTCTGTCTTACCTAGAAAGTGGTAGATAGTGATGTTCGGGCATATTTTGCACCTGAAACATCTCTCTTCTTGGACCAACAGTAGTCAACCAGCATGTTAGAACTCAACTTGCCTTGGTACCTGTTTTCCATTATAGAAATTTGCTGATGATAATGCTCACCGTGCTCATCGCTGACAGCCCCAAGAATTTCCGGGAAGAAGTCTAAGTGAGAATCCAAGAAGTGAATTTTTAAATACCGGTACATGTTGCTTTATTAAAATCCAGAAGATCAGCCACTAGGCCACGATAGTTTTCTGCTTTATGGTTTCCAAGGAAATTGCAACATATATTTTTGAAAAACTGCCAGGCTGCTTTTTCAAGTGGATTTAACAGTCCTCAGAATATTCATCAGCCGTTAATAATCATATTTGTGGTCATATAAAAATTCCTTCTTTCAGTTTAGCCTCACTGATTTTTTGAAAATGTTCGATTTCAAGTACAAGAATCCTTCAGAAAGTTTATCCATAACTTTGACGAAATTTTCCATTACTTCTAATTTAATATGCAATGGAGGTAAATATATTTTTTGAGGATTCACTAAAGGGACATGTGACACATTTTTCTGGCCAGGGATAAAATATTAACGTTTAGGCCATTATTTTTTAACGTAGTGAGACTGACACATCACACTGCTAGATTAACAGATCTGAGCATGTCAAAACATGAATGAACCTGAGTAGTCTTGTCTTTTGATGCTTCAGCATGACATTATGTATAATTTACTTGAATACAACTTGAATAAAATTGCTAAATATAAAGTAAAGGTTCCTATGAAAGGTCAAAGAGAATGCTAAAATGAGATTTTAAAAAGTAGCTGTCACAAAAAAAACTGTGCCTGATGGAAAAATTCTGACTACATTTCTGATTTCAGCATGAAAAAATGCATTAGATTCACTAAACAGATTTCTTGTGAAGAAAACCTCGTCGACCAGTGTAATATAATATATAAAAGTGAATGTTTGTTTGTTTATTTGTTTGTCTGTTTGTTTATTTGTTTGTTTGTTTGTTTGTTCGTTCGTACTTTATGCGCGGCCATACCGTTGATCCAATTGTGATGGGACTTTTTGCAAAATGTTCAGGAGATTCCCGGGATGAACATAGGCTATAAGAGAGTTGTGATACTCAACTCCTATACCCTTAAAATTCGCCATTTGTAGTGGAAAACGTGAAAAAAGTAGCTCTTTGGACGCTTAAATGGCTTACGCTGCCTAAACCATAACTAATACACAAAATTAATGATCTTGAAGAAGATTTTCGGGCTGTAGGCCGTGGTCGTGAGGCTTGTAGTTCCCCGACGTTTAGCCAGAGACTGCGTCTGGCATGCTCAAGGGGAACTACAAGCCTCACGACCACGGCCTACAGCCCGAAGATCTTCTTCAAGATCATCATAGCAACTCCGGCCGTGAAAGTCTAAGTCAATACACAAAATTAATGTACACAGAATTGAATATCTCAAAAAGCTCTACAAGAAAGTCCGCGACAGCATATGGTTCTCTTACGGATAACTCGCAATAGCCATTTTTGTCTTTAATTGATACCAAGAAGATCGAGACAAGTACGTAGATTCCTAAGCAGGCATAGCAGCACATGGCGGATAACTCACAATAACGAATTTTGTCTTTTAGCTCATTTATGCCAAGAAGATCGAGATAAGTAGATCCCCGGGCAACACCGCGTAATCAGCACGGAGAATCTTAAAAAATAATTACGATATACATGTATAATTATTTTTCATTTTACTTATTCAACTAATCATAAGAAGTAGGTTACATTAATTTGTGTCTTTCAGCTCATTTATGCCAAGAAGATCAGGATGAGTAGATTCCCCAACAACGCCGGGTAAACAGCACGGAGTATATAAAAATAATTACGATATAATTTTTCCTTTTACTTATTCAACTAAATATAAAAGCACATTAATTGTCATGTATTTAGGTGTAGCAGCGCATGCCGGTTATCATGTATTACGAAAATAATAGGGCATTATTATAAAATGTTGTTAATAAAGAAATTTACATAGGGCTTATATGAATTTCATAGTTTTCATATAAGCTCTCACTGTGAGAATCTACATTTTTATTGCATCCCCCACAAAACTTAAGTGAATAGCCTTGCCAGCCTCTTGTAGTAGGCCTAAATATTTCAGCCAAGTTATTTTCAAAACAACATGTAACGAGAGAAGTATGGGGAAAATTATTTTGGAAACCCTGAGAGTCAGGAAAAGCCCCTTGGTCGCCAGAGGCGATGTTTAACTATGCTCTCAAGCCTCGTAAGAAGATTCAGAATGTGTGTGGAAGTAGGCTATATTCGAAACACTCCCTAGCAGGAATTGATATCGAAACAAGGCCTATCATAATTTATTTTAGGGATTTTATCATTTATGGAAATCACGATCGCGGCTTGGAAAGACAATCCACTGATAACGTAAAAATACTTAATTGCACGATAGACCAAGTGGAGGCCGTTTCTATTTACCAAAAAAACCCCTTGGGGTGTATAAAATTTAACTTAGATTTGTCGACAGTAATCCAGCTTAAAGTCTCTAAATCCAAGTAATTAGAATTAATTTGTTTTACTGTATAAATCGTAGACTTTAATATTCTCTACGATTATCTTAATATGAGTCCACCTCTGTGGTCTCGAGGTAGCGTGCTGCCTTGTCACGCGGGGCAGTTTTTCTGGGTGAGGTTTTTATCGGGGTTTTTCATCACCTATAAGACAAATGTCAGGAAAACTTTAAGGCCCAAACGGTCCCCGAAATCATATGGTCATCATCATCATTGGAAAGCAACGGGAAGCTACCACACCTACAATTCCTTAGAAAAGCTGCAAGTATAGTATGAAAATGCTATGATTGCAGTGAAGAACCTGCCCTCGGGCAGAATTATTATGGATGGATCTTAACATGAGATATTCAGTGGATTCGCTATCAAATTATAGCCACGGTGATTATCTTGTATGTAATATCGAGGGCTTCATTTAAATAATAAATGTCCACCGCTGTAGTCTCGAGGTAGTGTGCTACCTTGTCAGGCAGCGGACCCGGGTTCGATCCCCAATCGGAACAAGATCCCTGAGTGAGGTTTTTACGGGGTTTTTCCTCGCCTGTAAGACAAATGTCAGGATACTTTAAGGTCCAAACGGTCCCCGAACATCATCTGGCTATCATTATAATTAATCAGGATTAAGGCCTCTCCTGGCACATCATGTCATTGGGGAAGCGTAATCACGTCTTGCGGACGCCCGAATCTCAGAAGTGGGTTACAATTCGCCAATGCCAGGAGAGAATACCAGAAATGTCGAAAAAGGCAAACTGGTGGTATTTAATTTAAAAAAATAAATAATAAATTCAATAAAGGTAGTGTTTCAATCAACAAATGAACTGTATTCTGTTGTCAAACCTGAAGTAGATTTTCTCGTCACTAATCCAAGCGACCTCACTGAGTTATCAAGTTAAAGAAGAATTCATTACCGAACCTAGTTATTATTCGGCTTCACAATATAACAATGATAGATTCCTTGCGAAAAAGTGTAGGATATAGTAAACGCTAATAAAGCGAATTTTCAGAACAATTTGATTAATTAGGCTATTTTACTTAGTTAATAAAAACCCATGATACGATAGCTCCACCGCTATATACCAAGTGAAATAGCAGGAATTCGAACTCGGCGGGGGGGGGGTCGGTAGATTTTTTATAGGCTGAATTTGGATGGAATGTAAACTTTGGATCCCGTATTACAGATTTAAAGCAAGTTAAATAACCTCAACTCTGAAAAAAAAAAAAAAAAAAAAAAAAAAAAGCCTCTGTTCAAAATGTATCGGTCCTTCCACGTCAAAATTTTAATTTTAATGCTAATGAATTGAGCTGTTAAAGCGTCGCGTCGTTAAATAAAAATACTAAGGCCGGTATTCAAGAACCAAACTTTCCGCAAAGAGCAACTCTCAGCCCGTCTCTCCGTGGTTAATTATGTGGGTCATACAGAACCTACTCTAACTGGCTCACTTTATTCAACATCATGGGCTAATAAGATATTTATTTTAAAAAAAGTTTCCGGGAACAATTGAAAGATGAGAACCTCAGCTTTACAGAAATACGGAGATGGCATGGTCTAGAGAGCTTGGTTCTTGAATACCGGCCTAAGACTACGACAGTTACAGAACGAACACTTGCAATATAGTGTTCTAATACATTACGTAGAATAAGGAATTTGTAAATTATCCAAACTGCTTTTAGACGAATAAAAATACTGCTGTTATCCATCATTCACAAGAATGCGGGATGTCACCAACATTGTTCAAGATATGTTTAGAAGATGTATTAATGAAGTGGAATAAGTCATGTAGGGGAATGGGAATCAACATTAATGGCCATTTACAGCACAATTTATTATTCGCTGATGACCAGATTATAATAGGACAAGATAAAGAAGATATAGAATATATGATTAGAAAGTTAGTAGATGCATTTGAGGTAGGTGGACTGAAGATAAATTGTATCAAAACAGAATATATGGTAATCGGAGGAAATTCAGAAGACCTACAAATAAATAATATGATAATTAAATGTGTTGAAGAATTTAAATATCTTGGATCTATAATAGATAAATCTGGTACTTGTGAAAAATATATTATTAACAGAGTAAATTGTGCAAGGAAGGCGATTAGATCCCTGAATGGTCTTTTATGGAATTGAAATTTGACCAGAAAAACAAAAAAAAAGAGATTATACAGACAATAATAGAAAGTATACTTACATATGGATCAGAAAGCTGGACAATAAATGAAAGGATGCAGAAAAGAATCTTGGCGACAGAAATGGATGGGTTACGGAGAAGTATGAGAATATCCAGGCTACAACATATTCGAAATACATATATCAGACAAGAAATGGATGCACAAGAAACTGTTATCGATAGGATAACAAAGAGAGCTCTACAGTGGTATGGACATGTACAACGGATGTCGGAAGACCAGTGGCCTAAACAGGTGTTGGATTGGATGGTACCAGGCAGAAGGAAGAGAGGGAGAAGTAGAAGAGCATGGTATGAGGGAATATATGATGCCATGATGAAGAGGGGTGTGGAAGATAGACAATGGGAAGATAGGAATCTCTGAAAAGCAGGAATCAAAGGCAAACTGCTGTAAAGTGGAAAGCCTGTATTAAGTATTAAGTCAGTATCCATCATTCATTTACAGTTGTTAGAATTTCTTCGAATAAAATTCCAAAGCAATATTTTGTAGATCTGCAAAGCAAAATTCGTAGATCTGAAATCAAAATGAATTCATTGCATGAGAGGAAAATACCTCTGGTATTAACATGTGTGCCTTAAATATATTATAAGTCATTTGAATGTGAGAATTTATATTTACTTTCGTGTCTAAATAATTCAAATTTCCTTCTATCCACTCCTTACAAGGAAGTTAAACACGAGAAAGTAAAAGGGAAGTAATAAAAATGTTACCTTAACCTTTATTAAAATATGAACAGTAATTATTGCTTTATGTAAATTATTTTAGATTAAACATTGTCGAAGATTTTATATCTGTGTAACAACTTTTTATTTTCGCTTGTATTTAAGTTACCTTATGAACATCAAAATATAGTACGTCAAAGGTTACTTTAAAGTAATAGTATCTTTATAGTTAATTGTAAAAGCAAAATATTTTCAAAACAACACTGTTATTCGTGCCTTTGGTAGGGAATAGATTTAATCATGATATTTTATTGTCCATGTTATCTCAAATTTCAGCTGTTAGGAATTAGTATCTAGGGGAGAGTTCAAATACGTACTGGATTTTAGAAACTTGAAATCCGGAGCGTGATCTTATCTCATCTCCATATTAAACGATCGCGGTTTAGATTATTGACCCGAAGCCTCTAGTCCACATTTCACAAATTTCAAAAATGTATGCAATTTTACCTCTGAATATTTTGTGTTTGTTATTTTTTGTGGACGATTATATCTTAACTTAAAGTCAAATCTGCACCTTAAAGGTACAGTGCGATCAGTATAGCATTGGACAACAGACGCGGGGATTTCACTGTACACTGCTGACGCACTCGCGGCGGGGAACAGACAGCGTAAGATCGCGGTGATACAACCACACACATTTTCGTAACTATTTTACAAATTGTCGTACTTACCAACTTTATTGACGCAGGTACTGGAACAGGGTCACCCAGTTGAAGAGCATGTGTCTTGGTTATTTTAAATGGATGCAATTTTAATAATTAGTAGCTTTTGTATAGAGCCTTAAGACATTTCTACTTGTTGCAAAAGGCGCCTAAGTGTTCCAATCGATAACACATGTCGTCTGTTGTTTCTTCTGTGAGAACGCTACGCGGCTTGTATGGTTTCTTAGGCTCTACACTTCCTGTTGCATGAAATTTGTTGTACAGAGTATGGACTGTTAAATGTGATGGAATTTTTATACCCGGGATTCGCGTTTCAAAGAATATTTATACTTGGCTGGCAGACTGAGTTAACAAATATTGATCATAAATAAATATACGTTGTTCAGTGAAAAAATTATTATCCATTATACAGTTTACACTTTACACTTATGCACACGTCATTCAGTTTACACTTATACACGTCTGTTTTACAATATACAAATTTTAATATTGAAATAACTTATACACACACCATTCAATACACGAGGAAAAGCCAGCGGGCACCTTATCCACTCGAAGCACACAATCTGACTGCGACCATGAATGCGTGGGATGTGCTTGTATACTGCTGAGTCTGCGCACATTTCAAGCCCATGCCTGCACATGTAAGCCTTCGTCACCGCACAGCACAAACCCCGCGTCTGCTGTCCAATGCTATACTGATCCCACTGTATAATGTGATAAGTCCATTTTTATACTTTTTAAGGTAGAGGCAAAAATCTTGATTTTTACTTATTTCGAAACTCCCAAAGTTACTAACGTACAGAATTTATTTACTTTCGATATAGTAGAATTAAATATTATACTATGTTGCATGAGTAGCTGAAATAAAATTCTTACGTTCAGTAGCAGGCTGTACATTGATAGATAAGAAATGTAATAAAGAAATAAGGATCGAATTAAACATCTACAGCGTTATAGATAAAATTCAAAACTCAAAATCTAACTGACTCCAACATATAGAAAGAATGACACCCAATTGACTCTCACAAATTTTGCTTCACTACAAACCCAAAGGAAGGAGAAATATTGGGCTCCCCATAACTAAATCGAGGGATACGGCCTCTTGATGTGAAAACAGTTTTATGTCCTAATTCCATTATGTAGAAGAAGAAGTAGAAGAATATTTTGCATGGTATAATTACTCAAATTATGGTCACAGAGAATAGATTTAGTATTAAATCACTACTTTTCCGCAAAACACTTTTTTAACCGTTAACATGCACTATTCTTGCGAGATACCAAGAAACAAGCATTTTTATAACTTGGAAAGTTTCCTGTATCAAAATTATGGCTTCCTTCGAAAGGGAAGTAAATCAGTGAATTCCGTTGCATAGATTTACGGCCTTAAAAATAAAATAAAGCCTGAAATAAGAGGATCAGACCAAAATTGTCGACCTTTTCACGCCCAGTTTTGAATCACGATGCAAATGATCTGAAATGTTTATTTCTATTCGAAAGTCCTCCCAAATAATTGCTTAAATATAAAAATTAATTATAATATGAATTATATATTTTTTATTTTTGTTGCAGATATTATGGACAGCACTATCCTTAGCTCTGGGATTGGAGATTCGAGGAGAAATCATCCGAGGTGTTCCATGCATCAAGCGCTTTCATCAATTATTTTGTCCCACTGCAGGAAATAGTTATCCTATGTGAGTTTAAGTGGACCCGAAACGTCCTATACTTATAATGTTAAATGTAAGGAACATTTTCTCCTGAACTATTTATTAATCCTATCAAGTTGAAATGTTTACAGTTGGAAGGTTCATATATTTAGAGTCTTATATCATAAGGATTTATATAGATATACATTTATATCAATTTTTTTTTTCTTTGCACATATTTTCTTTCAGTTTTTTACACTCTATTTTGCAACCTAAATTATTTAATTACTGAGCTATCACAACATAAATATGGTAAAAATTGTATATGAGCACTATATTGAAGCCCTGAAAATTTCAGGTCTCTAGCTTTAATAGTTTAGAGGAAAATGTTCTTTATATATTGAAAAAATGAATGCTAACTATGGAAGAGAGTTGACGGCTCACGCCCACATTTTAAAGGGACGGGGAATATTTAAAACAAATAATTAACACACTTAGAAACAAGATACAGGCAAGATAATTATACCATATTAAAGAGGAATCTTTCTAGTATTTTAATTGATAAAAAATGAAAATGTATTTTTTCATCACATCTGGCCTCCCTTAAGATGAGTAATAATAAAATAATGTAAGATTTACACAAGAAAACTAAAACTTACGGCATACACATGTGTAATTTAATGGAGTAGCCTATTTGATTAAAGTGTGCATGACCATAGTACAAACTAAAACAATATTACATACGTAAATATTTCATAATATGATTAATAAATACACGAACACAAAAATAAAGAGAAAAAAGATGATAATACATTTTAGATGAAAGCATAACTTTTATTAGCTTCTTTTTTTTTACTACTAGATTGGTACTCCAATTTGATTGACTTTTGATGTCTGAGACGTTAAGTAGCATTATAATGATATTGTGAAAATAAAAATTAATTTCTGAACCAGGAATCGAACCGTGGACCTCTAGTTCTCCGTACTAGTGTGCAGCCCACTACACCATTCTAGACTTGGCACAAACATTAACAATTCTTTCCACTACAATTCTTTTCACAATATCATTGTAATATTATAATATGATCCATTATTAGAACTGTGTTAAAATAACAGTATTGGAAAATGTTAACGTTAAATAGCGTCATTATATAAAATAATTTCTATCTCCATCGACTCTTACAGGAATATTACTCTATCAAACAATTTATTGTACCATTTGATTTATGATAACGACACAGAATAACGCGTTTTTTTATATGCGTGTGTTCTAAAGCCATTCACTGCACTTCTCGTGCTTCAGATTCCGCCCTGTGCGGATGTACTATAGCGTTAATGTGGTATATTTTCTATTTACGTACCGCTTCGGCAGACCACCTCATGTAGATGATGCATTCTTATGTTGTGTATAGAGCGGAGTATAGGGTGAGTGCATATTAATATAATGTAAAGTGTGTTGTCTGAGGGATAATGATGAAAAGAAAATATAAGATTAAATCCGGTGACGGCACGCAGCCTACTCCTGTCTGTCTGTTGGCAGAGCGTAGCGCTGCCCACAGTGTCGCGTTTGGAACCAGGTGTAGCTCCCTGGCGGCTAATACTGTAATGGCTATCGTTTTGTGATTTCATCATTTGGCGCTAGTTAGCGGCATCAGTGTTCAGTAAGATTTATTTTTGTTTTTACTTTTATATTTATTTTAGAAACTGAGGGTGAAATGAGGTGTTTCCCCTCTAGAGCAGGGCGTCGGAACGCTGACTACGGGCCACTCCAACGACGTCTATACGAAAACAAGTGTAACTAAATTAGTATGGTTCAAATTCTTCCCTGTAGGGGAGAGCGCCTAAATCTATGTTAAGGGAAACATAGGCTTACAAGTACAAATAGAAAAAGCAACACTTTCAAATATTATACGTTTTCGTTTGAAGGATTTTTTTTTAAATTTGATGAATATGAAAAGGATGAAAACAAAAGATAATATTAGACCTACCGGTAATTCCACATGTTAGCTGAAGGCGAGAGAAGTTCTTGAGGATAATCCTCATCATTATATTTGGACCGCGAAATACCGACACCTGGTAATTACACAGTAACTTACATGAGATGAGGCGTGAAGTTGACCTTCGTCTGTCTCACTCTCACCGAGGATATTGCACTTTTTTAAAAGATTGTGCAACATTGTCTGCCAAACTCATTTATATTATTCGGAAACGATTTCAGAATTAGGCCAATTTCTTCTTATAATGCTTGACGATTTTCGATAAATTAAATTTGAGATAATTTAACATCTTATTTTTTATCTTAGTAACAACGCTCAAAAGTAGGCAACAGTGGTATTTATTTACGTTTTATTTTGAGGCATTTGAATACTCTTAGTCATATTTTCGTGCATTTTTTAGTACATGCCAATAAATTGTGAATGTTTTATAAAAGTACAACTGATAAACCTGATGAATTAAGAAAAATTATAAATAATTAAATTGAGTATGTTAATGAAATACTGATACAGTATTTGGCTTGATGATTAAAAAAAATAAGGAGAGACAGAACAGAATATTTGGTCAGCATGAGGATTCACACTATGTACAGTAGCTCCCGTATGTGATTATTATTATTATTATTATTATTATTATTATTATTATTATTATTATTATTATTATTATTAAATTTCTGTTACAAAGCATTTTATTATATGGGTCCGAAACCTGGACAGTAAGTAGAAAACAAGCCAATAAGCTGTTAGCAGTGGAAATGGATTTTTGGAGGCGATCGACAAGAATTTCAAGAAGGGATAAGGTCAGAAACAGCACAATAAGGGAAATTATGCAATTTGAAAAAACCCATATTAGAAAAATAGAAAAACGTTTCAAATGGTATGGACACCTCATAACAATGAAAGAAGAGAATACCAAAGAAGATCCTTAATTGGAAAGGTAATGGAAGAAGTGGAAGAAGCAGACCTAGAGAACGTTGGATGGATGGAGTGAGAAGTATGGAAGCTAGAGACCTGAGGGAAGAAGATACTCTAGATAGAAACCTCTGGCGACAAATCGCTTTGGGTTGAAGGAGGAACACTGTACTGTGGGATATTCCTAATTTAAAAAAACTCGTAGATGCAAGAAATAATAACTGGAATGAGAACAAGACGACTGAAGGACATGCAGTGGATAACAGACTTTAGGCACAGAAAGATGTGTAAACATTGAAAATCTGTATATAAATAAAATTATTATTATTATTATTATTATATTATTATTATTATATTATATTATATTATATTATATTATATTATATTATATTATATTATATTATATTATATTATATTATATTATATTATATTATATTATATTATATTATATTATATTATATTATATTATATTATATTATATTATATTATTATTATATTATATTATATTATATTATATTATATTATATTATATTATATTATATTATATTATATTATATTATATTATATTATAATAATAATAATAATAATAATAATAAGGCTCCCACTTTTTCTTGACAATCGGCACTTGATGTCAGCCGGGTTGTCAGCCCTGCGTGACGGCCGCCTTTACCCCCATAACAGGCGTCTGGTACTCATTTCCGTTAGAGGCTGAGTCGACCCCAGGGCCATAGTGCCGCCAGAGGGTTTGGGTCAGTTTAAAAATCCTGACCCCAACGGGACTTGAACCCTCGACCCTCCGGCTTGTAGCTCAGCGCCTTAACCACTACGCTACGGCGTGCCCCCATTATTATTATTATTATTATTATTATTATTATTATTATTATCATCATCACTACTATTATTATTATTGCCGCAATGGACTAGTGGTTTTGTTTCTTGCCTCTAGTCCCGAGGGTCGTTTGACTTTTTAGGATGGAAAAATCCAAGAAGTAAATTCTCCGGGAGGGACTTTAAGCCGTCGGTCCCGAGTCTGACGATTTTCAGGATCGTAAAAGATCCTTAAGTCTAAATATAGATGCCTCCAAGCAAAATTTACCGACCTTATCATCATCACTTGGCGACAGCTATTGGTGCTGTCCAGTGTGCCTTTCCTAGGACTTGTGTTTGTCCCTTGTCGGCGCATTCGCGTGTGTATTCGGTATTGGGTTCAGCTGGTATACCCTAGCCTACACGGCGATTTTATGGGGATTTATTTTATTGTTTGGAGTAATCTGAGATGTATATGGATATTGTTGCTAAGGCGAATAGATCTCGCTTGATTGGGGCATCGGAAACTGTCTAGCTGAAGAGCTCGGCTCGATTCAGGACCGGAATGAGCCACACCACTCAGCGCTGATCATTCTGACTTTGGTTGCTTACATGCTAAGTATTATGGATTATTTATTTGGTCGAATATGTTTCTGTGTAGTACGCCATTATGGAAGGTGTCCTATATTGCGTGCTATTGGGTTTCCATGATCATGTATGTTTTGAAACATGGTGGTGGCCCTTTCTGCTATGATAGTATCAATATATGGAAGCATAACTAAATCAACTTGGTCTAGTAATTCCTAACAAGGGAGAGTCTAATGCCCCACATTGGGCCGTTACGCCATTGTAGATTATTAATATTATTAATGTTACTGGTATTATATTCTTTTTGTGCATTACAGTCATAACTTATGTATTGATTTAAAATCAGTTGGCAGATGTACACTTAGAAAAAAAAAGAATGCGTCAACTCTTGATCTCGAATGTTTTAAGTTCTAACGCGCGATTCACACGAGTAAACTAATTGCACAGTAGGTGTACAATATGTTTCCCTTCTTCATTTGAAGAGCATTCTTTCAAACACAGTAAGTCAGCGAACGCTTAGCTCAGTGCTTAGTGGCTTGATTTGTATGCAAGATGTTCGATTCCCGATGAGGTTAAATTTTTATTTGTTAAAATGCTTTCCATTTTATTCTGTCTGTCCATTCTTAAAGAAAAACGTACTATTTGGAAGTATTACTATTATTATTGTTATTATAATTATTTATTTATTCATTTATTTATTTGTAAACAGGTTTACAATGCAATAAAACGTCTTCCTGTTCCCAAAGCTTTTTTAAAGTTTATCTTCTTTCACCACTTCTCTATCTTGCCATTCTAATTCTTCCAGACCTAGTTCCCTCATACCTCTTCTTACCATCATCTATCCATTTAAATCTAGGTCAACCTCTCTTTCATTTCCCAGGTATAATCCATTGCAAAACTTGTCTGGAGTAAACTTTTCTCTGGCATCCTATGTATATGACCATACCATTCTAGTTGTCTGTATCTCACAAAATGTAATATAAAAATATATATATATATATACTTTTTTTTTGCAAATGCCCCGAGTTGTCTTTCGACATTCCTGGTGTTCTCTCCTGGCATGGCGTACTTGTAACCCACTTCTGAGGTTCGGGTGCCTGGAAGGTTGCCCCGATATGATGGGTGATGATGATAGTGGTGCGCCAGAAGAATCCCTAATCCTAAGATGAATATGAATGATGGTGATTGCGATGGCCATATGATTTCAGGGACCGTTTGGACCTTTAAAGTTTTCCTGACATTTGTCTTATAGGTGAGGAAAAACCCCGATAAAAAACTCACCCAGAAAACTGTCCCGACCGGGGATCGAACCCGGACCCTCTGCGTGACAAGGCAGCACTCTACCTCGAGATCACAGCGGTGGACACAAAATGTAATATTGAATTTTGGATTTTCATTTGTTGTCTGATGATTGTATTTCTGATTTTTTTCGCAATTTAGAATGTCTAGTTGAGTGCCTAAAACAATCTATTTCAGTAGACATAAGCTTTAAACTCAAATTTTTATTCAACTGCCATGTTTCTGCGTGCTTTGAATTATGGATTTATAAATTTGTAATTTGGTATCTATTTTTATCCCACAAAACTCCATTTAACTTTGTTATTACCGATCTGCCTTTTTGAATTCTATATTTTATGTCATTTTCTTGGATACATTTTGAGTTAATTTTGATCCCCAGGTAATTACATTCTTCACATCCTTTGATACATTCCGTTATTATTATTATTATTATTATTATTATTATTATTATCATTATTATCATAGTAATTCTGCAATCACTGCAATCATAGCATTTTCATGCTATGTTTTGCAGCTTTACTAGGGAATAATAATAATAATAATAATAATAATAATAATAATAATAATAATAATAATAATATTAATAATTATTATTATTATTGTCCATCATCTATGGGCTATTATTATACTGGGCATATATAAACTAAATACTTTAATTGAAGGGCGAAATTTTTTCCTCGTTAATGCGTAATAAATAAATATATAAGCACATACATATATGAAGACATATTATCTTTTATTACATAAATGTATAGCATTATTATTAAAACGTGGTACTGCACACACAATTAATGTTATACCGGTAGCTAAATAGTGTTTTAGAGTTTACGGTGGTAGGAATATTACTTAATATAGTGCACAGTGGACGTAAATTACGTGGCAGGAATTAAATGTTATAGGATGTATTTTGCGAAAATACAATAAAAAACATTGTTAAGGGATTCGAACCCTGGCTGTAATATATATTTCATCTTTTTGTATTTGATTTAACGATCTACGCTACTCGAACGTCGGATATTAGTTGTCTA
The DNA here is from genome assembly GCA_030220185.1 of Diploptera punctata. Classification (NCBI taxonomy): domain Eukaryota; kingdom Metazoa; phylum Arthropoda; class Insecta; order Blattodea; family Blaberidae; genus Diploptera; species Diploptera punctata. Next base: position 315,316 of record JASPKZ010000809.1, read on the forward strand.
AATCCTGGTTGTCTTGTTTACTTTTATACTATGGACGAGAGTTGAAGTTTATTTAAAATGTCGCAATTTGAGTAATGTTGCATTTGTCGAACACTTGTAAATATATAGATGACTCCTTCATCTGTTCTTTAACTGTTGAGAGGATTATAACCAAATACAGCGTATTTAAAACATTTAACAATGCGTTACCTCGTGAACCACAGCTTTAGCTCTTCGAGCATGCGAAGTGGGTCATGACAAGGACTCTGCTTTTTGAAGTGGCTCATACTTGTTTTTTTCTAAGTGTAAGTGTACATCAAGTATCAAATCATCACTCAAGTTCATTATAGTCAAATGCTGATTTTCAAAATGTATCACTGTAGTATAATGTTGAATTCTGTGTAATGTTTATACATTTCCTTATGATGTGTCAAGTGTCAATAAAAACAACGTCTTATGTAAAATAATAATATATTTCTGTGATTTCCTGGGTGGACTAGTGGTTAAGCTCCTTGCCTCTGGTCCCTAGGGTCGCGGGTTCAAACCCGGCCGGGGTCGATGGATGTTTTTAGGATGGAAAATCCAAGGAGCAAGTCCTGCGGGAGAGACTTTAAGTCATGGGTCCCGAATCTGAAGATTTTCAGGCTCGTAAAAGATCCTTAAGCCTGAATGAAAAGGCTTCTAAGCAAAATTTACCGAATTTTCCCGTCCTAGTACTACCTTGGTTTCCTAGATGTCAGTATTAGGCGGAACGCTGACCACGGACCACTCAAATGACATCTATATGAAAACAAGTGTAACTATATTAGTATGGTTCAAATTCTTCCCTGTAGGGGGAGAGCGCCTAAATCTCTGTTAAGGGAAACATGGGCTTACAAGATACAAGAAGAAGTGATTGCACAAGTTTAAGATCTCTAGAAATGTAAGCAGTATCTACAATATGAAACCTAGGGAAGATTATTTGTTAATAATAATAATAATAATCTTCTTCTTCTTCTTCCGAATGCAGTATTGGGTGATGATGCCCGTTCTGCGACTACAAAAACTGATCTTTCCATCGGTTGAAGGATCTTCCGAGGTCTCTTTTGCCTTTAGGGTTGAGGTGGTAAATCATCTTTGGTAAACGGGAATTTGACATTCTCTGGACGTGTTGGAACCATTTAATCTGATAATTTTGTATATGTTCAATCATTTCCCTACTATTCCACTGCATCCTTATCTCATCACTTTTCATTCCATACCTTAATGTTACTCCAGTTAGTGATCGGAGGAATCTCATTTGTGAACTGTTAATGCGGGATTTATCTTTTGCTCGAAGTGTCCAGCATTCACTTCCGTATAGTAGAGCAGGTTTGGCTATGGCATTATGAAATCTCAATTGGATTTCTTTCCTCATTTGTTTTCCAAAATTTCTCCTAATTATACCATTTAATCTGTTATATTTTTCTAAATTTGTTTCCACATCTTTTTGATTATGAAACTGTGATATATAATAATAATAATAATAATAATAATAATAATAATAATAATAATAATAAATAATAATAATATTTTCACTATCATTACCTTTATCATAAGTAATGCCAAGAGTGATTTCCAAATTATGTGAGGAGTGAATTTATCTAGAGAATTTGGAAATCAAGAGTGGCATTTGTTAGGACTATATAACGAATAAAATTAAGCTGTTTACTCACAAATAATTGTTTAACTATAGTTATTTTAAGATATTTATGTATTTAATGTAAACGGTGATATTTGAAAACAAATCAGAAATGTGAGGTTATGTTCATTCACTGCAACTAGGTCATATTATTTATTGCAGTATTGTAAGAATGTACCCAAGTGGAGAAATAATAAAACACATCAAACTATATATCATAATCAACATTACGGGTTATTCATTTATTTTTTTTAGTAAACAACTCAGTAAAATCAAGGAATCTGTTCATTATTTGCTATATTCAATGTATTTGTTGGAGAAAAATAATGCTTTGACCTGTTCAGAACATTAAAAAAGGGGGAGCTTTCTTTATCACAAAAGCAGGAGCTGATAAAGAGAAATCGATAAAGAGCGAGGTGAAACACGACTGTCATTGGTTGTAAAACAAATTCATTGAAACGTGATTGGTCATTGACTAGCATTTGTGGCATGAGTTAAATAGTCACTATAATGATAATTGTTAAAGTTGTTTTTTTTTGTATACTTGCCATTGTACTCTAACAAAGTGATATCTCCACTTTCACTCAATCTAAATATATTACATTTTATTGTAAACTTTTACTTTCCTCTCTACATTCTTCAACCACAGATATTGCACACAAATCAAGGACAAGAAAGAAAATTTCTAAAAGTGATTGTGGTTAAACATCTCCATTCAGTTTTCATTATTCTTCTAATTGGTAATTTCCCTCCTTAAATTCGTAATGTAACCTTTTGGATACATCAGTTGGTTCAATTAATTCAATATTTTAAATAAATCAGAAGGAAAAAAACAAAAATAAACCACGTAAATGTGTGTCTAATTATGCAATATATCTTAATAACAATTACACCAGATTCAGTTTTCACTGCGGTCCGCCATATTCAAATAACTAACAGAAGAAACTTGTGTTTTGTCAATTTAAGGTTTGAGAATGTTTAAATAATCTCTTTCTAATGAAATTTGATTATTTTCTATGTTAAGTCAAATATGTGAGACATAAATGCTAAGTAAATTATACTTTACAAATTTGGCATTCAGTGGAAAGTGATAAATTTAAAATAAAAACATATATATATATTTTCTGTAAATAGAATGGTCCAATAGTGTGTAGAGTTTATTTTCTTTATAATAGATACTTGTTGCTTAAAACTGTAAACATTATTTCATAAAAACTATATTGCAACATATATTGAACGAATATAATAGTATATTACGATGCGGTCCACCGCTGTGGTCTCGAGGTAGCGTGCTGCCTTGTCACGCAGCGGGCCCGGGTTCGATCCCCGGTTGGGGCAGTTTTTCTGGGTGAGGTTTTTATCGGGGTTTTTCCTCACCTGTAAGACAAATGTCAGGAAAACTTTAAGGCCCAAACGGTCCCCGAAATCATATGGCCATCATCCTTATCATTATCATCCTTACCATTATCATCATCATCCTTCACCGGTGTGGAAAGCAACGGGAAGCTACCACACCTACACAATTCCCTAGTAAAGCTGCAAGCATAGCATGAAAATGCTATGATTGCAGTGAAGAACCTGCCTTCGGGCAGAATTACTATGGATGGATTACGATGCGAGATTGGAAAATGGTGTTTACAGAATCGAGGAAAATGTTTAAAAACCGAGTAAGAGCGAGATTCTGTAAAACACTTCACAAACGTGCGTTGTACATTATTTTTTGCGTGATGGTGTTTTCAAAATAATAGTAAAATAATATATTTGTTGAAAATACGTGTGTTCATTATAAACAACTGACTAACGTTAATAGTGTGGGCAATGTTTATTAGTTGAAACCAATTAGCGATAAAATAACAGGAGACCGTGAGACCAATTAGTGATAAAATGACGGCAAGTACGTATTTATTGTTTTATATTGTTTCAAATAAAGTTCAGTTCATTTAAAATTCAGTGATTTGTTTCGTATAATGTATATTAACACTACCTTTTGAATATTTTTTGTATATACATTGTATGTAGTATACATAGAGAGTAGTGGTTTTACTTCCCACACGCGTGTTTGTAAAATGCAATATTACAGTATAGTTATTTTATTACAGTGTAGTTATTTAGGTTGGCAACCCCGAAATGTAGGAAGTTGAACTTACACTCATGGTAGCCATTGCTGTAAGTACGACAAAACGCACTATCGCGCAAAAAAATACATACTTTCACACATTGCCTGTATTGGTATCATGTTTATGATTTACAGAATTTGTTTTCCTGTTTACTATTGGAGGTTTATCTGATTATTTCTTGTAGATTCCTAAATTTATATCATTATTTATGATACGTATTACTAGTGGCGAGGCGTAAGTTTGGGGAGGGCGGAAGCTCCATAGTAATAAAAAAATACACAATTATATAAAAGAGATATGTTATACATTATTCAATTACAGTTTAGCCGAACTGTTTGAACTGCTTAATGCTTGTTATGTGATGAAATGAGAGTTAGTGTATTTTTTTTGTGAAAAATATTCAAATCCTCAAAACCTGTCTTATTCCAAACGTGCTTTTCAGGCAAAATCAAAAGTAATGGCCAGCAGAACAATTGTTTGAGATTATTGCAACCACATAACCACCAATTTTGATTGAAATGTCCTGTGAAAATTTTACGGCCCTTATATCGAGTAGATCTACATTTTCTATTAATTTTATTTTGTGTTGAAATGAGGGTGAATTAAACGGGTGTTTTTTTTTTTTTTTTATTTATAATGATAAATTACTGCATGCTCCATTGCATGGCGCAATACTACATGCATGTTGTAGCAGTTACATCTTTTGTCTGCACTATTTAATGTATATTATGTTTTTATTTTATTAGAGAGTCAAAGTCTAAACTGTTTACAAATTTCTGAAAATGTTTTAAGAATTTGGTGACTAGTTCACTTTTATTTGTTGGCCACGTTCCGCCTTCCCTAGTAATATTTGTTTCTAGCACTTTCCTATCACTGTTTAGCACTTCGCATTCGTACAAAATGTGATCGACTGTCTGTGCGTTTCTGTTGCAGATGCAGGTCGGATCTTCTATTATCTTGAATCTTTGTAGATATGCACCGATTTTGCCGTGTCCTGTGGTTAGAACTGTGATGTTGTGTGTAAGGGTGATGTTTGACTTTAGTCTATGCTGTACACTAGGGAAGAATGATTTTGTAATAGCACCTTTTGTTGTAGTTTGCCACTCTGTTGCCCATTTCTCTACACTATTGTCCATTAGAGCTCTTTTGACCGCACTCAGTGGTGTTCTGCTGAATGCGATTTCTTCTTCGCTGCTACTTGCTGCTTGTTTGGCCAGACTGTCCGCCATTTCATTGCCTTCGTTTCCGTCGTGGGCTTTCACCCAAGTGAAGTGAAGTTCCCAATCTTGCTGCTGTAGATGCGTCGTAATCTTTCTGATTCCGTCAATCAGGCTGTTGTGCTTCTTGTTGTTACTTAGTAGGTCGAGGGTTATCTTACTGTCGGTGTGAATAGCGGCTGATTTTGATATTCCGCTGGTGTCAATTTCTTCTAATTTTTCCAAAGCTTTCAGGATGGCAAATTGCTCTGCTTGATTGTTTGAGCACTTGTTGTGTAGTCTGTATCGCAGCTGGTGGGCTGGTTCATTGTTTACGTATATTATCACTCCTGATCCCACGCCGTTGTCACTCTTGCTTCCATCTGTGAAAATATTTATTTGGTATTGACGTTCTTCATCCTTTGTTGGTATGCGTGTGGTCTCTGCTGGATGGGGCCAGTGCTTGTAGTTTGTAGCTGTGTCCATGATTGTTTCCTCTCCAGCTAGCATGACAGTTCCTGTTGGCTGGTGCGTTATGCTGTAGTATTGAGCAATCTCCTTGAGCTGTATTACTATGGGAATTAATCCTGTTATCACGCAGAGTGCTTCATGTGAAGTCGTCCTGTATGCTTTTGCTATCTTTATGTTAATCATTCGTTGTACTCTTCTTAGTTTATCGGCATTTTTCGTCCTTGACAGAGAGTTGATCCACACCGGGGCTCCGTATGAAACCATGGGTAGTACGGCTCCTTTGTATATTGTCCTTAAGACCTCTGTTCTTAACCCCCAGTTGATTTTGGCAGACTTAGAGAGAGTGTGTAAGAGTTTGATTGCCTTTTCGGATATGTAATCAATGTGTTGGTTGAATTGGAATTTCTTGTCTATTACTATCCCAAGATATTTCAATCGGTCTACTTGTGTGATTGTCTTGTTGTTTACGTATAATTGTATGTCTTGTCCGTCTCTCGGTCTGTTCCTTGTTATGAGAAGTACCTTTGACTTTTGTTCATTAAATGTTAGTTTGTTGTTTGCTGCCCATCTTGATATTTTGCTGAGTTCTATATTAGCGTTATTTTCAACTTCTAGTTTACTGTTCCCTTTAATTAGAATTACAATGTCGTCTGCAAATGCGACGACTTTCGTACACTTTTTATAATCCAGCTTGAGTAATGAATCGTACTGGATGTTCCACAGTCCCGGTCCGCAGCAAGATCCTTGTGGACATCCTTTGCTTATGTTCCTTTCTACAGTGACGTTGTTGACTGTAAGGGTGCAGTGTCTTTCGCTTAGATAGCTTCTCACTAGATTGAAGAGGTTTCTTGGACATCTGAATTCCTTCAGAGCGCAGAGTATGCTGGGCCACCAGGCTGCATCGAATGCTCCTTTCACATCGAGGCTGATCATTGCGACGTATTGTTTTCTGTTGATACTATCTTCCACGAGGTGTTTGACTTCCATGATAGCGTCTACTGTTCCAGTTTGGGGAGTAAATCCGAACTGGTTTCTGCTTAATAGATTCCTGGAGAACAAGTAATGCATTATTCTGTTGATTAATAGCTTTTCTAGAACTTTCGCTGCTACATTTAGAAGACTTATTGGGCGATATTTAGAAACTGAGTCATCATTTTCTCTGCCAGGTTTCACTATCGGTATTAAGATTGCTGTTTTCCAAATTGAGGGGAAATGGCCGACTTCCAATGACTTGTTGAATAATTTTGTCAAGTATGTTGGCATTCTCCTGTGTACTTGACTTAGTACATCACTAGTTATCCCATCTTCTCCGGGAGCTTTTGACCCATCCATGTGTTCTAGTATGTCACGGATTTCTTCTTGCGTGAAGGGTCCGTCGTCCGGTGTATCTGGGGGAAGTCTAGACTCTGCCCTTTTCTCTTTATGGTATTCGTTGTCATTCCCTTCCTCATCGTTCGCTGTAAAGTGGTCAATCATGTAATTAATTGTTTCTTCTTGGTTCTCCGTGTAAGATCCATCCTCTTTCCTTAGCGTCGTGAGCATGCTTTTATTTCTCATCTTGCCCGATGCGAATTTATACACTGCATTCCAGGGATCACCGCTTGTGGTGACATTGCAGTATTCTCTCCATGACCTTAGCTTCTCCCGTGTTATGGCACTTTGATACTCTCTTTTTGCCGTGACATATCCTTCTTTCCTTTGCTGTCTCAAGTTTTCGTCTCCTGTTGTCCTCTGATATCTTCTCCGTAGTGCGTTAGTCCTCTTCCTCATAATGGTTAACTCGCTAGTCCACCATGGAACTGTCTTGTGGTTTATAGTTTTCACTGCTCCTTTGCGCTTTTTGAAGGTCTTATTACATGCTGCTGTTAGAATTGTCTGAAATGAACTTGCCACATGTTCCGTATCTGCCTGTTGTATTATGGTGTCTAGTTCATTTTCTAATTCTTGTGTAGTTGCTGCTTTGCAATTGAGCTGTACCTTTAGTTCTTTTATAAAATTGTCGTCGAATGTGTTGTAGTCGTCTTCTTTTATTATGTATTTGGCTCTTTGGAATATTACTGTCTCATTTCTGCTCTTAGACCACGCTATATGAAAGGAGATAACTTTATGGTCGGAGCAGCTTTCTTCGATATCACAATCCCAGTTCGACACATATGTTGCCATGCGCATGTTACTGAGTGTGAGATCTATTTTGCTCTTGCGTCCGTTGCTCTCAAAAGTCGGTATCCCGTTGTCTTCATTCATGATAAATAACTGATTGCTTATCAGAAACTCTTCCAATTTCCTGCCTCTACTGTTTGTAAGATCATCGAACCATACTTTGGATCTCGAGTTGCTATCCACTGCTATTACCACGCCTTTCCCTTTAGCAAAATCTAGAATCCTAGAAATTTTTGATAAATCGGCCTCGAGTTCGTTTAGGATGTCTAGATACAAGCTAACTGCAATAAAGCTGTTGGCTCCTTGGGTTATTTCAAGCACCGTTGTATCTTCGTCAGATAATTGGGTCAAAATCATGGCGCCTATTCCTTCATTTGTTGTTACTATTGCTGATCTTCGCCTTCCATTCCCGCATGAGAATATTTTATATTTAGTTGGTATTCCTATGAGTTTGTTGCGAGTTACGTAGGGTTCCTGTAAGAATGCTATGTCTATTCCCTGTTTAGATATTAGTTGTATTAGGTTATGTGTAGCTGCCCTAGAGTGCTGTAAATTTAGTTGCAGACATTTTAAGGTTGCTTTCGTTTCTCTGCGGTTGGTTGCTGAAGCCATTAATAATCGGTGTTCTGTCTATATTTCCGAAGTACTGCAATTAGGCTAGGGCAGTCTCTGCTAAGAGCTGTGTGGTTTTCACTAACTTTTTCGTTGCTGTTGAATCTATTGTGAGTTATGCAGTTTATGCATTTGTGATCCTGTGGAGGAGCCGTGCACTCTTTGAGTTTATGGTTGCCTGCGCACAGGGGGCATGTTTCTTCTAAGGCCCTACAGTCTCGTTGTCTATGGCTGAAGCGGCTGCATTTGAAGCATCTCGTTGCGATCAGATAATCTTCTACGTTGCATATGAGCCACCCCATTTTTATCTTGGCATTAAGTAGCTGTTTGCGCACTTGTGATGCGACTTCTACGATTAGGTTCCTGTAGTTGCGTTTTGTTCTTAGGATAATTTTAGGTTTGATATCTCCTTTCTTTATATTTAATTCTGGGTTCTGCGTGATTATGGTTTCTTCTACGTTCTCTATGTTAGCATCCTCTGGTACATTAAAGATGATCATGCTGGGGTTCCTTAGTCTTTGGACTTTTGCCTCCAGCAAGTCGTGGCAATCTGCATTGATTTTGGTATTCAGTAGGTCAATTTCTTCTTTACTCCCTGTCTCTATTAGGATCCTATCATCCGAGATTGTTTTGAAGGTTTTTATGCCCACTTTCATTGCAGTAGGATTGACCGCTGCTTTTAACGTTTGTTTCATCATTTCAGCAGTTTGAGTTGTTTTTGAGGTAACTATAAGTTTGAAGCGCTTCTCGTTGTCGGCAGAGCCGGCGACACTGGAGTAGAGTCTGCATCGTCCGCCGTCAGATGGTGCCGGCTGTCGGTACCCGCAGCTGCTGTGTCCTGCTGTGCTCCTAGATGGCGCTACTTGTCTGCATCCGTTGTTGCATGTCTGCTCTGCTGACCGTTTCATTTGTACTTCCATTTCACTTAGCTTGTTGTTTAATACAGTATTTTCTTCATTACATGCGTTTAAACTATTATTAATGGTTTCAAATGCATTTCTAATGGCACTCACCGATTTAAGGATGAGCTCCTTCATGTTCTTACCCGGTTTGTTGTTTAATTCTGATGCACTCACAAAAACACTAAGAGCACGTTCCACATCGTTGTTTAGTTCTTCCGCCATGTTGAATCTTGTAAACGTTTTTCAATAGCACACTCACATATTACAGGTTCATGATGCTGTTGCAACTTCGTTTGAACGTTCGCGGCATAGCTACTAGCTTGAGAGGATTCTTGGAAGCTCTTGGCTAACTCGCTTCAAAACGATTCAGTCATGACAAAACGTGGAATAAAATAAATTACAAGAAACACCTGAAAATTCACTATTTACATTCACACTATTTGTCTAGTGACAAGGTCACAATAATATATAACATACAAACTATAAACAATTAAACTAAATAAAACTGGTATTTCAATACTGAGGGCAACGAGCTTTACTTTTTCTTTCAACATAGAATGTCGACGATAAGACGCGGCTAGGCCTGGCGCATCTAAGCCACCAGGAATGGAAGAAGTAATTTGGGAAACCTCCAACAGATGACACTATCGTTCAGATTTAACCTATAAATTATTTACATATAAATTTATTTAAAATGGATGTAACTTTTTAAACATAAGAATTTCACAATTTTAAATGTTGATTAAAATAGTTTATTTTTGTAAAAAAAATTATAGGGAAGCACCGATTCCATTGACGCCTCGCCACTGCTTATTACCGTCCAGTTCTGGTAACTGTCGCCGCCTTGGTGAATCCAAAGGCGCATGGTAGGAGGGTTTACGGGTGGGGGAGGAAACTAGTAGCCATGCAGAAAACATATATTTTTATTAATAATAGTAATAATAATAATAATATAAATTGTTATAAAACAACGTTATTCTACAATGAACACTCCAACCTTATTAGACAACAAAACTCTTCACCAACACAGAACTACCGTACCAGATAAGAAAATGCAACATGTAGTAACTACTGTAGGGGAGGAAACTAGTAGCCATGCAGAAAACATATATTTTTATTAATAATAGTAATAATAATAATAATATAAATTGTTATAAAACAACGTTATTCTACAATGAACACTCCAACCTTATTAGACAACAAAACTCTTCACCAACACAGAACTACCGTACCAGATAAGAAAATGCAACATGTAGTAACTACTGTAGGGGGAGGAAACTAGTAGCCATGCAGAAAACATATATTTTTATTAATAATAGTAATAATAATAATAATATAAATTGTTATAAAACAACGTTATTCTACAATGAACACTCCAACCTTATTAGACAACAAAACTCTTCACCAACACAGAACTACCGTACCAGATAAGAAAATGCAACATGTAGTAACTACTGTAGGGGAGGAAAAACTAGTAGCCATGCAGAAAACATATATTTTTATTAATAATAGTAATAATAATAATAATATAAATTGTTATAAAACAACGTTATTCTACAATGAACACTCCAACCTTATTAGACAACAAAACTCTTCACCAACACAGAACTACCGTACCAGATAAGAAAATGCAACATGTAGTAACTACTGTAGGGGAGGAAACTAGTAGCCATGCAGAAAACATATATTTTTATTAATAATAGTAATAATAATAATAATATAAATTGTTATAAAACAACGTTATTCTACAATGAACACTCCAACCTTATTAGACAACAAAACTCTTCACCAACACAGAACTACCGTACCAGATAAGAAAATGCAACATGTAGTAACTACTGTAGGGGAGGAAACTAGTAGCCATGCAGAAAACATATATTTTTATTAATAATAGTAATACTAATAATAATAATAATAATAATAATATAAATTGTTATAAAACAACGTTATTCTACAATGAACACTCCAACCTTATTAGACAACAAAACTCTTCACCAACACAGAACTACCGTACCAGATAAGAAAATGCAACAAGTAGTAACTACTGTATTATGTTTTCTAAACTGAGGGTACTTGCTGGCAGTACCTGCAACTCGCCCTCCCCTCTTACCACACCATACACCCCTCAAATATGGTTACAGAAGCTAGAATTGCACTATTTATTATATTTATTTTATGAGGTGAGATGTAAAAAATGTCCTTCTTCTTCTTCTTAAACTTAATTTGTAGGATTTTCATCCTGTTTATTTCCAAAATCACTCCTCGGAGGAAGACGTATTGGATGTGCATTTACTGTCTATCCATCTCTTGGCTGGTCTTCTTCTTGTTCTCTCCCGTCCATTGGTCTATCTTCTTTAGCTCTTTTTGAAAGTCAGTTTTCTTCCATTCTTTCTATATGACCCTTCCAATATTTTCGTCTATCTATAATAAATTTGGTTATGTCTTGAATATGACATTTGTCCCTAATTTCTGTGTTGTGTATTTTATCAAATAATGTTTTCCCCTGAATAGTTCTTAAGATTTTCATTTCATATGTGCTTATTATTAAAAAATTTCCAATATATTAAATTATGAAATATTGATAATTTGCCTCATAGTGTTACTTCTCATTTGACCCATTCAAAGTTCTATTAAACTTATTATGTTAATGCTTGCTAACATGCTTAAATTCAAGATTCACAGGTTCAGACCTGCGAGGATTAATGGAAAGGCTAAAACTCCCAATTATTGCTTTGAAAGGTAGGAGAACTCTATGTCCCATACTGTACATTTATGGCGCTGCAAAGAACTTCATCTCTAGAATAGAAGATCTCTGAGCAAATTTATCAGTCTTTTTATAACAAATTTTGAATATTGTGTTGTGGAATAATGAGCTATAAGAGTAAAATAGCATTGTTAAATAAAATACTAATCATTATTATTCCTACCACTTCTACTACCATGTTATTCATTGCAACTACTACCTTTGGTTATAGGATACCTATTCTTCGCAGAACTAAAAACCAATTTTGGTTGGGATGAGTCTTTATTCTTTTATGTACCATAGTGTTATTATTGCTTCCTATATAATTAAATAAATAAATTATTATTGTTGTTATTATTATTATTATTATTATTATTATTATTATTATTATTATTATTATTATTATTATTATTATTATTATTATTATTATTATATTTAGTGTATATTTTACATCACATTTTTTCATGAATTTAAATTTAACTTGTATTATGTACCTTCTGTATATTGTATATTATGTGCTCATTGGCTTATTGGAAAATTTGCAATTGCTTGCCTCAATGGAATATTGTGGGATAAAAATATAAGTAATAAAAATAAAATTAATATATATCATACAATTGTTAAAAGCATCATTACTTATGGAGCACAACTTTGGCCAATAACAACAAAAACAAAGAAGTATTTTTTGGCAAAGGAAATGGATTTTATACGAAGGAGAGCAGGAATTTCAAGAAGAGAAAAAATTAGGGAGAAAATGAAGATTGAAGACACTATTTTAGATTATATTAAAACTTAGCAATTAAGATGGTACGGACATGTCCAGCAAATGGAAGAGGATTGACTACCAAAATCTGTTTTGGAATGGATACCTGAGGGAAGACGAGGCAGAGGAAGACCTAAAACCTCCTGCAGTCAGGATATATGTTTATACATGAAGGAGAAACATCTACAACCAGGAGATTGGATGGACCGACAAAATTGGCTAGTAGGAATTGGACGATGTCAAAGACATTAATCAACCGATAATCTATCTATCTATGTGCTCATTGGTAGATGAGGAGACCTTATTGCCTTAACTCTTCTTCTTTAATAGGCGACTACAACCTCATTAAAGTTTTGGCCTCCTCAACAATTTTTCTCCACCTAAATCTATCTTGGATACAGACTGACCAATTTCCAATTTTCATCTCCAATATATCCTTTATAACATCATCCTGCCATCTGTTTTTTGGGCGTCCAGCTGTTCTGGTGCATATTGGTTTTCCATTTGTATATATTGCCTTAACTCTGCTAGAATAAATAAAAAAAATGTTCTTCTTATTATTATTATTATATTAAAAGTAAAGTAAAGTGATCCCACAACAGACCCGGAGGCCCTTGGGGTAGTAGGAGGTTAGGGCTCCCACTTTTTCTAGACAATCGGCACTTTATGTCAGCCGGGTTGTCAGCCCTGCGTGACGGCCGCCTTTACCCCCAGAACAAGCGTCTGGTACTCATTTCCGTTAGAGGCTGAGTCGACCCCAGGGCCATAGTGCCGCCAGAGGGTTTGGGTCAGTTTAAAAATCCTGACCCCAACGGGACTTGAACCCTCGACCCTCCGGCTTGTAGCTCAGTGCCTTAACGACTACGCTATGGCATGCCCCCTCTTATTATTATATTATTATTATTAATAAATTATTATTATTATTATTATTATTATTATTATTATTAAATTATAATTATTATTATTATTATTAAATTATAATTATTATTATTATTATTAAATTATAATTATTATTATTATTATTAAATTATTATTATTATTAAATTATTATTATTATTATTATTATTATTATTATTATTATTATTATTATTATTATTATTATTATTATTATTAATAAATTATTATTATTATTGGCTTTAAATGCACAAATAAAAAAAAAATTGCTCGGCACTGAAATGGACTACTAGAGACGTGCTGCAAGAATATCTAGGAAGAATAAAATCAGAAATTCATATATAAAAGAAAAAATGTAGGTACAATATTCAATATTAGATTTTATAAAGAAGAAACAATTAAATTGGTACGGACACATTAGAAGAATGGAAGAAAGAAGACTACCTAAGATAATTATGGATTGGGAACCACAGTGAAGGAAAAAGAAAGGTAGACCAACTATTACGTGGATTCAGGGAATCAATGAAGCTAAGAGGGAATGGGAAATAACATAGAAGAAGATATATGGATGAACAGACAGGAATGGAAAAATGTGTTGAAACAAATGTGTAGTTAACTGTGAACATGGGTACCGGAAAAATGTATATTCATTGTAAAAGCCGGAATAATAAAAAAAATTATTATTATTATTATTATTATTATTATTATTATTATTATTATTATTATTATATTTATTTCAATGCATTTAAATTATGTATGTTAAAAGAATTATAATTTATTTTACTTTTTATTTCAGAGAGAGGATTGAGAGATTTATAGATGAAAATAAGGCATTAATGAAGAGAATGTATGGTGAATTCACAATGAACACTGATTATGGCCCACCTTCAAGAGAAACATATGAGCAGCCAGGCAAGAGAAATGTGAAACGTGAAGCACCAGGAGGTGGAGGAGATGGAACTGGCAATAAAGCAGATGGACAAGACAACACGAAGAAAACTTCAACAGCACCAGGCGTTCCAGATATACATACACCGCCTGGAATCGATCCAGTCACTGAACGTGGAGAATCATATTTCTCAAAAATGCGACATGTCAGGCAGTCTTTCCGAAATAATCAATCCAGTGAGAGTGGGCGGTAAGTTAGAAACATTTTCTTACAGAGAATTTCTAAACTAGATTATAACTAGCATTACACCTGAGACGTTAATGATGTTAACTATTGTCCGCCTTGGTGATCTACTGGTTATATTGCAGGTTCAAACCCAGCTAGGGTCGATGGATTTTTAGGATGGAAAAATCCAAGGGACAAATCCCCCAGGAAGGACATTAAGCTGTGGACACTGAGTCTGAAGATTTTCAGGCTTGTAAAGAACCTCAAGCCTAAATTAGTGCCTCTGAGCAAAATTTAACTGTCCTTTCCCATCCAAGTAATACCTTAGTTGCCTACTTGAGTCTTGTTGATGAGATGTGCTGACTACATGTCACACACTGACATATGTAGGGAAAAAAGCTACTAATTTAACTTGGTCAAGAAACTACTGCTAGGAAAATATCCATGTCTCTAAGAGGGGCATATGGGGTATATACATATTTACATGTCCTATAGGAGGCTTTTATTAAATTAATATTGAGAAGCTAAAGCTATTACTATGATAGAAATAAGTAAATCAATGAACACAATTAAATTACTGTAAATCAATGGTAAAGAGAAAAATTTTTGCCTGAACCACTTGGATAGGAATGAAGCCTGGATTAGCTCAATGGTCTGAGCATTAGCACGGAAAGCTAAAGGTTCGGGGTTCGATTCCCGGTTCAGGCAAAAATGTTTCTCTTTACCATTGATTTATAGGAGGCTAGTCTAGAAAAAAATAATTTCCATTTCTACATTACCATTAGAGCCCAGATTTTTACATACTAAAAGTTAAGATTACTACACAGATAGTATATATTATTGAATTGTATGTATGTTGAACCAAGACAGAGGACAGTCACAATTCTTACTTCTCATTATACTATGTTGCAATCTTAACTCTTAGTGCATAAAAATCCAGGCTCTAATCATCATCATCATCATAATAATAAGAGGTTTCCATTCATTGTGGGCAATCTAACAACTTGGCCTCTTTAATAGTTCTCATATATTGTTTTAATCTCTCTCCAATCTCTCTACTCTACAATGGCATAGCCTAGTGTTGAGCTTTAGCCTCTCCTCTGTTAGCAGTTATTAAACCAAGTTAATTTAGTTATGCTTATTTGCCCATAGATATCATGAATGGTATGCAGTCAACACACCGACCCAATGAGCAATGACACTTACTAGGATGATGAGGTTGTTAAATTTTGCTTAGAGGCCTTTTAATTCAGTCTTAAGGATCTTTTATGAGCCTGTAAATCTTCAGACTTGGGACCCACAGCTTTAAGTCCCTCCAGGAGGACTTGCTCCTTGGATTTTTCTTCTTCTTCTTCTTCCTTCCAAGTATTAGGCCAAGGCCTGTTACGATCCTATAGAAAATTTTCCCTCCAGCGTTTCATAGGACGGCACAGTGATCTTCGTCCTCTTGGTATATAATTATAAACAGCTTTGGGGATCCGATTTGAACTCATTCTTTCAAGATGGTGTTTCCAATTTAGTTGGTACTGTTTAATATATTCCAAAATTGGCGTAGTCTTCAATTCTTTTAAGATATCGGTGTTCCTTTTCCGATCCCATCTGGTGTAACCCGCTGTTCTGCGCATGAATCTCATTTCACAAGCCGTTATTCTGCTTTCATGTTGTTTTTTTAGTGTCCATGCTTCACTACCATAGGTCAACACTGGTCTAGCCAAAGTGTTATATAAACGTAATCTGGTTTTTTTTTTGTTTGTACAAGGGATGGTTTCATAACTTGATTAATAATTCCTAAACTTTTATTATAACTAGTAACTTTTTCAGGGATATCCTTGGATTTTTACATCCTAAAAAATCCACAATCAACCTCAGTAGGGCTTGAATACATGACAGTTGGGACTAGAGGCAAAGAGCAATAACCACTAGTCCACTGCAACCAACTATCCAATCTGCATCAAAATATGAAGAGCTTATTTCCAAAGTGTCTTAAATCCATGAAATACCAAACTCCAGAAATCGCAATTTTTATTTTAAGGTATTTAATTTTTAAATGGAGTTTTCATTATAAGTTATGTTTATTTGTAACTACATTGGCAATATTGTCACATGCTCTCAAAAATCCTCCACCATTACAAGTGGTAGTAACAGTGTCACATGACTTGGAGTTAAGATGTTTTGGAAGTAAACATAGTTTAAGGAAAGTTTTAGTAGGAGAAAGTAATATCTAATACTCAATAAAGTATGCAATTTATTAAGTTTCGAAATAGTCCGTCACTGTGGCGTAGTCAGCAGAGTCCCTACTTTCACTCCAGTGACCCGGGTTCGATTCCCGGCGAGGGGATTTTAAATCTCCACCTTGCGTCTGGGTGTGTGTCCTGTCCATGTGTCTATATGTGAGAATAAAATAAAGCTAACAAAAAAGGTAAAACAAGAAGAAAAAACAGTGTAAAAGAAAAAAAAAAAATGTTGCTTACATGAAGGTATCACAATCTTTCAGAGTTCATTATCAGAAGAGTCATTTACTGCATCTGCTCCACTATTTGAAAATACTTTTTGCCAGAATGGCATTGCATGATGGTGCTGGGTAATACCTAACTTACTTAAAAAATTAATCTTGTTCCATCTTAGTTGTGTTGTTATAAAATAATGAATGGGAACAGTCTGCGGTAAAAAGCTCAGAAGTTTTACAAAATCCATCATTGTGATTACATGCCACTTTCGGTATACTACCATCACTAGCGTATTTATGATGTTTGTTTTTAGCACACTCGGAAGGTACTAGTGCTCTTTTTCTCGCTGTCCGTCCTAAATGACTTACTATGTCTTCTTCACAACTAGCCATTTGTTTTTCACTGACAAAAAAAAACAGAAAATCACAGCTGACTGTCGTTTATCGTCATGTAACAAGGAGTGCCATAGCAGCCCCTATGATGAGTCACGTGGTTTGTACCGAATCAGCAGATTGGTCAAATGGATATAAGACATATTGGAAATAAAAACAACTGGTATATAAGACACTTTGGAAATAAACATGATTTTCAAACCGTTTTAACAGGGGATATAAGATACTTTGGAAATAAACATGATTTTCAAACCGTTTTAACAGGGGATATAAGACACTTAGGAACATAACAACGTGTTAACATGATACCTGACAGAATAAAGACTTTTGTCACATAAAAATATTGAAAATCACGAATTTTGGATTTAAGACACTTTGGAAATAAGCTCTTCATATTTATTAAAGAATTCATACTGTGTTATCTGCATATTTCTGAAAAGCATAGTTTACTTTATCCTTTATATTACCAACATGTGACTTCCAGACTCCTGCAATTTAAATACAAAATTCTGAGTTGATAAATTTACATTGCAATTCTTACAAATTTTATCACATGGACCAAATAGATATACTAAATTCGTGCTCGAATGTTCCAAAGAATCAAACCTGATTGAATTGATTGCTATTACTGTAAGTACAAGGTATGGAGGGAGAATCATGTGATAGCATGACATAATTCCTAGATATTAACTTCAGTTTTTATTTTATTTATTTATTTTTTTTTTTTTTCCTGGAGTTTCCTACTTTTCTTACAAATAGGAAGTAATATTGTGAGGTAATTAATACAAGATTCTCATTTTGCCCAAATATATGTATTATGTTTATTGTTGCAGAGTTGATGCGTGTGAATCTAAGGTGGAAATAGTAACACCATATTGGGCTTCAAACAGTGCAGGAAAAATTCGAGCCATAGTAAATACTCAACATTTTGAACAAGCAATCCATCAGGAAGTTTGTTCGTAAGTATAACATAAAATCATAACATTTGACAATGCATTTAAAATGAGATTGAAGTAAATTTTATATTAGAAAATGGCTACCATTTTCCTAGGACATTTCTAGTTTATAGGAAATAGTTAACTTTTCTCCTTGTTTAAATTATTTTATATTGAGTAAATGTTTAATTATACTGAACTCTTTCCTTAGACAATCATAAATAACTGTAAATAAAACAAAATAAAATAAATGTTTAATTCTACAATTAAAGAGAGTATTTAAAGATGGGCCTGACTTTAAAGAAAATATAGAAGAGACAAAAACTGTTTTACTTGCAAACTGGAATAAAATCATAAAATTTCAAACTTTTACAGGAAGAAAGATATACAAAACCATATTTATTTTTCAAAAAATCACTCTCATGCTTACCAAATTTAATCCACAGCAATTTAAAGTTGCAGCAGGGGCATTATTAAACCATTTAAATTAAAGATACAACATGTAGGCCTGCTCAATGTAATATATGGTAGAAGGTCAATATAGCATAGAGTTTGGGAGAGATGCTTCACTTATGTATCATAGTAAAGTATAACCTTGGTATATTAGAATTTTGCTACAGAGAGCAATAGAGTATCAAAGTGTGGGTTGAATGAAATAGAAAATCATTTTATACAATATAGCAGTTAAAATACAATCATTCATAACTGTTATGTAGTTATTTT
Source organism: Diploptera punctata (assembly GCA_030220185.1). Taxonomy (NCBI): domain Eukaryota; kingdom Metazoa; phylum Arthropoda; class Insecta; order Blattodea; family Blaberidae; genus Diploptera; species Diploptera punctata. Next base: position 334,424 of record JASPKZ010000809.1, read on the forward strand.
CATTAAACTTACAAATATGGAGCACTATTATCACCTAATTTTTCACAGCTTGTATTAGTAGGCCTGAATTTACACTGGGCTTTATCAAGAATGTCCCAATTAAAAAAATAATTTAAATCAATAATGATTCCAATTTTTTAAAAATTATTTAAATTCAATAGTGATCCTATAGTAAATGAAATAACTTATATTTTAAGCAAGTTTTTTTTTAGACTGAGAACATCTTACCTCAAATCAACATTAATTTGAGGTAAGAGTTCCCAGTCTCAAAAAAACTTGATTAAAAGATTCATAGTTAAATATGAGAAATAACATTATGAGGTTCTTAATTCATAAATTAATGAGTCATTTATAACACCTGACCTCATATTTTATGTTTCTTTAAACACGGGAACTAGTTTTTTAAGAGAAGGATCTCTCTCATTTTCAACTGACATTATGACTGCTGGATTTTTGTTGGAATTGTTGGAATATCCATCAATAACGTTACCATCTGGTGTTGATTTGATGAACTTTGAGATGAGGTCACGTTCATCAGGAATCTCGAAATTCATGGATCTAAATTTGTTCTTCTGAATATATATCTTCTCTCAAATTGTCAATTCTAAAGGTTTTTCCAAATGTTTTAAAAGTTGGGCTTCTTTTTCAATTTTATGATTCTCCAATAAACTATGTGCTGCAATAGCTGATTTTTCAATTTCACCATTTTTTTTTTTAGAATTGATAATTTGGGAGAAGATATATATTCAGAAGAACAAATTTAGATCTATGGATTTCGAGATTCCTGATGAACGTGACCTCATCTCAAAGTTCATCAAATCAACACCAGGTGGCAACGTTATTGATGGAGATTCCTACGATTCCAACGAAAATCTGGTAGCCATAATGTCAGTTGAAAATGAGAGAGATCCTTCTCTTGAAAACTAGTTCCCGTGTTTAAAGAAACATAAAATATGAGGTAAGATGTTAAAAATGACTCATTAATTTAAGTATTGATTAAAAGAACCTCAAAATATTACTTCCTAAAATAAACCATTATATTTTAAGATACAATTAATCTAGTGTTCAGAGAAGAATACTGGTTCTTTCTTTCCCCAAGAGATGCTCCTCCATGTAAGAACACAAAATTAAAAATTCCTACATGATAGGCCTATATATTAATTGCAATGCTATCTACTTTACAGGAGTAAAGTGCAGACTAAGAGATGCTCAGGAGACTGTGGGTGTGAACAGAAATATAAATGGCATCGTTTATTGGCATATGATCCTGACAATGACTGCAAAGGAATCTTCATGGATTGGTTCCTATTTCCATCTTGCTGTGTTTGTCGCTGTGCACCAACCTTTGGAAATAAATAAACAAGATACCGCAGTTTACTGCAAAATCACCACCAGAGAAAAACAACAGTATTTGAATGTGAGACTTTGTATCATTGTTACTTTTAAGTGTTTTTGAATGTGAACTACAAGTTGGATTAATATCCCTGGAACTTTTGTCTGAGGACAATTGTCCATTTCCACTTCATCCATTTATCGTGTTCATTACTCTTTTTGATTTATTTCTTTACCATATTTCATCCACAAATTATTTATCCATTTTAAATATATTTGTCCATTTTTTTTTCTAAATTCTATTGTTCAATGCGTCAGTAATGGTAAAATAGGTTTCAGTTTTAGATATTTGTAAATATTTTTGGATGCCTATTGAAACAGGTAGATGAAAATTAAGGTTGTTCATTATTATGACCATGTTGAAATGACTATTACTGCAGCCACAGCATGTTAGAAATAAATGTATGTTTGATATGTAAAACTGAATTTGGTACATGAATTTGATATATATTTTCAAGCAGATGGACACAAATTAGCAGTAAAAATAAAAAATCAAGATTGAAATGGTGCGGGCATTTAGAGATAGAAAGAGATTGTAATGCTGTGTTGGAAGAATAAATAGATAAATAGAGGTCAATAGAAGAAGCTTTGTATAAAAAAAACACAATAGTGGAAATATCTTTTGAGGTTGATGATTTCCGTATAAACTTTAAGAATTTATAGTAGGAAAGTATTGTTATTTCTGTTATAGAATGAAAATTGATGCATGAATGATCAAAATAAAAAAATGGGTATTTTGGAGTGGACAAAATAAGTGGATGAAAAAATAATGAAAGCATTGTTCTAATTTGGGTAAATTCTCAAGAAAAAAAATTATTAAAATGAGAGAATTTACCTGGATATTATCAATAGATAATAAAATGTGATGTCCGTGCCTGAAAGACACTGGTTGAACTGTCCTGGAAGCTCATTAAAAATATATTATTTTTCTTTGTTTTATCTTGTTCTTAAGCAAAGTTTGCTGAGATATGGCATGTATTATTTTTTTTTAGGAAAACTTAGAAAAATTATGATTTTAAAATTGACTGTACTTTTGATAATAAAAATGATGAATTCAAGATTCTAATAGTGAAAAGTCTAATTAAAGTTGATGCAAAGAAGTATTCACTGTAGTAAAACCAACTGTTCATGAAAACTGTGATGAATTGATACTTAAAGTAAGTTTACAGTGGAGTGACCAAATTTTGGGTAAAAAAAATAAAATGATGTACGATACATAGTAGTCTATAATTTTTTAATTAAATGGTGGAATTTTAATTTCATCTTTCTTCCCTTTGTTAAGAGTTAATTTCAAATGTACTAAACTTACTTGAAGAATTAAAAACAGCTTCATACTACAACATAAGTATCTGAAGAACGAAAACAATATTCAAAATGTTATCTTACTAGCAACTAATTTATACACAATAAAAATTCAGTAATCTTATTATCGCTTTCTCTTATCTTTTTGAATTCAACTAATATTAAATATAAAAACATTAATTTAATCTTAAATGAATCCTTAGTGTTCTTTCCCTGTGAAAGTTAACCCTTTAGGTGTCATAAGCCGATTAGATCGGCTCTGGTGCACCTGTCCATTGCCTGCCAGACAATATACTTAAACTACTTGCAAAGCTGATCACATCGGCGGGCACGATTTAAATCTCTGACACAAGAGGTTTTACCAGTGGCATGCAGAGGGTTAAATAAGGAAAATGATATGAGGTGAGGTAATAAAAACATTAATTTAATTCTTAAATTAAACCTCATAGTGTTCTTTCCCTGTGAGAGTTAAATAAAATAGTTAAATAAAGTTAAATAAGAAAAAAGATATGAGGTGAGGTAATAAAAACATTAATTTAATTCTTAAATTAAACCTCATAGTGTTCTTTCCCTGTGAGAGTTAAATAAAATAGTTAAATAAAGTTAAATAAGAAAAAAGATATGAGGTGAGGTAATAAAAACATTAATTTAATTCTTAAATTAAACCTCATAGTGTTCTTTCCCTGTGAAAGTTGAATAAAAAAGTATTAAATGTATTGCTATACAGTTAAAAAAATTCTGTTTTAATAGTAGAAAATGGGAAGAGACTTTTTGAAACTGAAGTTTAGTACCAGTATTCTACTTTATCAGAACAGTTCGTAAAAAATTACATTTAATTTTCCTTGCATTCAAACAACATATAAACAGAATAAAATTTTAAAAAAATGTACTATCTTACAAAAATAAAAATGTATGGTCTCCCTAAAAGGTGGCAATTACAGTGGTACCAACTTATATGGGTTCATAGAGCTAGAGTCAACAAAATAACTTATTTTTTATAACATTACTATTGACTAATGAATGAGTTTGTTCAAAAATTAATAATGATAAAGATTTTGGAAGCTATTTTCTTGTTAAAAACTGACAGAATTAAAGTCTTGTTTATTGAAAAGTTAAATAAGATAACAAGAAAATTAGTTGTGACTGTTTCTTCTACAAATCAGATCTGTGCATATAGTAGAAGTCTACAAATGCAGTAGTTTATCAGCCTAAAATTTGTTCTAGATCTAATTGATTCATTATATTTATTCAATTAGTATATATATTTCTACAGTTGATTCTACATAAGCCCATCCAATACTTTTAAAATGTTTGTATGACTGTTTACAAATAATGTTTCTGAAGAAACAGAAGATTGAAACCAGTAATATTTTAAGAATGTGTTCATTTGTAAACTATAATTCAATGAAGTATGATGTTTAAAAAGAGCTAATCTATGCCAGGAGTGTACCTGTGAATGTTCCAATGGAGAACAAGTGACTATCATCATATTAGCCAACATGATAATACACATTTCTGCTGTTACATTGTGGATTTTTATATGTTTATTCACTCATCACTAATTCCGTGTACCACATAATATGACTCATTTTATTTCATTAGGTGAGAAAATGGGTAAATTAGTGTAGGTACACCAGATTAGTTTACAATTCACTGGATACTCTGGCATCCCATATGCATAAGTTTGCTATTCCATTTTAACAATGACTAATCTATATTTTCCATTGTAAATATGGCGATTTTAGGTTAAAATAAGCTCAACTTCCAAATTTTAAGGCATTTCTCACATTTTTTTAACCAACATATATATTTTTGTCATATAATTATTTACATACTATAACAATAAATTTGCATTTTCCAATTTTATTGCAACTTATCTAGGTACATTTCTGGCATATAATTGCCTTAAAAAGTTTGGATTAAATACGGTATGTTTCTGTATTCTACTTTTAAAAATTATTTGTATGATAATATTGTAACACATCTGATTATTTATTCTGTTTTCCTATGTCATTTGCAGTAAAATAATGACCTTGATCATTATTATTCTCTTGTATAATTTTTGCTCTCTATTTTTCTTATCAATCTACTGAAAATGTGTAAAAAATAGATGGCAGTTTATTACAAAGTTCAACAAAAATTTTATTTTGTTTTTAAAATTGATATTTAAATAAAGTTCAGTTTTTATTTTTTTCTTTATTATTGACCATCATAATCTTGTATGTAATCAATTAAAATAACATATCAAGTAGCCTCTTTATCTCTGGTACTCATCTCCATGATACTGTAAAATCTCCTAAATTGTTAACATAACTGGAGACAAACATTTGCACTGATCTGGGATTTGAACTCATGATCTAACTTTATGTGCTGGTGCTCTACAGTGAGTTACTTAGAGTGCCTTTACATAAAGATGGAGTTCTTGGGTTTAAATCCCAGTCCAGGCACAAATTGTTCTCTCTAATTATGTTACCTGTTATTATCTGTAGACAGTAAGTATTAATTTCAATTTCCTGAATTTTATTCCCTGCCCTTTCATGCTTTCCTTATTTATCGCTGTTCTGTTTTTTGTTTTCAAATTTTAATTGCAATTAAAAACAAAGGTGTTAAATATTCCTTGGATGAGGGAATTTTTGAGTTTATAAAATCCAGAATGCTCATTCTCAAACAATCATATTTCTAATGGTAAAAAATTGCAATATGACTATAGCAAATCAAATTAACATCATCATCATTGCTGTCTCCTTTATCTCCTATCATTAGCTTATAATTCATCCAAATGATCTTATTCTATAACAACTCTTTGCTTCCTTCCATGTTTTCACTTCTTTTGTAATTTCATCAATAATACGAGGGTGGATCAAATATAAACCGGAATTTGTATCTGGTGGGTCTGGTAGCGAACTGCAAAGTTGCGGTTTGGAGAGGAAGTTGGTGGGGGTGTCTGGAGTAGGGATCTTGATGTGTCGCACTCCGAAGAGCGGCCGTTTGCTTCAGTATGCCATGAGCGAGCAAGAGGTACACACGTCTGTTGCGCAATGCATTATTATTAAGTTCTTGGTGAAAGAAGGCACTAAACCACCTGAAATTTTGAGAAGGCTCCATGCACAGTTCGGGGAAGCAACCCTTTCGAAGATGCAGGTGTATGATTGGCGCAAGAAAATTTTAGCGGGTCGGGATTCAGTGGAAAATGAGCCCTGCCAAAGACGGCAACGAACAAGCATCACTGCAGACAACATTCGTGCTATACGGGACCTTATTGAGGGGGATCGGCGCGTAACAATTTCTGAAATTGCTTCACACATTGGAATAAGCTTCGGAAGTGTTCAAGCCATCATCAGTGATGAACTCAAATTCTAAAAATCTGCCGGAAACCGATCTGAAATGTGATTGTGCTGCATGACAATGCAAGGCCACACACTGCTCGGTTGACACAAGAAAAACTGACGAAAATGCATTGGACACCTCTGGAACATTCTCCTTACAGTCCAGATTTATCACCCTGTGACTACCATTTGTTTGGGCCACTGAAAGAAGACCTGGGAGGAAGGTGGTTTGGTGACAATGCATCGTTAGAGGAGTTCGTGCGCAACTGGCTGACTACAAGTCATCCCTCATTCTTCAAGGATGGCATCAAAAAGTTGCCAACTCGATGGCAAAAGTGTGTTGGAAATGCAGGAGACTATGTAGAAAAATGAGGTGGTGGTTTTGTATTTTTTTTGTTCATTCAATAAAATTGTAAACAATAATTCCGGTTAATATTTGATTCACCCTCGTAACTTACTTAATAAATTACAACAGGAAGTATAATGCATTATCAATAAAATCCCAAATCATCAAATTAACAAGTTAAAAGAGTCAACGCGTTCCAATAGTGACGCTATCATTATCAAGACTTAATACTGACTAAAGACAAACAAACTAAAATGTGTATACTCAAATTCAGATAAAAACAAACTGTCACATGACATAATTAACTTTAAATAGCATTTGACATTATTGAACTAATCTTCTCTTTTAATTAACGAAAAGAGATTAGACATTTATAAAAACAAAGATAAAATTATGAATAATGGCAGGAGCCCTATTCCAGTCAGCGCCCTCTTTTCATTAATTAAAAAAGAAGAGGCTTAGTTGGTATAAAATATAGTGTCACTATTGAAATGTGTTGACTCTTTAACTTGTTAATTTGGTTCGTTGGGATTTTATTGACTTTGTATAATACAATTTTATCACCAAGAAGATCCTATTTATTAAATACAATAGGAAGTGACATTATGAGGTTCTGGAGTAAGATGGAGTGGGGTTGACATCCAGAGCTGACAACATAAAATTCAACAGGTCTGGAAAAGCTGATGTAGGTATGCACGGCATATAGAAATGTGTTCAAATAGAACATAACAATTTATGAGATAAGATGATTCCGGATTCACCTTACTGTATTTATCTTCTTCTTCCTTCCTTCCAAGTATTAGGCCAAGGCCTGTTACGATCCTATAGAAAATTTTCCCTCCAGCGTTTCATAGGACGGCCCAGTGATCTTCATCCTCTTGGTATATAATTATAAACAGCTTTGGGGATCCGATTTGAACTCATTCTTTCTAGATGGTGTTTCCAATTTAGTTGGTACTGTTTAATATATTCCAAAATTGGCGTAGTCTTCAATTCTTTTAAGATATCGGTGTTCCTTTTCCGATCCCATCTGGTGTAACCCACTGTTCTGCACATGAATCTCATTTCACAAGCCGTTATTCTGCTTTCATGTTGTCTTTTTAGTGTCCATGCTTCACTACCATAGGTCAGCACTGGTCTAGCCGAAGTGTTATATAAACGTAATCTGGTACTGTATTTATAAATAACTTAATTGTTCGTCTCCAAGTTTCTTTTTATCTTCTTCCTCTTCTCCCTTGAGAATTTCAATCTAATACAGTCTTTTCATTAATAGTGAGTGGAGAACATTTTTTTAACAACTCACCTCATACAAATTCAAATTTCTTTGAGACATTGGTTTCAGATGACTTTTCGTCCCTCTTCAGTCATGAAATTCCAATATTAATTCAAACATTTTTTTCTGACTTTCTAATTTTATTCAAATTACGGAAAGCTATCAATAAATTCAGTTAAGTATGCCCCATTATTAATAAATCCCTAAAATCATCAGAAAAGAAACCAAAATTAAATTGTATAATGCTATGGCAGTACCAATGTTGCTTTATAATTCAGAGTTTTCGAAACTGACAAGAAAAGAAAGGAAAAAACGTAAATCAGAATTTTTAAATCTGTTGTGGGATACACCTTACTGCATAAAGAAAAAAAGAAGTGAATATATAAGAAAGGATTTAAATATCAACTGCTTCATTGTCTTTTTTAAAGCATTTCAATTTTTATTCCATTATTTCTAGTTTAATTTATTTTTTATCACTTTTATACCCCAACTCTTTATTTAAAATTATTTCTGGTCACTTAATTCTTAGTATAGTACACATATTCATAAATAATAATAAAATAAGATAATAAGAAAGTTTAGTTTTATTATTATATTAAAAATGATGACCAACAGACCATGTAATTTTATATGCATGCACCTTGTAGCTCTTGGAGTGCAAGATATCTAACATCAGCCTGGGTGGTTCAATTTGATTCCAGGCTGTAAAAGGTTTCCTTCATGCATGATGTGTCTCTACTAGGCTATAATCTAACAATTCCAATAAAAATTACAATGGGAAGTAACACTATGAAATAAATTATAGTTTATATAAATGACTCGGATATTATTTTTACATTTCACCTTATAATAATCTGTGATTTCCACTGGACCAGTTTCAAAGGGCATCCCCTTCATCCTCAGCTATAACTCTAACTCTTGACTTCCACCATCACTGCCAACTTTCCAACTGCTATCTGGTGCAGTTCTGATGAACTTTGAGATCAAATCCTGCTCACCAGGAACTTCAAAATTCATGGTCTATATTTGTTCTTCTGAAAGTATATCTTTTCCTAAACTGTAAATTCCATAGACTTCCAATCAATGGTGAGCTGACTCACCGTGAGCAAGTGCAAAGATCGAATTAGCTACCCACTAACTGGTCATGCATGAAAGTCGTCGTTTTCGTAATATTGGCAAGAAATTACCCAGAATTCTCAGCGATAAAACCACTTCCGTTATTTTCGTCTGCTAGAGGAACGCATTTACGCTTGCATCCCGCAAATAATACCGTATACAACGACGTCTGCATTGCACAATATTACGCCGATTCTCCTGTTCTTCCAGTTGAATTCTTTGGTAGACTCTATCAAATTCCTCTTCTCCGCATACACCGAAAACATGATCGAAGTCTTAAAGGTCCAACATCTTGGATAAAGCAGCAAGGTACACGGCAAGGTTTCAAACTACATCGGTTCCCATCGGGATTCTCACGATAAGTTTCTTTCTTAAGTTACCTTGTCAGGTAGCTTACGAATTTCAACAATTATTATTGCATGAACAGATTTCTGAGTAAGCAAAATCGTATTAGGATACAACTTTCTGAGCAGAGAACACCTTTTATGTTCTAATGCGTCCATAGATTCGACCCTAATAGTTTGGAATCACAAGATTGAGTTCCAGCAGTCTACAACTCATACACAGTCAAACTTCCAGGGAACATCACCTAGAAGAACTCGCCACCGAAAATACCTTCCATAGTTGAGGGAGAAGCTTCTGGAAGAAATACCAGTTATGGACCGTAGCCTTATAGACCAGAATCTTCTAATAATAGATCTAGATATTAAAATAATGAGTGATTTAAAGCAAAGAAAAAATATTCATAAAAGATTAAAATAGTATGGTCATATCAAAAGAATGACAGAAGACAATATTTCCAAGAAGAATACTAGAATGGCTGCCACTTGATTAGAAGAAGAGGTCGGCCAAAAATAATGTGGTTGATGGTTTTTTGAGTTGCATGAAGGAAAATGAATTGGACAATGGAGATTGGAATGACAAAGAGATGTAGCAAGAATGACAGTAGATTAATTGGTTGCAAGATGATGTGAAACCTGTTAAATAAATAATGAACAATTAGTATAATATTTAAATTTTTTTTTATATTTGAAGAGAAATTTACGCTCACATTAGGGCTTGAAACCAGGAACTTTAGCTTTCTATGCCAATGCTCCACTAACTTAGCTACCTGAGCACTCCAATCTAAATGCAAAATTTTCTCTTATACATTGTTAATTAGTATAATATTGATATAGAGGCAAATATAGTACAAGTCTGATTTTACATGGTCTGATGTACCAAAATTCAGATGTAATGCTGAGGATAAAATTACAGTGGGGTCTATTAATTTTGGTAGATTTTTTTATTTTAAAAATTGAATAAGTAGATAGGTACTCTAATTGTAAAGAGCCTGCATAGACCATTTCTGCAGTACTATTGTAGATAAGAAAATCAATCCTTTAGCCACACAAACAAAAACTTACAGGCTTTTTTTAAGGTACCGGTAGTGTAAAATTAAAACTACTGTAAAATTAGTTGTAAACAGTGTTCTGTGTTTGTATGTTAGAAAGTTTGATGAGTAAATTATATCTTGAGGAAACCTAGCGAGACATTTATCTACTCTACTAAAACCCCATACATCCAACAGTGACATATATGTCAAAGACTCGATGGGCTTCTTAAATAAACTAAAGGAGATAGCTTTGCAACCGGATGATCTAATGGTTAGTTTTGACGTGGTCTCTTTATTCACCAAAGTTCCTATAAAGGAGACCATTCACCTCATCGCTGCCAAGTTTCCTGAAGATATCACTAATCTTTTCGAACACTGCTTAACCACCAGCTATTTCTTATTCGATAATGACTTCTATGAACAAATAGATGGAGTAGCTATGGGTAGTCCCCTGAGCCCAGTAGTTGCAAATTTCTTTATGGAAAACTTCGAACAAAAATGTTTAGAGACTGCTCCTCTTAAACCCAAGACATGGCTTCGATATGTAGATGACACCTTCGTAATTTGGAACCACGGGGAAGATGTAATAGAATAATTTCTGGCGCACATCAACAATATAAACTCCAATATACAATTCACCATAGAAAAAGAAAAAGATAACAGCATAGCCTTTCTGGACATCTCAATCAGAAGAGAAGATGATAGCAACATTTATCACACCATATATAGAAAACCTATGCATACTGACAGATACCTTCATAAAACCTCCAATCATCACCCAAACAGGAACTTGGTATCATCAAAACATTGACAAATCGCGCCAAGAAACTTTGCCATCCAGGATTATTAAAGACTGAACTCAAACATCTCCGTACAGTATTCACAGCCAATGGATACACCAACAAATAAATCAACAGAGCAAACCATCCCAGACGATACAACAAGGAATCAGAAGAAAAAACGTCAACCAGGGCATTCTTACCTTTCATCAAGAATGTAACTGACCGTATTGGAAAACTGCTAAAGAAAGAAGACATAAAAACAGTATATAGGCCTACCAGGAAAATCAAAAACCTCCTCAGACCTATTAAGGATCAACTTCATCCTCATCAATCAGCAGGCATATACAGGATCCCGTGCAGTTGCGGCCAAGTGTATATAGGCACCAGTAAACGCAGCATCACAACCAGACTTAAAGAACACGAAAGATACAGCCATCTTAAACAAGTGAAAAAGTCGGCAGTAGCAGAACACTCTCTACTTGAAGGCCATACAGTACAATACAACAACACAGATACATTATCTAACTGCACACACTATTTTACCCATGTGCAACGAGAAGCCATTGAAATATTCAATCATCAAAATAGTTACAATAGAAAGGAAGAATCGTTAAAAGTCAACAAAGCATGGATACCAGTCTTAAAAAAAGCCAGATGTAAACCCCTACAAGAACAATCTACTAGAACATCAGACAGCAACCTCATTGGTGCAATGGAAGACCCTAATGCTAACCAACCAGAAGGCAGATACAATTTACAAGGTAACGGACCACACAAAGAAAACGTTGCGGATAAATGTATAAATAGGGCAGGTAGTCGACAAAATTGCCAGTCTCAAAACAACCCTTGAGGATGCCGGACACAGTCTCTGGCGAAACATCGGGGAACTACAAACCTCAAGACCATGGCCAACAGCCCGGAAATCTTCTACAAGATCATCATATTTTACAATTTTTTTTTTTTTTTGCAAATGCCCCAGGTTGTCTTTCGACATTCCTGGTGTTCTCTCCTGGCATGGTATACTTGTAACCCACTTCTGAGGTCGGGGCGCCTGGAATGCGGGGTTACATTGCCCTGATGATATGATGGATGGTGATGATGATAGTGGTGCGCCAGGAGAGTTCCTAATTCTAAGCTTAATCTAAGATGAATATGAGTGATGATGATTGCGATGGCCATATGATTTCGGGGACCGTTTGGGCCTTAAAAGTTTTCCTGACATTTGTCTTACAGGTGAAGAAAAACCCCGATAAAAACTTCACCCAGAAAAACTGTCCCGACTGGGAGTCAAACCCGGGCCCCTTGAGACCACAGCAATGGACAAATTTTACAATATTATATTGTACATATTATATTTTATATTTATTCTTTATGCTACCCATACTTCGATACTTTGTCACTCTCTGAAGCAAAATTCCAATGTGCCGCAGTTATATTATAACAAGGGGTGAAGCATGTCTCCTGAACAATGTGTCATATTAAGCTAATATACCAAGAACCAATCAGTTAGAAGCAGAATGTAATAACGTACAGTACTGATAAAATGGAATGCAGAGTTCATATTATTGTATTTGAAGAGAAAAATTATACACTCAGACTGGGGTTTGAACCCAGGATCTTTGGCTTTCTGTGCCAATGCTCTACCAACTGAGCTACCTGAGCATTCCAATCTAAATACAAAGTTTTCTCTTATACATTGTTAATTCCCGAGTGCCAAATGCTGCGAACCTTTGCTCGATAATGCAAATGGCAACTTCTTCTTTAAGAAGAGATTTATTGGGAATTTAAACACTACTTTATAAAGCCAGTAGGGCTTCTTTTGATGTTTTTATTATTAATTTAATACTTTTCACTTAAGGACAAATTATATTTGAAGAGAAAAATTATATGCTCCGATTGGGGTTAGAACTCAGGACCTTTGGCTTTCTATGCCAATGCTCTACCAACTGAGCTACCTGAGCACTCCAATCTAAACACAAATTTTTCTCTTATACATTGTTATACTGGGTTCAAATCGCAGTCTGAGCATATAATTTTTCTCTTCAAATATAATTTGTCTTTCAGTGAGAAGTATTAAATTAATGATAAAAACATTCATATTATTGTTTTCTTTTCTTGATCTTGCACAGAAGTCTCACAAGCAACCTTTAATGTTAAAATAAGAATTGTAATTATGTTCAATTTTCTCTATATTGGTATTCAGAATTATAGATTAATAGTATTCTTACATTCTCAATTCAGTTAACACATTCAATCTCGGCCGCAGTGGACTAGTGGTTATGCTCCTTGCCTCTGGTCCCGGGTTCAAACCCGGCTGGGGTCGATGGATTTTTTTAGGATGGAAAAATCCAAGGAGCAAGTCCTCCAGGAGGGACTTTAAGCTGTGGGTCCCGAGTCTGAAGATTTTCAGGCTCGTAAAAAATCCTTAAGCCTGAATGAAAAGGCCTCCAAGCAAAATTTACCTAATTTTCCCGTCCTAGTACTACCTTGGTTTCCTAGATGTCAGTATGAGGCGGAACGCTGACCATATACCACTCAAAATGACATCTATACGAAAACAAGTGTAACTAAATTAATATGGTTCAAATTCTTCCCTGTAGGGGGAGAGCGCCTAAATCTCTGTAAAGGGAAAACATGGGCTTACAATACAAAAATACATTCAATCTCTTGTGCAACTATGGCCAATTTGTATATTCCAGATCCTACTTACCAGGATTGACCATGGTTGATTTACTTCTCATTCTCACTTTGTGTATTTTTGGCAAAGCTATGTGGAATTGATGTTTTATTATTAATTTAACACTTCTCACTGAAGGATAAATTATATTTCTCTTTCAGATATAATTTATTCAGTGAGAAGTGTTAAATTAATAATAGAAACATCAATAGAAGCCCAATTGGCTTTATAAAGTAGTATTCAAATTCCCAATAAATGTCTTCTTAACTAAGAAGCTGCCATTTGCAAAGATAGAAGCAAAGGCTTCATAGCATTTGGTGCTGGGAATTACAATGTATATAAGAGAAAAATTTGTGTCTAGATTGGAACTCGCCCCGGTAGCTGAGATGGTAGAACATTGGATTAGAAAGCCAAACATCCCGGGTTTGAGTCTCGGTCTGGGTGAGAATTTTTCTCTTCCAAATAGTATACTATATGGAATCTTTCGTTTGAGTTTTCTGATGAGGAGATATAAGAAGGTTCTTTTGTCACTACCCCAAGAAAGCTACATATATTCGTTCTATGCCATGAGTAAATTAGTGTTTCTAAAATGACAAGTTGAAGTGATTGTGTGTTAAGTGACTGTGTAAAATGGAGGGAGAAAAATGTATCAGTTGATGAAGCTCTCAATATTATCTTCAATGAAGATTCAAAAGATAATTTGATACCATCTAACAGCAACAGGATAATAGTGATCCATTAGTACAAAATAATGTAACATTGACCAGTGTTATTCAACAAATCAAGTTGTTTGTAATGACAGTGAATCACCATATTACCAGCCTCTAGATGTATACTTTCATGTAATTATAAGCTCAAACATTAATGTTCAAAAACAGTGATGATGATGATGATGATGATGGATTCAAATCCCAGTTTAGGTGACAAATTTTCTCTTAAAATTATTAATTTGTCCTCTAATATAAATGACAAATTTAAATAAAAACATTGAAAAAAGAAAATGTTAATATTGATGAAGATATGTTTTCTTTTTGTTGAACCAATTTTTACACAAGTCCACCGCTGTGGTCTCGAGGTAGCATACTGGCTTGTCATGCAGCAAGCCAGGATTCGATCCCCAGTTGGGACAAGTTTCCTGAGTAAGAATTTTTTTTGGGTGTTTCCTCACCTATAAGATAAATGTCAGGAAACTTTAAGGCCCAAATGGTCCCTAACACCATCTGGCCATCATTATCATCACTATTTTTGACCCCATTTCTTTAAATATGTATGTCACCAGACAAATCTGTATGCAAGCCAAGTCTGTGTGGCAGCACCACATCCCTTCTCTATCTCCCATTACAATAGAAGAAAAAAAAAAGAACTTTCTTGACCTGATATTTGTGACTGGGATTATAAAGAAACCACGTGCAAATGTTACATGGCAGATGAACCTGTTTTTGGTACACCTATATTCTCAAAGATAATGGGCTAGAAATAAGTTTGAATCAATCCTTGCATTTCTTCACTTTGTTGATAGTAACCAAATGCAAGGTTGTTCAGATAGACTCTACAAAGTTAGACCAATTTTAGGATGTTCTTGGACAGTCTTCCAAATATTTACACACCAGAAAGACAATTAACATCAGATGAGGGATTGCTGGCCTGAAGAGGCTTCGATTTTGTGTGTACACCCTGGCAAAAATATGAAGTATGGCACATTGGTGAGAATGGTATGCAAGTCATTGATAGAATATATATGTAAACTTTTGATTCATGATGAAAGTTGTATGGCTCTCTGGAGGACACTATATTAAAACGCTTATCCCCATATTTAGGATTTGGTTATTCAGTGTTTAAGGACAATTATTATACAATATAAAAACTGTCAAAGAACTTGCTTGAAATTCAATTCAATTCAATTTATTCATCCAACTGATCATATACATGATATGGGACAAGTCAAATTTTTACAATAAAGTACAAGTACAAATAAATCAAAGCATTACATATATATACAAAATGAACATTCAACAAAATAAACATTTAAATTAAGATAAAATAATTTTAACACTCCTTAAATTAATTCTATAAGTCATAGTGTATTTATTGTTTATAATAACCACTTCATAAATTTATCAACAATTGAATCCATTTGGAACTGCTGGCAAATACGCAATACGACTCTCCTCAGCCTCCTACGAATCAAGGATTCCAGGGAGACACTTTAGTTATCTTGTCTAATTAGAAGTATTTTTGAACAAGAAGTAAGATTCGTTGCAGTGAATATTCATGTAGAACCTAGGCTAAACAGATTTCAGTTTTTAAACTATTACAATCTATTCTAATTTGCATTATCCTGAATTTTAAGAATGAATTCTTCAAAACTATAAAAACAGTTTTCTATTAATATGTTATATAGGAGCTTGTTAAATTTTTCATGTGCATATATTTTTCTTTAAGTAATTAGGTAAGCTATTATACATATGAATTGCAGTGGAAATGAAATGTTTTCTATATAATGTTGAGTTGAAAGGCTCAATAAAAATATTTGACTTATTTCTTGTATTATATGAATAAAAAAATATTGAACTGATCTATATGTCAGAACAGAAGACTACCCATGGATTTCAAGAATATTAAGAAAAAAATTGGGAAAATGGAAGAGGGTCAAATTCTATTGCTGGCATGGATGGATAAGAGATGATAAATATGGTGCCAACTTTTTTTCTGAACAGGGGTAGTGGAAATAAAGTATAGATATGGAAACCGTAAAATGAAGCCTGAATGTGTAGCCATTTACAATAAGCACATGCATGGTGTGGATATAGCAGATCAGTATTTAATATTTTATCCGTTTATAAGGAAAACTATTAAATGACAAAAAAAAAACTATTCTTCCATCTCATACAGTGCAGTCAATTCAATAGTTATTTATTGTACAAACATTTTTAAAGAAAAAGAAGACAAATATCCTACTTCCGTTCAGAATACAACAAGAACATTGCTGCAGAATGAAATTCAAGAAAATTACAGAACAGTTCCATCTTTACCTGCAACATCCTCACTGTCATCATTGTTTCCTCTTTTATGAATGAAGTTAACCCCCCGCCCCATCTAAAGGTCCTCCATATTGACTGGATGGGAAAAGGAAGGCCTACGTGTTGCAACATTTCCTACTCACAAATAAAGACAGAATCCCAACAAGAAGATGCAGGGTGTGTTCAAAGAATAAAAAAAAAGAGCTATTAATGTTTGAATCCTGGATTCAAGTTCAACATACTAGTGTGCTGTCCATTACACCATTCAAATGACGATACAAACATATACAATTTTATAATATTATAATGGTATTGTGAAAAGAAAAATTAATGTCAGAACCAGGAATCGAACCATGGACCTCTAGTTGAACCAGGAATCAAACCGTGGACCTCTGGTTCAGACATTGATTTTTCTTTTCACAATATCATTATAATATTATAAAATGATCCATTATTGGAACTGTGTTAAAATAACAGTATTGAAAACTGTTAAATTATACAATTTTATTCTCATTCGTCCGAAGGCTACTATCACGCCAAATGACGTCTTTTATTCAGAAGTATTTTTATTTATTGAGAATTTATACACTACTTTTTTGCGGTAAAGCTTCATATTTTCTATGTTTTTATTTGAGTTAATTCAAATGCAAAACATTGAAAAAATAATAAAAAAGAGCATTAAAACTAAGTGAGTTTTGTGTAAAATGTCGTGTTCCTCTTCATTCAGGGTCATTGAGATTCCCAGTATCATTCACTTAAATTTTACTAGCACATCTAAGGAAGGTATGTCGAAAATTTTGAATCTTAATTAGCTATATTTAATATAAGTGGATCTGTGTAATTTTTGTTGACTGAGAGAGAGCCCTTTAAAAATAGCTCGGCTGGAGGGTTTAAATACCTTGTAGACAACTGGGAATGAATATGTTAATATTGAATTAGCATGATTGTTGTGGTACATGTCAAGACACTTCATATGTGCCATTTCACTTATTAGTTCATGTATACACTTTAACATACCAGACATATCACATTCATTCCATGCTAGAACTGAGCAGTTTGAAGCATCCTTTTGGAGCAGATACGGGATTTGTGCTAGTTTAAGTCCCCATGGGAAAATAAATTGTCTTATGGAATTTCATTAAGTATGGGACCTGTAACCACCCAACATTGTAAGAAATGTAGGTACGGTACCTAAATTAAATAGTGGCTCCAGGTTGAGAAAACAAGGTAAAATGGGTGGAGGACTAACATGCTGATCACATCCTCCTCTGTGATTAACACATAAGGACGCGAGGCCAGCAGTCGGTTAGTAGGCTAAGGACCTTCTAGGCATTTCTAGACTTGTTGGTGCAACGGAGTTTACTTTTTAGTTCAAAGTTTAACCACTAGCCTTTAATATCTATCAGTTTATTTGAAAATTATTTTTTTGTTTAATTTTGTCGAATTTTATACTTTCTATTGAAGTATTTCAAATTTATTTTTTTAAATTCTTTACAATAAATTAGCAGACTTCATATCAATAGAAGTGAATTGATGTTACTTTTAAATAACTTGTTTGAAATAAAAGATGTATAATTTCAATCGTGATATACAGTTGTAGGAAAGCCAAGGGAAAACGCCCAGTTGGTAGACCAAGAATGAGGTGGGAGAATAACATTAACTATGATTTGAGGGAAGTAGATTATACAGGGAATGATTGGAAAGCATTAGCTCAGGATAGGGATGTA
The DNA here is from genome assembly GCA_030220185.1 of Diploptera punctata. Classification (NCBI taxonomy): domain Eukaryota; kingdom Metazoa; phylum Arthropoda; class Insecta; order Blattodea; family Blaberidae; genus Diploptera; species Diploptera punctata. The sequence goes on from JASPKZ010000809.1 coordinate 352,760, forward strand.
TGGAGAGCTTATGTCCGCGCGGCCATGAACCTACGGGTTCGATAGTGCCAGTGAGTAAGTAAGTAAGATATACAGTGACACCAAATCAGTAGTTTCATCCTAGTTGCATTTTTAACGGAAACATAATTAAGGCATAGACGCGTAGTATAATTATGTGATAACAGATACCGCGAAAAAATCCGTTAAAATCTGTTTTATTTGTATGTTGCTGTTTATACATTACCAACAACTACTTTCTCGCCCATCAGAAGATCTGGTGTGTTTCTAATTTTTAAGGTTGGCAGAATATGTTAATAGACAAAATGGCAGTTATGTCGTTGCATATATGTCAGCTGATGTAATAATTAAGTAAACGAAAAAATACTTAAATATCTATTCTTGTGACTGAACTTTGATTGAATGAGTTCGAATATTCTATATTCTAAGTATACTAAAGAAATGGATACGGTGAATCAGATTAATTCGGGAGATGCTGGAATCGAGAAACAAGGAAGGTAGGTTAAGGCTAGACAATGTAAATAGATATTATGTCATCGATTGTAAAATCAGTATTATTTATAATGGTAAATTTATTGCAAATGTGAATAGTAAGTGTGAAGTACATTAATTGCTAAATTTATAGAATAATTCTTAATGTATTAGTAATTGTGTGAATTAAATTTTACTTGTGGATAAGAGACCATAGGTCACTCAAGCCTATACTGTAAAATAGAACAGGAAAAAATTCAGAAAAAGCCCTATAGGGATAAAAGCCTAATTACCTTTTTTTAAAAATACATTATAGGGATTTTCGTGTATATTAAGTGATATGCAAAAGTATGTGTGAAAATTATAAATTGTTTATATTTCCAATTGACAGTTATTGATGTTTGTAAAATACAAATTTCCTAAGACATTCTATTGAGAATACAGGACATTTCACTATTTATTAGACCTATGAACTCTCATATAACCATACCAATGCTGTACTAGTCTGTAAACATTTTCTAAATAGCCTCCAAGACTGAATTTTACAATAATTTGCTCTATTATTTTTCATACACTATTGCACTATGCATTTTTTACATTTTTACTAACATTTACTAACATTTCATAGTATTTTAAATATTTTACAGTGATTCTTAAAACATTTTTTACATGTATTAAATATTTATCTAACTAAAACACACTGATACTATCGAACCCGTAGGTTCATTGCCAAGCCGACATTAAGCTCTTCATACACCTCTATCCTGAGCTGTTTTCCAATCATTCATTTTCCAATCTCTCCTGGCACGACAGGCCTATAAGGCCCTTAGCCTACCATCCGGCTACTGGCCTCACATCCACATGTGTCAAGCACAGAGGTAGATGATAATCAGCCAGTGTAGGGGTGACATGTGGTCAGCATGTCGAGTCCCCCAGTCGTTATAGCTGGTTTTCTCAACCTGGAGCCGCTACTTATTGTAGCTACCCAAATGCATCACGATGCTGGGTGGGCACCGGTCCCATACTGGCCAAAATACCATGAGAAAATTTCTTCCCCCATGGAGACTCAAACCAGTGCAAGTCCCGTAGCTCTGCACCAAGGCTTCCTGCCTTAACTACTTGATTACGGTGCAGGACCCCTTTATAATCTACTTCCCTCAAATTATGATTAATGTTCTCCCACCTCACTCTTGGTCTACCAACTGGGCATTTTTCCTCTGGTTTTCCTATAAGAAACTTCCATACACTCTTTCATTCCCCATTCATGCTACATGTCCTGCCAATCGCAGTCTACGAGACTTAACTGTTAATATTATATCTGGCTTCCTATAAAGACCATATAGCTCACTGTTATGTAGTCTTCTCAGAAAAACTGCACTTAAACTAGCGTGAAATATTTTCTAAGTCCTGTAGAACAACAGTGCGCATGTGCCAGAATTTATAGAGCCAGCGATAACCCACAATTGATTATCATCCTTGATTACTATCTGTTGCTATGAAATTTAAATGACCAATATATGCAATAAATCCCCAAATCTATGTTAAAAAATATATTAATAATATTAAAATTACGAAACGTTTATTAAAAATGGGTGTACACTTACTTATCACTCCCTAACGCTGATCCAACCAGCGATAACCCAAAACAGCAATAGAAAAATCATAGACTAAGGAATATACTCTATGAAGAAAATAGCAGTTAGCTTCACAATATTGACTAACAGTGTCATAATATTGTGATTTGCATATTTAAATAATTACTTCAAAATTATAAAAATTGTTTGAAAAAGTTTAAAATATTAAATAATGTTAGTAAATACAAAAGAAGAGCTGTAGTTTACAACAATATAACTGAAAAATCAAGCGCTAGTAGAAGTGCAGTTGAGCTGTCTTCTCCATTCATCTGTTGTTCATCTCTCTTTGGTCCAAAATCTATTTTAAGAACTTGGCTCAACTGCACTTTTACTAGCAGTTGATTTTTCAGTTATATTGTTGTAAACTATAGCTCTTCTTCTGTATTTACTAACATTATTTAATATCTTAAACTTTTTCAAACAATTTTTATAACATTATTAAACAATTTAAAAGTATTTATTTAAATATGCAAATCACAGTATTATGACACTGTTAGACAATATGCTAAGTGCTATTTTCTCCACGGAGTGTATTACTTAGTCTATGATTTTTCTATCGCTATTTTGGGTTATCGCTAGTCGGATCAGCGTTAGGGAGTGATAAGTAAGTTGTATACCCATTTTTAATAAAAACATTAGGTAATTTTAATATTATTAGTATATTTTTATAACATAGATTTGGGGATTTATTGCAAATACTGGTCATTTAAATTCCATAGTGACGGATAGTTATTGAGGATAATAATCGATATGTGGTTCAGTTGTTGGTTATCATTGGTTCTATAAACTCTGGTGCACTGTTGTTCTATAGAACTTTGAAAATATATCACTCTAGTTTAAGTGTAATTTTTCCAAGAACTTTATTCTCAGATACTCGTAATCTCCTTTCTTCCTTTAAAGTAAGAGTCCATGTTTCGCATCCATATAATATAACTAGTGGAATAACAGTTTTAAGTGAATACCTACCACGACCCAAATGCAACATGCGTATGCAAATTTTGCGAACTGTCTTGTGATTGTTACCACATCACAGCATGTAAAAAACGACCCAAATCATTAATTGAGACCTGCACAGATTCTTAACAACAGCAAAAGCAAAGTGAACTAATTAACTCTATGCACAACTTGTGCAGTTAAACGTTTTTTGAAAGGAGTTGGGACATCAAGAGTCCCTGTAATGCATAGTTAGCATGCATTTCCAGAATTGAGACTATGTTTAATTTCTTTGTGCATCTCATTCCTATTTGTGATTATTAGAATCCAGATTTGTATACAAATTCCTGTTTTTTTTTACGCATTAAAAAGTATGCAGAAATGATTTAAATGTTAAGTGGCCCCTTCACAGACAATTTTAGCAGTATTTGATAATGGATAGAAATGCATATTCTGGGGGAAAATGCTTATCTTAGATTTTTAATGCATAAATATGTATTTTACTCCTAATGTGATATTAAATTATAATTTTCTCTTCAGCTAATTACTAGTAATTATTAATTAATAATTAATCAATTTCTAATTAGTAAAGTCTCAGCAATCAATTGGATATAGACATAACATGTATATTTACATCTGTGTAAGAAGGAAATACCCGTGGGCCTTGAGAAATAATATTAGAGTATTGATGTTTTTACTATTAATTTAACGGAAAAACTGCACTTAAACTAGCGTGAAATATTTTCAAAGTCCTATAGAACAACAGTGTGCATGCGCCAGAATTTATAGAGCCAGAGATAACCCACAATCAAACCACATTGATTATCATCCTTGATTACTATCCGTCACTATGAAATTTAAATTACCAATATTTGCATAAATCCCCAAATCTATGTTAAAAAAAATATTAATAATATTAAAATTACCTTAAAAATGGGTGTACACTTACTTATCACTCCCTAACACTGATCTGACCGATGATAACCCAAAACAGTGATAGAAAAATCATAGACTAAGTAATATACTCCGTGGAGAAAATAGCAGTTAGCGTCACAATATTGTCTAACAGTGTCATAATATTGTGATTTGCATATTTATATAAATACTTCAATTGTCTAATAATGTTATAAAAATTGTTTGAAAAAGTTTAAAATATTAAATAATGCTAGTAAATACAGAAGAAGAGCTATAGTTTACAACAATATAACTGAAAAATCAAGCGCTAGAAGTAGTGCAATTGAGCCAATTTTTCTCTTCAAATATAATTACAGTATTCCTAAAATAGCATTTGATAGATTAGCGAAGTTTTAAATAAAAATCCTGACTACAATAGAATTTGTCAAATTAGCAAAATGCTCTCTGATGATGGTGAAAAAACCGTAACGAAGAGGAATTCACTGAAGAAGAACTGTGGTATTTTTCACATGCACCTATGACATCATGTGTTGTAGAAAGGACATTTTCATTGTACAAAATCTTCTTCACTGATAGACAAAGGAGTTTCACATAAGAAATCCATGAAAACCTTCCTTATCTACTGTAACGGCCAGGAATAAGCTAAGATTACCCATAAAGCAAATAATTTTTTTTATTTTATTATCTATTTTTGCATATTTGGTATGCATATTTTATAAATTTTTCATGCATATTTAGTACTTTATTTTTCATACAAATCCGGGCTCTAGTGATTATTGTTCCTAGGTATTTTAATTCAGCCACTTCCTCAAAATTTCCCTCATTTGTTATTAGCTTCCATTTTCATTATATAATGTATTTCTATATGTGACCATATATTTAGTTTTGTTGATATTTACTTCCAGTCACAATTTCTTAGTGTTACTCAATAGTGTGTGCATATAGGCCTTTAGTATCTCCTCGCTATTGCCCAATAATACTACTTGATCAGTACAAACTAACAGCTTATTAATATCATTGAGTTGTAGGCCTTCTTCATCCTCTAAAGATTTGATAGTATGCTCTAGTACAAAATTAGTTAATAGAGGAGATAGTGCATCTCCCTACATCAACCCATTGTGGATTTCAAAAGTATCTGAAAACTGTTTGCCTACACGCACCCTACTCCTTGCACCATTTAGACACATTCATATAACTTTATATGAAGTGTGAGGTGAGTGAAAATAAAAAATAAACAATATTAAAAAACCTCATAGTGTTATTTCCTATCTACATAACATTCATATAAGTCTAACTTTTTAGGAATTCCAAACTCCAGCATGATACTCCCTCTTAATTGAATCATATACTTTTTTAAGTATACATATAGTTGATATACAGTACCATTATATTCCCATTTCTTTTCTAAAATCTGTCTTAAATCTGATCTGTTGTATACCTGTTTCTTCTAAATCCACATTGATTATCTCCTAGAATGTCATCAATATAGGGAGTATGGATATTGTGGTATTTATCTCAGTGATTTTTCTAAGTTCTGCAGAATCATAGTGTGCATGCTTAAATGCATATGAAATTGCTGGCAGATGGCAGGACATATATGTCAAATTGGTATCATCAACATTCGCAATTAATTCCAAAAAAAATATTTTAAGAAATGGATGTTCACTCCATTTTGTTAGGTTCCAATGGCACAAGTTAGTGTACACCAGATTAGTTTATTAAATAATAGGCTATGTATGTAATGTATTTTGTTAAGTTATGAAGTTATTCAATAGTAGATTATATACGGTATAAGCAATTAAATTGGTATGGGCAGGAAAACATTGGAATGGTGTCCACCTGGAAAAACGAGGAGAGGAAGACCTCGAAACTCGTGGGTGCAGGAAATAAGAACTGGAATGAGAGCAAGAGGACTGGAGGACATGGATTGGATGGAGAGAGACGAGTGGAGAAGAAAAATAAAACTTTAGGCACAGAAAGATATGTAAACATTAAAATTCTGTACATAAATAAAATGAAGGGACAATTTAGTGCACATCCATTTCTTAGAAATTTGTATGGAAATTAATTGTGAAGATTTGTCATACCGATTTCACAAATATGTGGTTCCATAAAGATATATGCATGCACACTACTATTCTGTAGTACTTAAAAAATTCATTGGTTGAATTATTGTACAGTTCTTCCACCTCTACTACATAAATTAATGCAATATTTTTTTTTTAGAATAGTGTATTTGAAATTTTAAAAGTTACCTTTCATGTGCTTTTTTTAGAAGATGTTTTCGTTAAAAATGAGCAGTTATTATAGTGCAGATACTATATTTTAATGTAAGCAACAGGTTACAAACTATTTCTATTAACTTAGATTACATCTCATCCTGCCAAAATGTCAGTTGAGTAATTCATGTAGTTAAAATATATAAACTTTTTAGTTTGCTATAAGAGTGGAATCAAATGTCTGAACCTGTAGTTCCCCTAGTTTCCGTCATACTGAGCAGGATTACTGTCACAGCAACCTAAGTCGGGTAGGGTAAGACAGAATTGTGAAATATTGGAAATTTTGAAAGTTTTTCATGATATTTTTTTATCCCGTCCAGAATACTTATCCAGCACAGCTGGCGACTTAGCATTTCCATAAACTTGGTATCCTGGCTTTACCCATAAGGGACTGAGTTTGGTACTTCTATCACATGTTTTAGTTTATTTCTATCTCTGCTTCTAACCTTCTTTTGCTATTTATCATACTTCCTTTAGACCAAAAAAACACACATACCATACATTCCTCAGGTTGTTAATTGCATTCTGCAACAGCAATATGATAATTTTTTTTATTACTGTATCCAGCTACCTATGCTACAATTTCCAAATGAGCTATTCATTTAAAAGTTCTTCTTGGTGAATAATAAATTTTGTTCACACTATAGGCCTACCTACTATTTCTTACACAGTACATCTATCTTTAAGAATTACTTACTTACTTACTCACTGGCACTATCGAACCTGTAGGTTCATGGCCGCATGGACATAAGCTCTCCATACATCCCTATCCTGAGCTAATGCTTTCCAATTATTTCTTGTGTAATCTACTTCCCTCAAATCATAGTTAATGTTATTCTCCCACCTCATTCTTGGTCTACCAACTGGGCGTTTTCCCTCTGGCTTTCCTACAAGAAGCTTTAAGAATTAAATTAATATTTTTAATACCTCACCTCATATCCTTTATTCTTCTAGACTGTACTTTCAGAGCTATATCTCCATCTTCAGTAGCCTCTCATCGTCCGGTGTTATGTCATTTCAAGAAGAAAACCACCAAGAAACAACACTGGTCGACTAGAGACTACTGAAGTGGAGATATAGCTCTGAAACTGCAGTCTAGAAGATTAAAGGGTTTGAGGTGAGGTATTAAAAATATTAATTTTAATTCTTAAATTAAACCTCATAGTGTTTTTTTTTTTCCTATGAAAATTAAACACCTATATTTGTTCTAGCTCATGGGTAAAATGTGTCCTACTACCTGTTCGACAATTCATGAAATTTATATTTAGTGAATTGTTTCTAGTTTATAAATATTTACTGTTAAAGTAGTAGTACTGGAATTTTTTGGCATCTTTCTTTTTAAAAAAATATATATTTCTACAATAGCTTTCTTCAAGAACCTGTTTGATCATTTTTGCCTATTTCTTTTCCATGAATAAAGTATATATATATATACCATTCAGACAATAACACAGTGGAAATTAAAAATAGAATCACACAAACAAAACAAGCAATAAATGCTTTAAACTCTGTTTGGTGGAGCAAAAATATTACAAAAAATAGAAAATTACAAATATATCAAACCATAATTCAGAGCATTTTAACATATGGTGCTGAAGTCTGGCAAATTCCTACCAGGGAAATGAAAAGAATTTTATGTACAGAAATGGATGTTTTAAGAAGATCAGCTGGAAAATCTAGAATGGATAGAATACGAAATAAAGAAATAAGGAAAATTATGGGTGTACAAGAGGAGCCGGACATCATAGACATTATAGAAAAGAAAAGATTGCAGTGGTATGGTCATTTCAAAAGAATGCCAGAGCAAAGATTGCCAAAAATTGTTATGGAATGGATCCCAATGGAAAGGAGGAAGAGAGGAAGACCGAAGAAAACTTGGATAGAAGGGGTACAAGCAGCTAAGAATATCAGAGGAATGGAGGAAGATCAATGGATGGACAGAGAGGAATGGCATTTGTTTTCCGGAAGACGGCAGCAGCTGCCATGATACCGGATGATGATATATATATGGGGCATGCTGTAGTAAGTTGGTTAAGGTTATAAGCTACATGCTGCAAAATCATGGGTTTGAGTCCTGACGGGGTCAGGATTTTTAAACTTATCTAAATACTCAGGTGACACCATAGCCCTGGTGCCAACCCAGTCTTAAATGGAACTGAGTACCAGACATATGTTCTGGGTGAAGGTGGCTATCATGTAGGGTTAACAGCAATCATGCTGATTATCTAAAAGAAAATGGTAGCCTTAACCTCCTTACTACCCTAATTGGAATCACTTTATCTTTGTCCATATATATGTATGTGTATTTACACTCAGTATATAAAAAGCAAGTGTAAAGTATTACCTCTCTCATCCATATGTCTATACTGAACACACAAAAAAAAGTATAAAATATTCTTTCATTTATCCATAGATATATCTCTCATTGTAGTATGAATTTCATTCATAGTTAAATATGGGAAATAACATTATGAGGTTCTTAATTCGTAAATTAATGAGTCATTTTTAACATCTTTCATCATATTTTATGTTTCTATAAACACGGGAACTAGTTATCAAGAGAAAAATCAGCTATTGCAGCACATATTGGAGAATCATAAAATTGAAAAAAGAAACCCAACTTTAAAACATTTGGAAAAACCTTTAGAATTAACAATTTGAGAGAAGATGTATATTCAGAAGAACAAATTTAGATCCATGAATTTCGAGATTCCTGATGAACGTGACCTCATCTCAAAGTTCATCAATCAACACCAGATGGCAACGTTGTTGATGGAGATTCCAACGAAAATCCGGTAGTCATAATGTCGGTTGAAAATGAGAGAGATCCTTCTCTTGAAAACTAGTTCCCGTGTTTAAAGAAACATAAAATATGAGGTAAGATGTTAAAAATGACTCATTAATTTACGAGTGAATTTAATTCTTCGTACAATTAGAAGCAAGCCTAGAAAACAAACTTAACACACACGTGCAATAAATACAATATAAGAGTATTCAACTAAGACCAATAAATAAAATATATAATAAAATCTGTCAGATCGCGGAATTTTTCCTTAAAGGGAATTAATTATTCTTGTGGTTGCCCATGTCTTGAATTTTGGTTAAGTTTAGGTTTAAGGATTCTCCTGGTGCTTCACTATCATTTATCAATCAACATATAATCGGGGTAATGTAAGTGCCTTCCAGAGTTACAACCTTAGAAGGAGGTTACATCTCCACCAATGCCAGGAGAGAATGTCAGAAATATCATAAGACAATGTGGTGGCTAGGATGGATTGATTTAAATAAAGTGATTTTAATCTCAATTTATATCATGATTTTAATCAACAGATTTTTGAATTTGATTAACATTTTTTTTGTTTGTTTTTATATTTGTTTTTTATTTCAAACATAAAATTTATTCTGTTAAATCAATGTTATTTCATTGAAACTTTTAAATTTTAAAATATATTAGAGACCATTGTTGGGACATTGTCAGTTACAGGTATCTAGTAACTGCTGCTTTCTTTACAGGTACTTAAGTCTCTACAGTTTTAGTTTTATTTTGCTGCAATGTCTAATGTGGGGGAGGGAAAATCATAGACCATGGTGGGCAGGACATGTGGCAAAAGTGAGGAATGAAAGGAGGTGCATGGAGGCTTCTGGCTTCTTGTAGGAAAACCAGAGTGAAAATGCCCATTGGTAGACCAAGAATGAGGTGGAACAATAATATTTTCCATTATTTGAGGAAAATAAATTATACAAGGGGTGATTGGAAAACATTAGCTCAGGATAAGGATGTATGGAGAGCTTATGTTCATGTTGCCATGAACCTATGGGTTCGATAGAGCCAATGAGTTAGTTAATTAGTGAGGAAAAAGATCATTATGTAGTGAGATTTTATAAAATTTTCAACAAACGGTTATATAGATTCCGAAGTCCACAATCTGACCTGAGAAATCTCTTCTTCATCTAGACCCAATGTTGTCCTTTCTCGATTTTTTTTTATTGTATCCTAGAATTTAGTTTTCTCTTTGTGCAATTTGCACCTATATCATCTCCAACCAAAGCATCAGTATATCTCTCTCTCTCCCCCTCCCCAGGATAATTTAAATTTTCCAGGGTTTGCAGCATTTTCTGTCTACAATGTTAAATATAATAATATAATAATCTCCTCAGCTCGTGTCCAACTTAAGGTCGGGTCGAGGGTTGAGATGAGATGAATCCCCTATATTTATATAGGTCTATGAGTGACAAGGATGCCAGTCGACCATGCCTGACACACTATCACAGGGGCAGATGAACGGAATAAAATGGATGAGATAGGTGAGATTGATATGGAGAAATGGTGGAATGAAATTTGTGGTAGGGGAAAATGGGAGAAACCTCAAAAAAAACCTGCCCAAGTTTCATTTCATCCAATACTGAATCTATTACCAAGACTCAATCTTGAGACCCCAGCAGTGAGAGAACGAGCATCTACAAGGGTCATGAGATAAGTTTTGAGATCTGCAATAATGGGCCATGGTGGAGTTTCCATATGTATCACATCTTTTCAAAGTACTCTCCAGCACATTCTATACACCATTGCATCCTCTGGAACAACTTCTGGAAGCAGCCACGCCACTCAATCTCAGACATTATACAAGATCCTCCCTGAAAGCAGCAACAGCATCTTCTAGGCTAGGAAATCGGTGTCCACACATGCAGTTCTTCACATTCGGGAATAGGAAAAAGTCGCACGGGACTAGGTCCAGACTGTAGGCTGGATGGAACATTAATTTCATCGGCATCTTATCCAGAAACATAATTGTTGCATTGGCTGTGTACAAAGAGGCATTGTCATGGTGGAGCAGAATTTCCTGCAGTCCAGTCCTTGGCTGCTTTCCCTGGATCTTTGAGAAGACTTTGGGGAAACAGACTTCTGTATACCGTTTAGCAGTAACTGTCCTCTGATCCTCGAACACAACTGTAGCCAGATGACCACTTGTTGAGAAGAAAGTGGCCACCATTTTCTTCCCCACACTCCTAGGCCTTTTGACTTAAGTCGGAGGCTGTTCATCTGAGAAGACCCACTCCGATGATTGGTGCTTTGTTTTGAACTCATACTGGTAGATCCAAGTTTCATCACCTGTCACTATGTTTGACACGCGGCAGGAGTCCCTGTTGTTGAATCTCTTCAATATTTCTCTGCACCATTCCACCCTAACATGTTTCTGCCCTTTTGACAAGTGGTATGGCATGCATCGAGAAGAAATTTTCCTCACTCTCAAGTATTGGTGCAGGATGGTGGAAACGCTTGGCGAACTAATCCCTAGGGCCCCCCTCAATATCCTTATAAGTCAGTCATGGATATTGCTTAATCAGAGTCTCCACTGCAGAGATGTTTTCTTCTGTCACCATTGTTGTTGACTTCCCACTTCTCCCTTTATATTTAAGGGATGTCCTCCCCCTCTTAAATTCAGCAAACAAGTGGAAACCTAATGCACATTAAGGAGCAAAGTCCCCAAATGCTTGTGTGAGTCGCTCAAGTGTTTGTGACTCATTTAAACAACACTTAAAATCATAGCACAAAAATGCTCCCTTTCAAGCTCCATAGAACACTTTTGATTTCACCATGCACATACTACTTCACAAGATTGCTGCTCAGAGACAACTGAAAGAAATAGTTTCTACCTGCTTTGATTTTGACATTCGAGGATTGGGCTTTCAAATGGTATATTAGTTTATTGCATTCTTGTTGCCACACTGACGAGTCTCAAAACTTATCTAGTGACCCTCATAACCGCTTGCACCATTGAGCCGCCTGCTGCACTGTTAAATTAAGCACAAACTAAATTGAACTAGTATCATGTTGTATGCACTTATTTCCCTTCTAGGGATAAAATTAATGTTTAGCCTTTATTTTTCATTTTGTTTTTTATAGGAATGAGAATAAGATTAGGCACTGGGGTTGGGTTTCTATGTTAATATGTCTACATGGTTTAGAAGTTCAGCTGGTTTTAACTAATCATTTCACATTTATGATGTACAAGAAAAGAATTGTTTGACAATCACCAATTTTATTTAGATTAGATTAGATTAGATTTATTTATTTAGCCTGTTGGAGTTAAGGCCATGTGGCCTTCTCTTCCACTCACCAGGACAAACATATATTACATCAGAAGATAAGAATCACAATGAACTCTAATTTTTTATTTTTTTTTCAAATGCCCCAGGTTTGTCCTTCGACATTCCTGGTTTCTCTCCTGGCATGGCGTACTTGTAACCCACTTCTGAGGTTGGGGCTCCTGGAAGGCGCGGTTACGTTGCCCCGATGATATGATGGGTGATGATGATGGTGCGCCAGGAGAGTCCCTCATCCTAAGCTTAACCTAAGATGAATATGAATGATGATGATTGTGATGGCCATATGATTTCGGGGACCATTTGGGCCTTAAAGTTTTCCTGACATTTGTCTTACAGGTGAGGAAAAACCCCAATAAAAACCTCACCCAGAAAAACTGTCCCGACCGGGGATTGAACCCGGGCCCGCTGCGTGACAAGGCAGCATGCTACCCCGAGACCACAGCGGTGGACACTCTAATATTAAATACTAAATAAAAATTTGATCAAAAAGATAATATTTATTATATTACGATCTATAATGCAACCAGTTAATGTTAGTTAAAATTAAGACTAAAGCTAATAATAAAGTGTATACAAGCAAGACATATTAAATTGTCCCTGTCTAATGTTTATAAAAAACAAAGAAAAATAGTGAGATATAGAAAACTAATTTTACGTTTGTACAATATTTAAAACAAAACAAAGAAAATATTTGTTAATCTTAATATTATTTTCATAGATAATTAAATTTATTAATTGTTAAAAGAATACTATCAGTGAGGTGTATAAGTTAGTTTGTTATTAAATAATTCTTTAATTTGTTTTTGAAGGATGTTATAGTTTGACAGTCTTTGACATAGGTCGGAAGGGAATTCCATGTTTTGGTAAGTGAGACCGTAAAAGATAATGAATAATATACAGTGTGATGAGGAGGGATATAAAGGACAATGTGCTGATGGGATCGAGTGTCAAGATTATGTGTGTCGGATAGTTTGATTTACTTATACTGAATTTTAATATGCCTATGAAGATTAGAATTATGGTGTCATTTTGATCAAATACCTCAATTTGAGTAAAAAAATACAAACTCTTTATACAATATTGATGTTGTTGGCTGGTGTTTGCAGTCAATTTACAAACAATGCAAAGGAAAATACACTTTTTTAGAAGTTGTGTTGTGCATCAGATTCTATTAAAACTAATTCCATAAAACATTCTATATAACAAACACTATATTTGAATAACTTCAGTTGGACATCATGCTTTTACTGTTATTATGATGAACTGAACTCCAGTAAACTAATTAAACTGCAATTAGACTATCTCTCTGTAGGTTGTACTAACTATAGAACACAAAAATATTTAGGAAGTATCAACATAATGGAAAATTAAATCTTGTAGTGACAAAGTCTGGTATTATCGCCTCACTATGATGGTTGTCCATTTATATAAAAGCAGGTGCCACGCAACGATGTTTGACAATGATTAGCATGTGGAATTATTATAGTGGCAGTGGTCGGCATCTTTATATTTAATTATATATAACAGCTGTGGGGAAACAAAGCGAGCCGCTGGACAACCATCATAGTGAGGCAAAAATATGTAATAATGTTTCTCACCAAAAGCCCCTATGGACTGATGTTATCTTACTCATCTTTGATTTGAAGGTTCGCCAGTTCAAATCCAGCCAGGATTGAAGGATTTTCAGGAGTTAAAAATCCTGAATATAGGTTCAAAAAGCTGGGAAAAAAAAGGTCTCTGTGCAAAATTTGTCAATTCTTTCAACCCAAATTTTAATTGCAATGCTAATGACCCTGAACTGTTAAAGAGTGATTTAAATAAAACAATAACATAAGAAAATCAAAGGTTTACCATTTTAAATAGTACTTGATCAAAATAACACCAGAGTCCAATAGAAAGGGTAAGAGGTTTTTATCTTCATATTCCTATAGATAGTGTTTATTTATTAGTATGTTTGGTTACTTACTTACTCACTGGCACTATCAAACCCATAGGTTCATGGCCACATGGACATAAGCTCTCCATACATCCCTATCCTGAGCTAATGCTTTCCAATCATTCCCTGTATAATCTACTTCCCTCAAATCATAGTTAATGTTATTCTCCCACCTCATTCTTGGTCTACCAACTGGGCGTTTTCCCTCTGGCTTTCCTACAAGAAGCTTCCATGCAAGTCTATCATTCCCCATACGTGCAACATGTCCTGCCCATCGCAATCTACGAGACTTAACTGTTCTTATTATATCTGGCTTCCTATAAAGACCATGTAGTTCATTGTTATGTAGTCTTCTCCATTCTGTTCATCTCTCTTTGGTCCAAAAATGTTCCTAAGTACTTTATTCTCAAATACTTGTAATGTCCTTTCCTCCCTTAAAGTAAGAGTCCATGTTTCGCACCCATATAATATAACTGGTGGAATAATAGTTTTATATATTTTCAGTTTAATGTTTTTTGAAAGGAGTTGGGACATCAAGAGTCTCTGCAATGCATAATAGCACGCATTTGCAGAATTGAGCCTATGTTTAATTTCTTTGTGCATCTCATTCCTATTTGTGATTATTGTTCCTAGGTATTTGAATTCAGCCACTTCCTCAAAATCAGCCTCATTTGTCATTAGCTGTCCATTTCCATTATATAATAAATTTCTACGTGTGACCATATATTTAGTTTTATTGATATTTACTAGTATGTTTGGTTACTGCACAAATATCAATGATTAATTATATTATTTTTAGTCTGATCATCTTACCTCAATATTAATGTTGATTTGTTCTTGAACATGTTTCAAAACAATTCTGTTTTATCATCAGCTTGTCCAGACTGTTCAAGAACAATTCAACATTAATATTGAGGTAAGATGATCAGACTAAAAATAATATAATTAAAATAACCTCAAAATATAACTTCCTAAAATTAAATATCAGTGTTTAATTTTAATATTATTCAAAATGCATAAATTATATATTTACAATATTATTTTTTTTAATGTTTATCAGCTGTCTACTACTCCGGTATGCAAGTCAGAATTCACTAGATGAAAGTTCACAAAAACATGTTCCAAGACCAAGCAGCAAAGAAAAACCTCCATATCGAAATCACCATCATACTCACAGGGCATTTGACGTTATGAATGTTATGAGAAAGTAAGTAGCATGTTTTGTAATATCATTTTTTTTAACGATTACAGTTTGTCCATATTAGATTGTCTAAACATTTTTAATCTGTCCTGATTCTGATGTGTGGATTCAAAACTGGATATAGTTGATGAATTTTTAAGGACATAAAAATTCTGGAGTATGGCTTCTTTCAGATGGGAAGTAAAGCCATGGTTCTCCCTGTGCCTTAAATTTACAACACATACAAGAACACAAACCTGAAATAAGAACCCTCTAAGCAAAATTTGTCAGCACATTTTGTGCCCAGATTTGAATTAAGATGTTAATAACCTGAATTACTAACTACAGTAGAGCCACAGTTATCTGAGCACGTACTAACCGAGTTCTGGGTTAACCGAGGTAGTCTCCAAAAAAATCCCCATTTTACATGGTAGAAGCATTTGGATAAAGTGCTGTAGAAAGGCCATTGAGTACCTAGAGTAACATTCAGAGACAACTTCGACAGACCTTCTACTGCTACGACGATTGTGTGAAATGGCAGCAAAGACGCGAGCAAGTTCCGTTAAACAGAAAACACTTATGGACTTTCTGAAGAAATAGCTTCTTTAACTGGAACATGTATTGTATATCTTTTTTTTATTTCATGATACAGTAAATGCCTTTTTTCACATCTTTGACCGTGTTTTCATTAAACTCACCAGTGTACCATATGTTTCTCTCTGGATTTTTGACAGAGTCCGTGTTATCCGAGTTTTCAATTGTACGAGGTACCCTTGGTCGACATTACCTCAGATAATTGAAGTTCTATTATATTAAGATTTTTTAGAAATTAAAATTAAAATATGGGGTTGTCAGAGAAAACCAAACTTTTGGCAGAAATCTACAAAGAATGAGAATTTGTCCACCCTATCATCAAACCTATCACCTCATTAGATTTAAGTTGGTTGTTTTCAAAATATAATTGTCTCTTTCAGTGCTATTATTTATGTATTTTATGTTTTTCTTATTTACCCAGCAATTTTAGGTTCCTATTACATCATATAATTGGAAGTTTGTTGAATTATTAAAGAAATTTTAATTTTTTTTCTCAATTATTGCTTTCATTAATAATGCACATCCTCATGGTCCTGTTATCAAAGCTTCTGACTACAATCATTGATGTTCCTGGATCAATTTCTGGTCAGATCATAGGAATTTTTCCTATGATTACCCATGGTCTGGAATTTAGATTAAGTTTAGGTTTAAGGACTCTCTTGGAACTTTGTTATTGTTTGAGCATATAATTTTTCTGTTCAAATATAATTTATCCTTCAGTGAGAAGTGTAAAATTAATAATAAAAACATCAAATGAAGCCCTACTGGCTTTATGAAGTAGTGTTTAATTTTCCAATAAATGTCTTATTAAACAAGAAGCCGCCATTTACTTGATCGAGCAAATGCTCGTAGCATTCGGTGATCGGGGAAAAATGTATAAGAGAAAAATTTGCATTTAGATTGGAGTTTCTCATGTAGCTCAGTGGTAGAGCATTGGCCTAGAAAGCCAAAGGACCTGGGTTCAAACCCCAGTCTGAGCATATAATTTTTCTCTTCAAATATAATTTCACTACATGTTATTATTTAGAAATGAAGAGCTTATTACCAAAGTGTCTTAAATCCAAAATTTGTGATTTTCGATATTTTTATGCGACATAAGTCTTTATTCCATCAGGTATCATATTAACACGTTGTTATGATCCTAAGTGTCTTATATCCCCTGTTAAATCGGTTTGAAAATCGTGTTTATTTTCAAAGTGTCTTATATCCCAGCTGTTTTTATTTCCAATATGTCTTATATCCATTTGACCAATCTGCTGATTCGGTACAAAGCACGTGACTTATCATGGGGGCTGCTATGGCACTCCTTGTTACATGCCGATGAACGACAGTCAACTGTGATTTTCTGTGGTGTTATTTTTTTTATTTGTCAGTGAAAAACAAATGGCTAGTTGTGAAGAAGACCTAGTAAGTCATTTAGGATGGACAGTGAGAAAAAGAGCACTAGTACCTTCAGAGAGGGCTAAAAACAAAGATAAACACCATAGATACACTAGTGATGATAGTATACCGAAAGTGGCATGTAATCACCGTGATGGATTTTGTAAAACTTCTGAGCTTTCTACCGCAGACTGTTTCCATTCATTATTTTATAACAACAAAACTAAGGTAGAACAAGATTCATTTTTTAAGTAAGTTAGGTATTATCCAGCACCATAATGCAATGCCATTCTGGCAAAAAGTATTTTCAAATAGTGCAGCAGATGCAGTAAATGACTCTTCTGATAATGAACTCTGGAAGATTGCGATACCTTCGTGTGAGCAACATCTTTTTTTTTTCCCTGTTTACACTGTTTTTCCTTCTAGTTTTACCTTTTTTGTTAACTTTATTTTATTCTCACATATAGACACATGGACAGGACACACGCCCAGACCCAAGGTGTTGATTTAAAATCCCCTACCCCGCCGGGAATCGAACCCGGGTCGCTGGAGTGGAAGGTAGGCACTCTGCCGACTACGCCACGGCGACGGACTATTTCGAAACTTAATAAATTGCATACTTTATTGAGTATTAGATATTACTTTCTCCTACTAATACTTTCCTTAAACTATGTTTACTTCCCAAAAGTCTTAACTCCAAGTCATGTGACACTGTTACTACCACTTGTAATGGTGGAGGATTTTTGAGAGATGTGACAATATTGCCAATGTAGTTACAAATAAACATAACTTATAATGAAAACTCCATTTAAAAATTAAATACCTGAAAATAAAAATTGCAATTTCTGGAGTTTGGTATTTCATGGATTTAAGACACTTTGGAAATAAGCTCTTCAAATGTGTTAATTTTTTCTATGGAAATTAATTGTGTTGTTGGAGATTTCCATTATAATTTTTAACTTAATGATATAATGAATTGTTAATAGTGTTTTGTAACTTATTTGTATTTATGCAGACAAAACCTTCTGTGTGATGTAACTTTGGTTGCTGATAGCATTGAGGTGCCTGCTCATAAAATGGTTCTGGCAGCCTGCAGCCCTTATTTTTATGCAATGTTTACAAGCTTTGAAGAAAGCAAACAAGAAAGAATTACATTACAAGGAGTGGATTCACAGGCACTACAATTACTTGTGGAATATGTGTATTCATCTGAAGTTCATGTCACTGAAGAAAATGTACAGGTATGTATAGATATTTATAAGAGAATACCAACTAATTAAGTAAAGTGTAAGAGATTGAGTGAATTGGCTCATATGATACATTTGAAACTATTCAGGAACTCCTGGTTGAAATCCTGAGGTCATGCAATTTGCTGGGTTTTTTTAATGTTTTCTTAATTGTCATCAAATTCAAGATTAGTGTTTCATTTACTGTTTTGTGCTATTCTTTAAAACATTTGACGTGACTTTTTTAATTCCTTCATAAACTTCTGTCAAATTTTATTCTTAGGGTTCCTTTTTTAAAATTATTTCCCACCATTTACAGTGATTTTTACATTTTTTCTAACAATTATTTCAATATATTTTTCTATGATATTTAACATGAAGACAAATGCAGTCATATTGATTTTAACGAATATTCTAAACAAAATCAAAGTCGTGTTCCAGTGCAGCCAACATAGAGTATGTACTAATTAACTGTACACATATACTTCAGAACTCACTATTTATTTTTGGGCGTTGCATTCTTTCACAACTTATATTGCATTAGGTTAGCTTTTAGGTTTGATCTTTCACAGGTTAGAGTTCTTAAATTGCATTAGGTTAGCTTTTAGGTTCGTTAAATATCATGTATATGTTGGCTGCATCCCATGATTCCATGGTGTAAATCTCTTCGTGTTTGTTGGCGCATGATTGGAACTTAGACAATATTTTCGCGTCACATGTTGTAAAGAATCCCTCCATTTTGAATTAAAATTTCCTACCTTCTCAGACACCAAAATCCAGATCCTCTGATTGGAAGTCATGTACCACCTAAGCTAGCAAAACTTCCGAGTATTATAGCATAGACATCTATTTACCATAATTAATAAAAAACAGCAAAAAATGACAAATTACTGTTGCAGATTACGATACTAATCTGATGAATATATGATGATTATAACCAAAAGTTCTATTAGTTTCATAGACGGAGAAAAAGGAGTACTTTTATATAGAGGATATCCTATTGAACAAATTATTAATAAATGTTCATTTATAGAAGTCATGAACAACATATTGTTACAATTCTAATTTCAGCAATGTAATAAAATGGCTGCATGAGCATAATTTAAATATTAATTATTAGAGATCCCTCCATGGTATCTTTATCTTGTCGTGGTGGAGTGGCTTGCATGCTTAAATGATCCTAAGAGCTATGCCGGCAGTAGCTTTGCTGCCGATAGGGTTACCCATGCCGGACTGGTCGAAGGTGATAAACCAGATGAAGAAAGTATCTTGGTCGAAAGAGTGACGATCTTTCACCGGAAAAATACAACCGTCAAGAAATGCGGACATGGGTTCAACTGGGGTAAATAATACCAACTCCTTTCAAAAAACATTAAACTGAAAATATATAAAACTATTATTCTACCAGTTATATTATATGGATGTGAAACATGGACTCTTACTTTAAGGGAGGAAAGGAGATTACAAGTATTTTAGAATAAAGTACTTAGGAAAATTTTTGGACCGAAGAAAGATGAACAAACAGGTGAATGGAGAAGACTACATAACAATGAACTACATGGTCTTTAAAGGAAGCCAGATATAATAAGAATAGTTAAGTCTCGTAGACTGTAATGGGCAGGACATGTTGCACATATGGGGAATGAAAGACTTGCATGGAAGCTTCTTGTAGGAAAGCCAGGGAGAAAACGACCAGTTGGTAGACCAAGAATGAGGTGGGAGAATAACATTAGCTATGATTTGAGGGAAGTAGATTATATAGGGAATGATTGGAAAGCATTAGCTCAGGATAGGAATGTATGGAGAGCTTATGTCCGTGTGGCCATGAACCTAGGTTCGATAGTGCCAGTGAGTAAGTAAGTACAGAGTTTTAATTTTTAATGACTCACCTCATAATTGCAGATTTCTTGAAGACTGTAGTTTTGATACGCTATGTTATCGTTATCAATTCCTTCTAACTGAGAGTTAATTGTAGATAGGGACAGAGGGAATCTCATTAATCCATTCATGCGCATCACTAATTAGATGATGAGGCATTTGTCTACTGAGAGTTAGAAGGAATTGATATTGATAATGATACACAGCATATCGAAACTACACAACCATCGAGAAGTATGGACATGGCTTCCATTGGGGTAAAATTTTCTGGAGGTAAAATAGTTCTCCCTATCAGTTCTCAGGCAGGGACTACTTCAGGGAATCTGTGGGACAGGTTCAAACACGTTCCTAGAAACATGGAATGTTAGGACATTATATAATAAAGGGGAGTTAGAAATATTAATGCGGGATGTTGATAAATCATCCTTGGATATAGTTGCTTTACAGGAAGTTAGATGGCCAGGAGAAGGTAGTAAGGAATCGGGAAGCTTTACATTTTACTATGGGGGTGCAGCAAGATCTGAATTTGGAATGAGTTTTTTTAGTCTGAAGGAGAATCCTCTCTGCTATGTCAAATGTTAAGTTTGTGAGCAATAGGATATCATACATAATTCTAAAGGATAAACGACATGATTTTATAATCGTAAATGTACATGGTCCATAGAAGATAAGGATGTTAAAATCAAGAATGAATTCTATGAAGAATTAGATGCATCTTAAATAATCTTTCACGATATATGAAAAATGTCTTAGGAGATTTTAATGCAGAAGTGGTAAGATATATTCAGGCCACAGTAGCAAATTCAGTCTTCACGAAGATAATAATGATGATTGGGTTAGATTAGTCACCTTTGCCACATCAAAGAATCTTATTGTTAAGAGCACATTCCAGCATTAGAAACCTCAGATAATAACTGTTTATTTTGTCTGCTTGTAACAGACCCATATGAATCATAGTGAGACACAGTGAAACATTTCACTCCATCAAAAGGTACCTTTTCCTTTTCTTGTTTAAACTAAAATATCAAGTTGACCCAAGACTTTAATATTTATTCATGTATATGAGAGTTTAAAGTCTGAAGTTAACAAATTTTGTGATTATTACACAAACCAAATATTGCCAATTGATGACTTTTCATATACATGCACACATATGTGATTTTTGTTCTGAAGAAAGTATGAGAAAAATAAAATAATTAGAACTTGAGATAGAATTAATCTAAAAGATGTGTTTATTAATAAATTACATTAAGAAGTAACATTATGAGATTCTTCTTAATAAACAAGGTGAATCCAGAGTCATCTTACCTCATAACTTGTGTTGTACTTGAACAGAAAAGCTGATATTTAACTTTTATAGGAATTAATCACTATGAGGTTTAATTTATGGTGAAATTTTAAATGTTTCTTACCTCTCCTCATATAAATTTTCTAAGTTGATCGCGATTTCAAGACTATAACTGTCTCATCCTCAGAACTTTATTGGCGACTGGTGTTATGTCGATCGGAAGAAACTCTTCTTCTTCCCTCTGTTGGTGGACCGATGAACCTCTGGATCAGGTCAAAATTTGCGGGAATTTCGAAGTTCATAAGTTTTCCTTTGTTTTTCTGAATGTGGATCTTTTCCCAAACCGTGAGTTCCTTTTGTTTGTCTATTTGTTTAATTAGACTGGCTTTTGATTCAATTAAATGTTTTTCGGACCAAGCATGAGCAGCTACTGCTGACTTTTCCACTTCTCTATTTTTGATGTTTCTAAGATGTTCTTTCACCCTTGTTTTCAAATTTCTTTTTGTTTTTCCAATATAAATTTTCTCACAATCCCTGCATTTGATCTGATAGGGATTGTGACAAAATTTATATTGGAAAAACAAAAAGAAATTTGAAAACAAGGATGAAAGAACATCTTAGAAACATCGAATATGGAGAAGTGGAAAAGTCAGCAGTAGCTGCTCATGCTTGGTCCGAAAAACATTTAATTGAATCAAAAGCCAGTCTAATTAAACAAATAGACAAACAAAAGGAACTCACAATTTGGGAAAAGATCCACATTCAGAAAAACAAAGGAAAACTTATGAACTTCAAAATTCCCGCAAATTTTGTCCTGATCCAGAGGTTCATTGGTCCACCAACAGAGGGAAGAAGAAAGAGTTTCTTCCGATCGACATAACACCATTCGCCAAGAAAGTTCTGAGGATGAGACAGTTATAGACTCTAAATCACGATCAACTTAGAAAATTTATATGAGGAGAGGTAAGAAACATTTAATTTCACCAGAAAACCTGATAATGGTATACAGATATACCGAAACTAGTTCAAATAGAACACAACAAGTTATGAAGTAAGATGACTTCAGATTCACCTTATTTTACTAAAAGACATGATATTAAAAGTATGGAATATATAAGGATAAACATAAAAAGTTAAGAAAAATAATTTGTTCTAATCTTGAAATATTATACCTACTGGAATTACCCAACATCCTTCTGATTAGCTCCTAATGGAAAAAAAAAAATTTTAAATCACAATAGTTCATAATGTGTGGCATTCTAGTATGCACATGTAAATAGAATGCACTACAATAATCCAATTACTTTTTAACCAGTAAGTCTGGATTCAATATCTGATCTTTTTTTTTTTAAATTTTGTTACGATGTATCACATTTCTTTTAAAGTATGGTTCAAATAAAATGTAATTTCACAGGTACTTTTACCAGCAGCAAATTTATTGCAGCTAACAGATGTCAGGGATGCTTGTTGTGATTTTTTACAAGCTCAACTCCATCCTACAAACTGTCTTGGTATCAGAGCTTTTGCTGATCTCCATGGTTGTCTTGAATTGTTAAGTCATGCAGAAACCTATATTGAGCAACATTTTCCGTAAGTAACAAATAATTAAAACAATTAATTTAAATTGTCTCAGCGAAGGAAAACTATCTTCCATCTGTCACTGACAAGGATCTTACTTTTTCACTTTGCCTTTCTGCCACTGTTTAGTAAATGAAATTGTCATTTCAACTTCATCCTAGTAATAATGCAAAAGCCTGCTGGCACCTTGACTAGTTGGGAGAAAAAAAATGCATATTGAGAGTTGCCAACATTGTTTTCTATAGTCTGTCCAGCTTAAGAAACACACATGAGGAAAACAAATGGACAGGAAATCCCCGAATCATGTGACTGCTACAGTTACTGCGATTCGTTCATGGCCAAAGTACAGTTCAGCAGAAGCGAAAAAATAGATCCCGTATTCAATTAATATAATTACGTATTTGAAGTTATTTATGTTAATTATGGTTATCAGAATACAGTATGTACCTACATGTTTCTTCGGAGGTCGGAGAGTAACTAAAAATTTGCATTTGTTTGAAACTGATCAATTCTTGAAAGGAAGTTGAATGTCAGTTACAAATATGGCGGCTGTCGTATAGTTTATGGTAACTTAATTTGGTGATAAAATGTGTGATCAAAATTATAAAAAGCACACTAAAGGGAAATTGTTAAAGAGTGGTGAAAAACAGATGGTGTTAAATGTATTTTGTATGCTTATGGAGCATAATCTGTAGTGAACAATATAGTTAAATTAATATTTAATTTTAGGAAGTTATATTTTGAGGTTATTTTAATTATATTATTTTTGGTCTGGACATCTTACCTCAATATTAATGTTGATTTGTTCTTGGACATGTTTCAAAACAATTCTGTTTTATCGTCAGCTTTCCCAGACTGGGAATTATGAAGTATGAGGTGAGTGAAATAATAAAAAATAAACAATATTAAAGAACCTCATAGTGTTATTTCCTATCTACATAACTTAATAATTTAATTTGTTTTCGACATACCATTGTGTGTGTTAATACATCCTGCTACATTAAAAATTAAAACGATTGTTTACATTAATTTATCGGCTTGTAATGAACAGCTGACTGAGGTCGCATGTACTTTTACACATGTTGCGCAGAATAATACATTTGGAAGTAAACGTCGAAGTGTGTTTCTTAGATTGGACAGAGAATAATCATTTTGTGTTCATATTCTACTCTTGAAAAATCAGAAGTCCATCTTTCATTACAGAAATTATAGAGAGGTTTATGACAATCTTTATGGCATTTAGCCTCAGTGCTTTGTCATTCCCAGTGAATGGAATTCGCAGTAGTCACTAGAGATAGCAATTAATATTGCAGCATTCATAGTGTTACCAACTTTGACTACAGATCTGTTAAAAATGAATCCTTCTGCTGCAACACATTCGCGACATCTCTGGAAGAAATTGATATTTCATGTGCTTGAAGGCAGGAAAGAGAGAGAAGCCAAGGATAGAAAAAGAAAGATTGATTGTAGCATGCAACTGCAACAGATCCTGTTCACCAGGCCTCCCTACTGCGGAGTCCCATAGATAATATCATAGACTGCTCTGTTTAATGTTACATGGTTTATTCATAGTATTCAGTAGTATATATATATATATATATATATATATATATTTGTATATATGTGACATGAAGATAAAAATAAATGCATGAAGCGGGATTTGTACCCGAGATCTCTAACTTTATATGTTACTGAGCTAACCATTACTCCACTCAGGTTCCTAGTGCAAACATTGATTTTTCTTTCCTTATATAGGCCTACACTTCTCATTTATAAGAGGTAGTGGAACAATGCTCTCAGTGGCATCTTATGGCTTCTCGAACAAGAAAACATTTTTATGAGAATATTTCACTTTATAGCAGTAATGCTTTTTTAATATTTAATTTTAGGAAGTGATATTTTGAGGTTATTTTAATTAAATTATTTTCAGTCTGATCATCTTACAACAATATTAATGTTGATTTTTTCTTGGACATCTTTTTTATTTCAATGTTATCATCAGAGACCGGAAGTTTAGGCATTATAATCATTAAAATAGCAGGCAAAAAGGCATTATAAATAGCTAAAATAGGCAGGCAAAAAGGCATTACAAATAGCTAAAATAGGCAATAAAAGGCAATTAAAATCATATTTTGCATGTGAGTACTTTACAATCAGTACAAAATAAGTGGGATTCAAAAGTATTAACTTAACTTTGCACTTTGCTGTGTAAAGGAATACTGTATGCTAGCTACAACAACATCGCAATGAAAACTGAAAGAAAAGTAAAAATAGACCAGCTCTCATTGTTGCCTTTTCAAATAAACACAAACTGTAATTAAAGCTCTTTCTGTTATTTATACTTTTCTTGCATGGCAATACTTATTGTTGCAAAGAGAATAATTATGAACTGACTGAAGGACAATAATATACATTCGGTGAAGTCACTTTCATTGTAACGGTTATGGAAATAAATTAAAATATACCTATAGGCAATTTTTAATAATAAATTAATAAATAGTAGAAAAATAATCAAATGAAGGCAATAAAAAGCATTTATTTTGTAAATTAGGTATTTATAATTAAAAAGGCAACATAAAACTGTGGCATTTGAATCACAAAGGTATAATTTGTACAGATTCACTTTCAAATTGAAGATAGATTTGACACATTTAAAAAGGCATTCTGCCAAAGTTCCGGTCTCTGGTGATCATTAAATTTTGACGTTAAGCATTTGGCCTTCATTGCTTAATGTCAAAATTTAATTATAACATCGAAATATGTATATCACCTTGTAAAACTATACATCCAAAATCAATGTCGTTTATGGTGGAAAAGTGATTGCCTTTTTCCCGTCTCATTCCAAGGTTTGCAGATTCAAATGCAGCTGGGACGAATACATTTTTTTATGGCAGTAAAAATCCTGAGTATGGGTTCCCTCTAGGGTCTCATTCCATACATTACTGCATGTAAAAAAAACCTCAAGCCTGAAGTAAAACTTGTCAGTAAAATTTGTCAGCTCTCTCATGCCCTAATTTGAATTGCACTGCTAATGATCTGAGTTGTTATAGAGTGTCGTTAAACAAAATACTAATGAGGATATTTCTGTGACTATAAAATTTACCATTGTTTGTAATTTATAAATGAAAGGAGTCGTTAAAGCTTTTCGTTCTTCATTATGTGTATCCAGCCATAGTTGATGTCATGAATCCATTGCATACATATGCTATAAGTTGCAATGGGGCTGCATTTGAACATACAGCTTATGTGGACATTCAAGTTGAGTGCCCATGAGGTTAAAAGAAAGAGATATAGAAAAGACAAAAATGAACCTTCTGGCCTCGAATACTCTTAATACCATCAGAATCAAAGAAAACGAGAGTTCAGGCAAGGGAGACTGGATAAGAAAGTAAAAAGAGGGATCTGGTACGAGAAAAAGACGAAATACCAGATTGGTCTATAACCCACCAAGCTGACCAGTGCTAATTGATGGGTAGCCCATCCATTTGGTTCATATTGCATAAACATTGGAGTGCTCAGATAGCTAAGGGAAGAGCATTGGCCTAGAAAGCCAAAGGTCCTGGGTTAAATCCCAGTCTGAGCGTATAATTTTTTCTTCAAATATAAATTATCCATCATCGAGATGTATGAAATGAATAATTAAAACAGCATAATAGTAATTATTAGAACGGTGCATCTTCTACTAAGCTTAGAAGATATTTCATGCTCAACACACTAGAACACCAACAAACTTGCAAACAACCAAAACTCAGATCAAGAGAAGAAGCAAACAACAATTTCTCAATGACAATCTCCCGATGACAGGTCACAAAGCATGAAAGAAAATACAGGACACCAACAAAAACAAACCAAGAAAAGATTCAACAACAATATTCTGATTGAATACTGGTCATGACTGCCCCTTGCAGCCCACCTGCACAAACTAAAATTCTTCCAGAGCAATCATAGTATAATGTCGTTGTTCTGGCAGATTTCACCAAGTTGTTGTTTTGAGATACAGCGATATTAAAATTTGATCACACATCAGAAGTCTGTTATGCCAGAAAATATTAAGCGTCTATAAATTAGAAAAGGACACTTAGTGGCTTTTGCCAGACTGTGAAGAATCATTTTTGTAATATAGTAGTGTACATATCTCAAAACAGCCAATTTTGGACTTAGTGACTTCTGCTTGAATGCTGAAGATATGTAACCAATCAACTATAGTAATGAACAAAGATCATTTATCAAATGTGAGAAACTTAAGAATACCACGAATATTGTACAATTTTATTGTGATGTCAGGGGACAAATGAAGCAAATCTTCAGTAAGGTAGAATTTTTTATCACTCACCTCATATTGTTCAACAATATGAGGTGAGTGATAAAAAATTCTACCTTAATGAATATACCTCATAGGGAGAATTCCTAAAATAAGTAAGTAAATCTTCAGTGTCTGCCATTAGAAACCTACCAGATCTTGCATGCAAATGTAAATAATTACTATGGTAAATCTTGTTAATCATGTAATAGTTACATTGATTAGCATGTTGGTAGGTAATATTTTATTTAACAGCACTCTTTAATTAAATAATAAGTTTGGTCTGTGTAATTCTTACCTCAAATAGTTGTTTGTTAGACGTATGTTTCAAGACATGTTTGCCCCATCTTCAGTAGTTACAGACTAAGGATGGGACAAACATGTTTTGAAACATATGTCTAACAGAAACGACTATATGAGGTAAGAATTATACAGACCAAACTTATCATTAACCTTCCGTCGGGCACATCTGATCTGAGAGGCACAGGTTGTCAATTTTGTCCCCTTCCACTGCCATCAGATGGTGTTGACAACTGGGCATCCGAGTAGCTGTTTCTTTTTATCTGCTCTAAACAACCGCCCCACTCGGTTTGCTCTCGACCGTCACCACGGCTGGTTGTAAATATTTTGTTCAGAGAAGCTCATTGTGCCCGTAGTCGTTACATTATTCGAGAGTGTGTTTTTTAAAAAATATTTGCAAAATAAAATTATTTATTTAACTTATTAACATTTTAAATGGAAAATTGAAAAGTTTCAGTGAAACATTCCTTATGGAATGTCAAAATGGATTTAGGAAAGGACGATCTTGTATTGATTCAGCATTTTCTGTTAAACTATTGCTTGAAAAAAGAAGAGAATTCAACTTAGAAACACATTTTGCTTTCATAGATTTTGAAAAAGCATTCGACACAGTCAAGAGATCAAAACTCTTAAATATATTGGAAGACAGAAATATACCAAATTTACTTCGGCAGAACATACAAAATATTTACAAAGACAACACCATAAAGATTAAATTAAATAACAGATTTTCTGAAGAAGGAATTATAAATCGTGGTGTGAGACAAGGCTGCCCCCTATCCCCAACACTCTTTGCAATTTATATCAATGAAGTAATATGTTGCTGGAACAAAACATATAAATTCGGAATAAGAATATCAGAAAATAGAAAATTAAAACACCCTATTGTTTGCAGATGACCAAATAATAATAGCAAATTCCGAAGATAATCTACAGAAAGGTCTGTTATGAACTTAACAAAATTACAGAAGAATATGGATTAAAGATATCTACAGAAAAAACAAAAATTATGGCATTTCAAGGTGTAGATCCTGTCAGAAGTAAAATTGTACTGGACAATAAAATTTTGGAGCAGGTGAATAATTTTACATATCTAGGATGCAATATCTCATATGAAGAAGAAAAGGATGTAAATGCAAAAATATCTAAATTTTTAAGAATTTTAGGGTTAATAAATTCTATCTTCAAGCCACAGTTAGTGCAAAAGCATTCAAGACTGAAAGTATATAAAACACTGGCTCTTCCAACTCTTTTGTATGGTAGCGAAGTATGGACGTTGAAACAGAAGGATATACAGAGACTTAGATCTGCTGAAATGAGATATCTTCGGAGGACTGCAGGATACACACTACTAGATCACAAAAAAAATGAAGACATCTTAGAAGAATTACACATGGAATCTTTAGAAAACAAAATTTCTGATTATAAGTCAAGATGGATACAACATGTTCATCGAATGGAAGATCACAGAATACCCAAACTAATGTTAAGATATCAACCTGCAGGAAGAAGAAGACCAGGACGTCCACTCAAAAGACTTCTGGATGGTGTTTCTCTTGAGGCCGAAACAGGTCAACAAATGGCCTAAATTCGTGAATGTACTATGATGATGATGATGATTTAACTTATTTAGACTAAAAATGTAATATTCTTGAATAATTTTGCTAAAAATATAGGCTAAATGTTCATAATGAGAATTATTTTCAAGTATATTTGACTGAACCTCACTTGTTCTTAATTTTATATCATGTTGTTTGAAGGCTTGTCACAAATTTCTTAAAATTTGTTTAATCAATATTATGTCCAATATAAGTTTTCTAGCAGCAAATTTTGATATTTTATCCTTTGGACATCCCTAACAATAACATTTCTTTGACTTTCCGTTGATCAGATTGGCAAACAGTGTGTTAATTAATTTTTTTAAAGTGTGTGCTGATCAGGCACATTGTGCCCAAACTCAAAGGTCAGAATATTATGCCTGACGGAAGGTAAGTAAAACCTCATAATGTTACTTCCTATTGTATTTTCAAACTCCTTAACGCGTAGGTTTTAGTGTCACAATTCAAATATGGTTATAAAGGGCTAACAAATTTTGTTCAGAGGAGTCTTTTTATGACACGGGATCCATGAAAAAGTGTACTCAGGATTTTCGAATATTAATATGAGATATACATTTTTAATCACTCTGTAGGATCACAGATTTGATTCCCAAACTCTACCATAAAAATTTTTCTTTAGATATAGGGTCTTTAATGATGTCCACTCAGCCTTATGAGAATAATTATTTTACTTGAAATTAGCAGTAACAAAATTGAGTTAAGAAAATTGATAAGCAGCCATGAAGATTTGTGTCATATCAACTATGTGGTTACTTTTACTGTTAAACTTTTATAAGAAAAAATCACTATGAGATTTAATTTAAGATTAAATTATTGTTGTTATCAAATGCTGAGCCTTGACAACGAAGCCATTAGCATTCTTGCTCTCCAATATTTCTCTATGGTGGATCCAACAGTAATACTTCACAGGTTTGTAGATGTTCTTCATTCATTTCTTCATCTTTGTTGCATAGAGGACAATTTGGATTCGTGTAAATTCCTATTTTATGTAAGTGTTTGGCCAAATAATCATGTTCTATAAGCAATCTGAATTTTGCTATTGCAGTTTTACATGGAATTTCTGGAATAACATCTGGTTTCTTTACTAAAATATTCCATTTTTTTGTCTTTGGTTTTATTACGTAGGTCTTGGTTTTGTTTGATTTTATATTTGTTTTTAAGTCCACCACGGTGATCTCGAGGTAGCGTGCTGCCTTGTCACACAGCGGGCCCGGGTTCGATCCCTGGTCGGGACAGTTTTTCTGGTTGAGGTTTTTATCGGGGTTTTTCCTCACCTGTAAGACAAATGTCAGGAAAACTTTAAGGCCCAAACGGTCCCCAAAATCATATGGCCATCGCAATCATTCATATTTATCTTAGATTAAGCTTAGGATTAGAGACTCTACTGGCACACCACTATCATCATCACCACCCATCTTATCATCAGGGCAACATAACTCCACCTTCCAGGCGCCCCAACCTCAGAACATGCCAGGAGAGAACACCAGGAATGTCGAAAGACAACCTGGGGCATTTGCAAAAAAAAATTGTTTTTAATTAGTATTTTTATCAGCAGTGTCATTTCCGCAATGTGCAGGTATCCATTGCAATTGAATTCTTTTCTTTAGTTTTTGAAGTTGTTGAATCATTTTATGGCACTCTTTAATTTGGATTGACTTCATTTTGTGTGAATTTATTGCATATATTGCTGCCTTAGAATCATAGTGTATGACAGCATTTTGAAATTTATTTATTCTGTATAGTAATTGTTGGAGTGAAATATGAATAGCTGTTATTTCCGCATCAAAAATTTGTTGTTTGGTATCCTGCTGGTTGATAAAATGAAAATAATGCACATGTAATTCCTGATCCTTTTAAGATTAAATTAAAATACTTCATATCTCACCTCATTTGAGTCTTCTAATTATACTGCAGTTTCAAAGCCTTGGCAGCTTCACTTCAGTAATATCTCATTAACATCAGTTAACTACAGAGTGATTCAGAAATATGGCTATACGTTTGATTGCATTTTGTGACGAAAATATTATTATTAAAGGAAATATTATGTTATCATTGGAAAGGGAATCCTTCAAATTACAACAATAGAACAAAACAAAACAAATCACTGCTCACGTGCAGCTTGGCAGGTTGATTTTTGTGGGCTAGCATCGAACGCCTCCACAATTCTCTTCTTTGTTTCTGCATACGTGCTAATGCGAGGCCTTCCAGGAGGTTTGATTTTCTGCATCCTTCCCGTTTCCAGCAGTCTTTTCTCCACTTCCCCACAGTCGACGGCTGCAATGCTACATTAAACTCACGTCTTGCCCATCTTGCGGCCTCACGATTATTAGCATATGTTATTGCCCATGCAGCAATTGTATTTTGCTGTTGCATATTTAATGACATTTTGACTAATGATGTAAGTTCTACACAGTTTTGTTTTATTCCATTGTTGTAATTTGAATAATTGCCTTTCCAACGGTAATTTCATATTTCCTGTAATGGTAATATTTTCATCACACAACGCGATCAAACATATAGCCATATTTATGATTCACCCCGTATTACTGAAGATGAATCTGCCAAGGCTTTGAAACTGCAGTATAATTAGAAGACTGGAATGAGGTGAGATATGAAGTATTTTAATTTAATCCTTTTACTGTTATTTACCAGTCAGTGAAAGTGACCACTTAATGTACTCTTGATTTTTTGGTCCTTGGGTGTCATGGTTATATTTATTTATTTATGAATATATTGTAAATAATTTATACAAAATTATTGATTTTTACTAATACATAGGAATTTTGGATAAATAAGTAAAATAAACGGTAATAAATGTTAACGAGTTGTGAATATCTCACCTCATAAACTCTGTGTTTTTCAAAGCGCAGGACCATGGTTTCAAGGACAGTCATCCCTATTTTCAGACATATTTATGACACTGAGTTTATGAGGTGAGATATTCATGACTCATTAATATTTATTGACAGAAAGCCTCATAATGTTATTTCTCATAATATATTTATAAAAAAATGTTTATTGTTTTTACTAATATTTGGTAACTTTGAATAATTAATATATGGTAGTTTTATTATACTCCAATGTTGAAGATTTTAGGGTTCAAATCCTGCTTAAGTTGCAGAATTTTTTCTCTGTTTATGTTAACTACAGCCTGTCTGGCTTGTTTGGAAACATTTACTTCCCATATTATGTAATTAAGCCAGGTTGAGAAAACCAGCTTTATTGGCTGGAGAATCCAATGAGCTGACTATATGTCACCTCTATACTGGCTAAATGATCATCCACCTCTGTAAACAACAAATGGATGTGAGACCAGCTTGTAAACCAAGGCCTTAGAAAGGCCTGTCATGCCATGGAGTTTATCATGTAATTAAGATTTAAGGAAAATATAAACATAGTTAAAATAGCTATAATCTTTCAATAGTTTCATGGTTAAAGATAAATAATTAGTTTTTGTGTTTTGCTCTTATATTGTAGAGAGGTTGTGGAATGTGAAGAATTTCTGACATTGTCACATCAGCAGGTTTCAAAACTCATCTGCAGTGACAGACTGACTGTTCCATCAGAAGAAAAGGTTACTTTTCATTATATTTAAATTGTTACCCATAGTTCAAATACATTCATCATTTGTAGGTTTTTACCCATTACAAAATCAGTATTTTAATGCGATGGATATGTATGAATGCAGTATCTCCCTATTGCTTTACACATGTCACTCTCTCATTCACATCTAAACAATTATAAGAGGTTTTTTTTTATTTAGGTAAACTTTTATCACTCACTTCATATTAAAATGAATATACTTCATCGTGTGATTTCCTAAAAAACGTAAATTACAATTTTAGAAAGAAAAATTACTTTCGAACCGGAAGTTGAACCCCAGATCTTTGACTCTGTACGTCAGTGCGACAACCGTTATACCATTTGAACTTCCGATAGGAATGTCAAATTTTTTTCCACTTATTTATTCTCCTTTTATCCGAAGGCCGATAGCCATCACTATCAACAAAACCATCTGACATCTTCTATTCAAAGTATTTTTATTAGAATTTAAACATTAATTTTAAGCAGTAAAACTTATTATTTTGATGTTATATTTTAAATTAACACTTTCCAGAAATGGATATAGTTTTTCCTTTCTAAAATAAAAAACTATATCCAATTCTGGAAAGTGTTAATATAAAATATAATATCAAAATTACAAGAGTGCCTATATATTAATAAATGGAGCATTGGTTTGATTTATTTAAGTTCGAGTCCAGAAGGGTAAATATATTAATCCAGAGACCAGGTGTTCAAATCCCAGTTTAGGCATAAATTTTTCTCTTCAAGTAAACTAAACCAATTTTAAGTAAAGATTTCAGGGGAAAATGGGATAAAGTGAATTATCAATATCAATATATGGCTTGACTGATGTAGTTTGTGAAAATTTGACACAGGCAACTGAGAAATTTCATACCGCTATTTCTTTAAGGAAAGGTTTTTCAGTTTCAAACTTTAAATTATTGTCCTGGATAACAATGAAAAAGTGACTTACTTTTAAACTGGAATCTTCAAATTAGGTAATATAAAAGGTTTGTGAACTTTTGATGTTTTAATATTAAATTTATTACTTCTTACCAAAAGACAAATTAAATTTGAAGCTGAGCATATAATTTTTCTCTTCAAATAAGATATATATGCCTAAATCAGGATTTGAACCCAATATCTCTGGTTCTGTACACCAGAGCTTTAATGATTTGGCATCCGATTTACTGATTTTTCTCTTATACTATTATGATTCCCATGCGTCAGATAGCAATGAACTTCGTTCCACTAATGCCATCTAGCGACCTCTTAAACAAGAACGCTAAATGGAAATCAACACTACATTTATAGCCAGTGAAGCTTCGATCCAATATTTTAATATTAAATTTATCACTTCTCACCGAAAGACAAATTAAATTAGTGGTACATTTAATTATATTATTTTTAGTCTGATCATCTTACCTCAATATTAATGTTGATTTGTTCTTCAACATGTTTCAAAACAATTCTGTTTTATCATCAGCTTGTCTAGACTGGTTTTATTTATGTTGCATTATGTTGCACAATCTGGATGTCGATGTCAGCTCCATCCTGTGGTTGGCCAAAGAACCTCCAAACAAGGTCACGCTCCATCGGTATATCAAAATTCATAACTCTGTTTTTGTTCTTCTGAATATAAATTTTTTCCCAAATAGTCAGCTCTTTCGTATTTTCTAACTGTTTTAATAATTTAGTGTCTGAATATATAATCAAAATTAGAACCGAAGAACACATAAGAAATATTAAAAATGGGGAAATAGAAAAATCTGCAGTTGCTGCTCATGTTTGGTCTGAAAAACATAATATAAATTCAGACACTAAATTATTAAAACAGTTAGAAAATACGAAAGAGCTGACTATTTGGGAAAAAATTTACATTCAGAAGAACAGAAACAAGAGTAATGAATTTTGATATACCGATGGAGCGTGACCTTGTTTGGAGGTTCTTTGGCCAACCACAGGATGGAGCTGACATTGACATCCAGGTTGTGCAACATAATGCAACATAAATAAAACCAGTCTGGACAAGCTGACGATAAAACAGAATTGTTTTGAAACATGTTCAAGAACAAATCAACATTAATATTGAGGTAAGATGATCAGACTAAAAATAATATAATTAAAATAACCTCAAAATATAACTTCCTAAAATTAAATATTGATAAATTTAATATTAAAACATTGAATCGAAGCTTTACTGGCTATAAATGTAGTGTTGATTTCCATTTAAAAGTATTCTTGTTAAAGAGATTGCTAGATGGTGTTAGTGTAACGAAGTTCACTACTATCTGGGAATCATATTAGTATAAGAGAAAAATCTATGAATAAATCGGAATGCCTAATAGCTTAGATCGTTAAAACACTGGTGTATAGAACCAGAGATATTGAGTTCAAATCCTGATTTAGGCATACATTTTTCTCTTCAAATTTAATTTGTAAACTTTGTTTAAATTTATTTTTAAAAAAATGTATCATCTGACCTCATATCCTTCTTCTTATTAGACCAGTTTCAGGGCCTAATAATTAGGTACCATCCTTAATATTTTCACGACTGTTGTTATGTCATTTCAGCTCTTCATGACAGCATAAAACGGTAGTGAAAGTACTGATGATGAACCTAATTTGGTCCTGAAACCGGTCTAATCAGAAGAAGGTTATGGGGTGATGTGATACCATTTTTCTTAAATAAATAATATCTCTTGGTTATATAATTTTCACAGGGGAAAAAACACTATGAGGTTTAATTTAATTCCTAATATCTCTTAGTGTTAATTCTTAAAACGTCAATTTATAATATATTAACCTATTAATTATTTTAGGAATTCACACTATGAGGTATATTCATTTAGGGTTATTTATGAAGTGCTAGTACAGGGTCTTCATTTTAAGATGCAACCCTAGCGCCTGGCAAACTGCTCGTTGCACGGATCTCTTATGACTGTGAAAATGACTAGAGATTGCAATGGAATAAAATTTATTTTTGTGCTGTTTATTCCTTATCTTATGACAAAAGATTTTCAAAATGATCTCCTTTCAGCTTCAATACAACGTTCAAACTGGCAAAGAAGATTTTGAAACATGCTATCTAATTCCTTCCTTGAAATGTTGGAATTCACAATTTGAGTATTTAAAATCGTGGCTCTATTTGGGACAGTTTCGTTAGAGAATTGACAGCAAAATTTACGGTGACAACTTTTGTAAGATTTCTTCTCTGCATTTGTCTGTTCAGTGATATACACCATGTTAAATTGAAATTACCATTGTCACAACTGATCACAAATTCACAAGTTGGTTAAAAAAACTTCGGAAAACATGATCTTTACCTTACAGTTACACATGTAACACTACCTAGGGGTAAGGAGAATGTGAATGGAACCAGCTTTGCCCGCCCACCCGCCAGTTCACTGACCAGGAAGTGGGGTGTTTTGACCATTTGGTCTGCTGGCTGGTTGCCAAGCGCTTACGGTTGCGACTTATACTGAAGACACTGTATAATACAGACTATGTTGCATATTACATTTGAAACCTCTTGTGTTTTGTTATAGGTATTTGAATGTGTGATTGCTTGGGTTCATCATGACTTAGAAAACAGACAGATGCATTTAGCTGAGTTAATGGAGCACGTGAGACTGCCATTGCTATCACAGGAATATTTAGTACAAAGAGTGGAAGAAGAACCATTGTTAAAAGCTAACTTACAATGTTAGTTTATAATTTTTTTATTTCCTTTCACAATTAAAAATTGTAATCACTTGAGAGTTGTCTGTATCTGAGAAATTTTTTATTTGTAGGTAAAGATTATCTAATTGAAGCACTGAAATACCATCTACTTAAAGGAGAACAAAAGATTCTTTTTAAAACTCCAAGAACTAAACCCAGACAACCTGTTGGATTACCAAAGGTATGGCTGTAGGTGCCTTGTATTTACTTTTTTGGTACATGCTTGCAGCTCCAGTATAGTGACAATTTCATAATCTACAAGAAATTGCACCTCATCTCATATTTTGTTTTCTCGCCTGGACATGTTTTTGGAACAATTGTATCTAGTTTCAACTATTAATTTAATAAATAATGTTATTAGCTGTGTGGAGTCCCTTCATGTCTTAATGTAGAAGCCATTCATTGTTAATTATATTTGAGTTGTGTTCATTAAATCAACACCAAATAGCAACTTTATAGATGGAGATTCCAATGAAAATCCGATAGTTAATGTTGGTTGAAAATGGAAAGGATGTGACCTTTTGAAAACTGCAGTTCCCGTGTTTAAGAAAACATAAACTATGAGGTAATATGTAAAAAATGACTCATTCTTCATTCATTGTATATTTGTTAATGATATTGCATTGAATGTGGGACCAAAGAGTAAGGTAAGGGGAGGATTTATGCTTGGATGGGTATGTAGCCTGAATTAGCCCAGTGGTCAGAGCATCAGTACGGAAAGCTGAAGGTTCGGGGTTCGATTCCCACTTCAGACAAAAATTTTTCTTTACCATTGATAACAATAATTTATTAAGGTAGAATATGTTTATCACTCACCTCATATTGTTCTATAATTTAGTTGTGTTCATTAATTTACTCATTTCTATCATAGTAATAACTTTAGCTTCTCAATATTAATAATTAAATGAATCGTGATGTTTTCTTACCTCATACATCTATGTTTCTTTTAACACAGCACTGCAGTATCGGCGACACTTTGTCGTCATCATCAGCTGTTTTCACGACTGTCAATTTTTTCTCCTTTTTTCCGGTAATTATCTAGACTGCCATCTGGTGTTCTTTTGAAGGAATTCCTCTTCAAACTGCCATCCGGTGTTATTTTGAATGAATCATTTCCTAAACTGCTATCTGTTGTGTTCTTCAAAAACACAACAGATAGCAGTTTAGGAAATGATTCATTTAAAATAACACCAGATGGCAGTTTGAAGAGGAATTCCTTCAAAAGAACACCAGATGGCAGTCTAGATAATTACCGGCAAAAAGGAGAAAAAATTGACAGTCGTGAAAACAACTGACGATGACGACAAAGTGTCGCCGATACTGCAGTGCTGTGTTAAAAGAAACATAGATGTATGAGGTAAGAAAACATCACGATTCATTTAATTATTATTAATTGAACCTCATAATGTTAAAAATTCCCAAATTTAATATATAAATTCTCAATATTAATTTAATAATTTCCAACTGTTGTGTTGACCATTGGATGTCTTGCATATTCTTTCCCTTTGGTGGTGGCATAAGATTTGCACCCATCACCAGAGGGAAAGAATATACAACAGCATCCAATGGTCAACACAACAATCTAATGCTGTTCAATAAAAAATTAATGGGAAGCAACACTGTGAGGTAAATTATCAGTGTTATGTAAATGAATTACTGAGTACAGATACAAATGGCCAACAACATTGTGGCAGACCAGGCTTACATGGCTGGATGGAGTGGACAATAACTTGAAGAAGTTAGAATGCAGGAATTGGATAATTGTTCCCCTGGGGAAGAAAAGGTAGTGAAATAATTAATTTGGGTCTTTGAAATCTTACCTCATAAATTGTATTTTAGAGAACATGTTTCAATATTTAATGCAGTTTAATTATTAAATAGACCTCACATTTGATTGTATCATAAATTAAACCTCATAGTGATTATATCCTGTAAAAGTTAAAAAAAAAAGGCCTCATATTGTCATTTCCTATTATAATTTATTAATAAAGGTGATGAATTAATAGATAGCTAGAATTTTCACGGCTCAACTCATATTTGTAGATTTCTTGAAGACTGGTTTCGATACGTTACGTATCATTATCAATTCTTTTTAACTAACTGTTAACCATTGAATGCCGAAATCTACCTTGAAATTTCTTCCAGGGAAGTGTTGTGATATGCCAAGGCCGTGTCCAAAAAAAAATATCTGCCGATTTTAATTGCAAGGCACTAAAATATAGTGCTAAATCTCTCATTTAAACTACAGGCAAATAGAACAACCTCTGACTTGGTGAATTGGAAAACCCTGACAACCTGCTGTCCATGCTGTGTCCCACCACACTTCACTCCATTGTAGTCACACAGGATGTCCATCTACTTCGCACAGTAGGTTACTATTGCTGGATTCTGGCTTCGATTTCTGTAGTTAAAAAGGCAGATAATTTTTTGTGCATGGCCTTGGTACATCACAACACTTCTCTGGGAGAAATTTCAAGGTAGGTTTCGGTATACAATGGTTAACAGTTCCCTTTTTAGAAATAATTGATAATGATATGTAACATAACAAAACTGGTCTTCAAGAAATCTACAAATATGAGATGAGTCATGAAAATTCTAACTCTCTATTAATTAAAATTGACCTCATAGTGTTAACTCCTTTAAATATTAAATAAAGGTGATGAATTAAGGTAGAATTTTTATCACTCACCTCATATTGTTCTTCTTATTTGACTATAAACTAGTTTTGGAACATAGTTTCTGTTCCATTCTTGGTATCGTCACGACCGTTGTTCTGTCGTCTTGAAGAGCTGTCCTTCGCTCCTTCCATTGGCTGACTGAAAAACCTCGAAACCAGGTCATTCTCACCGGGAATTTCAAAGTTCATCAATTTCTTCTTTTTGCTCTTTTGAATGTAGATCTTTTCCCAAACAGTAAGTTCTTTTCTACATAGGAAAAATTAAGAGAAATTTGAAAACTAGAGTGAAAGAACATCTCAGGAATGTCAAGAAAGGGGAAGTAGAAAAATCTGCAGTGGCTGCCCATGCATGGTCTGAAAAACATCTTATTGAGAAAGAAGCTAAATTATTAAAACAAATAAAAGAACTTACTGTTTGGGAAAAGATCTACATTCAAAAGAGCGAAAAGAAGAAATTGATGAACTTTGAAATTCCCAGTAAGAATGACCTGGTTTCGAGGTTTTTCAGTCAGCCAATGGAGGGAGCGAAGGACAGCTCTTCAAGCCGACAGAACAACGGTCGTGACGATACTGAGGATGGAACAGAAACTATGTTCCGAAACTAGTTTATAGTCAAATAAGAAGAACAATATGAGGTGAGTGATAAAAATTCTACCTTAATGAATATACCTCATAGTGAGAATTCCTAAAATAAGTAAAGGTGATGAATTTTAAAAATACAATAGGAAGTAACATTATTAGATTTTTCTTAATAAATAAGTAGAGTCTGTATTCATCATACCTCATAGTAGTTGAGTTCTTTCAGAAGTTTGCTGAAGGAGGCTAGGACTCACTCTGGGATGTAGAGTCAATGATGGGTGATTTAAGTGAATCAGAAACTTTCACACCACTCCTCATAAAGTATATTTTTCTCACCTGACATGTTTCAAAAGCCATTTGGCTTTCAAAACATATCTGGTGAAAAAAACATGTTTTATGAGGTGATGTGTGACAGTTTTCATCATTGGCTAGCTACATGTTTGAGTACAGCTGAGGATGAAAGTGATGGCTTTCGATACATGTCAGGTAAAAAAGCATATTTTATGAGGTGATGTGTGAAAGATTCCATTTAATTTATATAATACTAAAAAAAGAAAATATAATCAAGTTTTTTTGAGACTGGAAACATTAATGTTGATTTATTCTCGAACATATTTCAATATAATCCTCTATATCATCATCAGCTTGCCCAGACTGATGCGTTTTATGTTGTGAACCCTGGAGGCCGATATCAGCTCCCTCCTCCGGCTGGCTGATATCGGCATCCAGGGTTCACAACATAAAATGCAACAGTCTGGGCAAGCTGATGATATAAAATATTATATCGAAACATGTTCAAGAATAAATCAACATTAATTTGAGGTAAGATGTTCCCAGTCTCAAAAAACTTGATTAAAAAGAACCTCAAAATATTACTTCCTAAAATAAACCATAAGAAAACATAAACTATGAGGTAAGATAAAAAAGTGACTCATTCATTCATTGAATTAAGAACCTCGTAATGTTATTTCCCATATATATAACTATGTCCAGGTGAGAAAATAAAGTATGAGGTAAGGTGTATATTTCCAATTAAATCTCTTGATAAATTACCTATAGAGTTACTTCCTGTCAGTTATTGATTATACAATTTTAATTCTGTATTTATTGATTTAAGTGTATTGTAGGAACTGATTTTACTTTTAAATGCTTATTCTAAAAGGATTTGCAATCCATTAATAAATGATTTATTGGTTCATCTTCTAAATTACGTAATTTACATGTTGGTTTAGACATTAAGGGTTGAATGTTTGAACGCATTAGACAGTAAAAGGCGTTCTCTGCTGAGAAAGTTTTATCCAAATACATTTTGCTTACTCAGAAATCTATTCATGCGATAATAATTGTAAGCTACCTGACGAGGTACCTTAAGATCATAGCTCAAGATAGAAACTTATCGTGAAAATCCCGAACCTTTGCAGCTTTATCCAAGATGTCGGACCTTGAAGACTTCGATCATGTTTCGGTATATGCGGAGAAGAGGAATTTTATAGAGTCTACCAAAGAATTCAACTGGAAGAACAGGAGAATCGGCGTAATATTGCGCGACGCAGACGTCGTATACGGTATTATTTGTGGGATGCAAGCATAAATGCGTTCCTCTATAGCAGACGAAAATAACGGAAGTGGTTTTATCGCTGAGAATTCTGGGTAATTCGTTGCCAATATTACGAAAACATCAACTTTCATGCATGACCGGTAAGTCGGCCGTTAATTCGCTGTCAGCAATTGCTCACGGTGAATCAGCTCACCAGTGATTGGAAGTAATTTGAGTAGAGACTAATGTATTTGCATACGACCCTAAATTTCAAATCAATGGTAAAGAGAAAAATTTTTGGCCTCTCTTTACCATTGATTTACAATAATTTGTGTTCATTAATTTACTTATTTCTATCATAGTAAAACTTTAGCTTCTCAATATTAATTTAATTAAATTTCAACTTGTATATTGTGTTACAACATTTCCCAGTTTTATTTTGACACCAAAAGTTAAAAATTTATTCTTGAGACCTTTGTAAATCTGTAGATAAAATAATAATGAATAAGGTTATAATTATTAAAATTCATCGGAGAACATATTGTTTAAACAACACCTCATAGGATTCATGCTTCCATGATTAATTAAATATAAGGTTATAATTATTATTATAAAGATTATTTATCTTGTAAATACAAACTTTTTGATTGGAAGTCAAATATACTTAATATATTAGATAAATATTTAAGACTTTTAGTAAGGCATAAAGTGATTTACCAGTCTCATAAAATTACAATTATTGTGTCCAAAGCTCAAGAAAGTTCTTATTATGTTAAATTTAGTGCTGATAAAGTAGAATAGAAAGCATTTTTGAAGTTGTGGAATACAGGCTTTCACGGCCGGTAATCAAAATGTTAACAGCTTCCGGCTATGTGGCCGTGGTCTATAACTGGCGTTTCTTCCAGATGTTTCTCCCTCAACTGCGGAGGGCATCTTCAGTGGCGAGTGCTTCTAGGTGATGTTCCCTTGTCGTAGAGTCGACTGTGCATGATTGGCAAAATGTTGGACGCTGTTATTTATACTCGTGCTGACCTCTGGATAGCTGGGCAGAGTCGTAGACATCATCAAACTGACTTCTGATTGATTCGGAACTGTCTCCTTGTTATTCATTAGTTTTAACCATCTATTGTCTAATGTGTGATACCAGGCATTGGCCAGTTTTATTCCTTCATCTTTCCTATTGAAATTGTCCTTGTGTTTGTAGATTTCTATGGCCTCTCTGTGTAATCTGGGGAAATAATATGATGTTTTATTTTAGGAAGTAATATTTTGAGGTTATTTAATTCAATTTAAATAATATGGTGTTGTGGCTAAAACCTGTGTTTCATCGTACAGAATCCGATGTCCGTTTTCCATAATGACGTGTTCTGCTATGGCCAATTTTTCTATTTGTCCTTGTCTGCAGTTTCTTCTATGTTCAGTTAAATGGGTAGCTGTGCTTCTTTTTGTGGTTGCTATGTATGATCTTCCACAAGAACATGGAAGCCGGTATACGCCGCACGTGGAGAGTGCTGAGTGAAGGTAATTTTCTATTTTCCTTGTAGGTCTATAAATGATTTTAATATTATGTTTTGTAGTACCTTTCCGATAGATCCATGACCCATTGTACATATGGCAAGAAAGCTGTGCTGACTGTGGATGTCTTGTCCATTCTGCGTTGTATACGTGGATTTATGGATTGTTTTATTTATTTTGATGTATAGCTATTTTTCCTGAAACAATTGAAAGGATGGTGCTGCTCTTGGTTAAGATGTTGTGGTTGGCATAACTTCTTCACTCCGTCAAACAGTGCCTTTATGACGCCTCATTTTTGTCTAGGGTGGTGATTAGAATTCTTATGTAGATACTGGTCTGTGTGTGTGGGTTTTCTAAAAACTATGTGTTGAATTTCTCTGTTGTCTTTTCTTGTTATCTATATATCCAGGAACGGGAGTTTTCCATTGTTTTCTTTTTCCATGGTGAACTGTATTTAATGTGTCTGCCATTGAGATGTCGAAGGAATCACACTAATTCTTTGTCACCATGTCTCATGCTACAAACGTATCATCTCATAGTGAAACAATATTCTGGGAACTTGGAGCTGTTTTAGTGCTTCCTCTTCAAATTTCTCCATGAAAATATTTTACGTGAGAAATTTTCTTTCCTAATGGGGACTAGGACCAATGCATGTCCTATAACACTGTATCAAGAAGTAATGCCTTAGACCACTTGGCTATGGCACCGGACAAATACAACTTAACAGGTTAAAAAAAAATCACTAAATAAAACACACCAGGTAATAAATTATATTTGAAGAGAAAAATTATACACTCAGATTGGGATTTGAACCCAGGACCTTTGGCTTTCTAGGCCAATGCTCTACCACGAGCTACTTGAGAAACTCCAATCTAAATGCAAATTTTTCTCTTATACACTGTTAATTCCTGATCGCCGAATGCTACGAGCATTTGCTCAAACATGCAAGAAGACATTTATTGGGAATTTAAACACTACTTTATAAAGCCAGTAGAGCTTTTGATGTTTTTGTTATTAATTTAACACTTCTCACTTACCTATTTTTTTCTGGGAAAGTTATAGTATCCCAACTCATTCTTGTCAGTTAATTGATCAGGCACTTCATTGGTTTAAACTTGTTAGAAAAATTAACACTATGAGGTATTATGAAAATATATTAGGGTTATACACTTTATGATTATGAAGATATAGCACAGCTCTCAAAACACTAGCAATCACTCAAACCATCAAAATATATCAAAATAATTGGCATGAACATCTCCTTAGAATTTAACAATAGAATACCTCTGAGGATATTCAACTACAGACCTACTGGGCAATGAGACCTTGGATGATCTAAGAAGTGATGGAGGGACCAATTTCTATTCTGAAGCAGAACAGGCCAATGGCTTATTCCCCGATTGTTATAGATGATGATGATTTATAGGAAGTAGTATTATGAGATTCTCTTAATAAATAATTCTATTAACTTATTTACTGTGAGGTATTATTAATTTAATATTAATAAAATTTCATCTCACCTCATATTTTGCCTTAATTAGTTTGATTTATTTATCCAGTGGCTGAAATTAATGGTAGTTAATCTTCTCTCTGGCTTGCCAAAAATATAATTAGGTCCTTATTACATTGTACATTGCAATTTAACGCTGGGCATAGAAGGAAATGTTGACTGGATTGTGCAGAGTACACATCAGTTTGTTTCATATTTGCCAGATCTGTGTAAATGGTGGGCTAGGCAGTCGTGCTTTGTATCCGTCTGAATATTTACTGCTTCT
The DNA here is from genome assembly GCA_030220185.1 of Diploptera punctata. Taxonomy (NCBI): domain Eukaryota; kingdom Metazoa; phylum Arthropoda; class Insecta; order Blattodea; family Blaberidae; genus Diploptera; species Diploptera punctata. The sequence continues at coordinate 397,746 of JASPKZ010000809.1, forward strand.
TTGAGACTTTTGTTGGTTTGTTTTGATGTAGAAATTGCTGAGACAACTTAGTGGTTTGCCAGCTAATTCCAACATTTGAGAAAAGGTTTGAACTTAGAGGAGACTTCTCTAAAACATATCCCAATTAAAGATAGATCAGTGATATATATCATAGTACTTTATTCAGATTTATTTTCATTTCATAATCATTGTTTAACAAATATAATTCATTCAAAGTTAAAATTGGGAAACACATTATGAGGTTCTTAATTATAAATTAATGAGTCATTTTAACATCTTACCTCATATTTCATGTTTTTCAAACACGGTAACTATAGTTTTCAAATGATCTTGTCATTCATTTTCAACCGCCATTATGACTACCGGATATTCGTTGGAATCTCCCTCTATAACGTTGCCATCTGGTGTTGATTTGACGAACTTCGAGATATCGTTGCCATCTGGTGTTGATTCGATGAACTTCGAGATGAGGTCACGTTCATCCGGAATGTCGAAATTCATAGATTTAAATTTGTTCTTCTGTATAAATATTTTCTCCCAAACTGTCAAATCCAAAGGTTTTTCCAAATGTTTTAGAAGTTTAGCTTCTTTTTCAATTCTATGACCTTCCAACAAACTATGTGCTGCAATAGCTGATTTTTCATTTCATTTCACCATTTTTAATATTTCTAAAGTGTTCCTTTGTGCGAGTGTCCAAATTTCTTTTTGTTTTTCCTATGTATACTTTATTGCAATCTCGACAATCAATTTGATAAATTCCAGATTTTTTTACTATCTGGGGTGTTCATTTTCTTATTGGTTATTAATAAGTTACCAAGGCTAAATTTATTTATCGGTGCCAATGTAATATTGAATTTCTTGAAAATTTTTTGAAATTTGTTATGTATTGCAGGATGATAAGTGATTTTCTTAAATTGTTTTCCTTTCTTTGAATCAGATTGCAGGGTAGTGTATTCTTTTAATCTTTTTTGTTGTCTGAATTTCTTCAATTTAGTTATAATTATTTCCTTTCCAAAACCATTTAAATTAGCTATGTCCAAAATGTGATTGTATTCTTTCTTAAAATCCTCTTCATTTAGTGGAACATTCAATAATCTATATATCAAACTGTTGAAAATTGCATGCTTATGCGCAATATGATTGAAACCTGAAGACTTTATGTAATTGTCAATATGAGTATCTTTTCTGTATATATTGAATTCCACTTTCACCATTTTTGGCAAATTTATTTATGGGTTATTTAGAATGTCATATCACCAATGCTTATCCCTGGATGTTCAAATGTTGGTATAGATATGTGGATGATATTTTCTCTGTGATAAATTCTAAATATATTGAAGATGCATTAAAATTACTAAACCTCCAGGATGAATCTGTGAAATTTACTATGGAATTAGAAAATAATAACCAAATCCCATTTTTGGACCTCTACATAAGAAGGAATGAACAACAACAAAGAATTGAATTCAATATATACAGAAAAGATACTCATATTGACAATTACATAAAGTCTTCAGGTTTTAATCATATTGTGCATAAGCATGCAATTTTCAACAGTTTGATATATAGATTATTGAATGTTCCACTAAATGAAGAGGATTTTAAGAAAGAATACAATCACATTTTGGACGTAGCTAATTTAAATGGTTTTGGAAAGGAAATAATTATAACTAAATTGAAGAAATTCAGACAACAAAAAAGATTAAAAGAATACACTACCCTGCAATCTGGATTCAAAGAAAGGAAAACAATTTAAGAAAATCACTTATCATCCTGGAATACATAACAAATTTCAAAAAATTTTCAAGAAATTCAATATTACATTGGCACCGATAAATAAATTTAGCCTTGGTAACTTATTAATAACCAATAAGAAAATGAACACCCCAGATAGTAAAAAATCTGGAATTTATCAAATTGATTGTCGAGATTCCAATAAAGTATACATAGGAAAAACAAAAAGAAATTTGGACACTCGCACAAAGGAACACTTTAGAAATATTAAAAATGGTGAAATTGAAAAATCAGCTATTGCAGCACATAGTTTGTTGGAAGGTCATAGAATTGAAAAAGAAGCTAAACTTCTAAAACATTTGGAAAAATCTTTGGATTTGACAGTTTGGGAGAAATATTTATACAGAAGAACAAATTTAAATCTATGAATTTCGACATTCCGGATGAACGTGACCTCATCTCGAAGTTCATCGAATCAACACCAGATGGCAACGATATCTCGAAGTTCGTCAAATCAACACCAGATGGCAACGTTATAGAGGGAGATTCCAACGAATATCCGGTAGTCATAATGGCGGTTGAAAATGAATGACAAGATCATTTGAAAACTATAGTTACCGTGTTTGAAAAACATGAAATATGAGGTAAGATGTTAAAATGACTCATTAATTTATAAATATAATTCAACTTTTATAGGAAAAAATCAATCTATCTTCAGGTTTTTACAGCTGCTGCTGTCTTCCCGTGCCAAACCTCCAAAGCCTACGATCTTGGGCATCTTCGATGCTTAGCCCTCTAGCTTGCATTACTGTCTTCATGTTTTCCTTCCATGTAGGAAAAAAAAAGAGGAAAAAATCAATATGAGGTTTAATGTAAGATTAAATTAACACTTTGAGTCCGGTGGTGGTACTAGTACCATGGCATTTAAATGACGTTGAAGCAGGTTCAGAAAAACACCCCTGTAAATCTGTCGGCACAGGCATGCTGAGGGATTTAATTTTCTCCGTCTTCAGTGTCATTTAAATTCCGTGCTACTAAGGGTTAATATACTTCATAATTCACCTCATATCCAGTCTTTTAATTATACTGCAGTTTTGAAGCCTTGGTGGCTTAAAACCAATAAAAATAAAAAAAAATGAAGAAGAAAACCAATCAGGAATTTATCAGATCAAATGCAGGGATTGTGACAAAATTTACATAGGAAAAACAAAAATAAATTTTAAAACAAGGGTGAATGAACATCTTAGAAATGTCAAAAATGATGAAATGGAAAAGTCCATAATAGCTGCTCGAAAGAACATCTTAGAAATGTCAAAAATGGTGAAGTGGAAAAGTCAGCAGTAGCTGCTCATGCTTGGTCTGAAAAACATCTAATTGAATCAAAAGCCAATCTAATTAAACAAGTAGATAAACAAAAAGAACTCACAGTTTGGGAAAAAATCCACATTCAAAAAACAAGAAAGAAAAACTTACGAACTTCAAAATTTCCATGGATTCTGACTGGATCCAGAGGTTTATCAAGACACCAACAGAGGGAAGAAGAAGTAGTTCTTCTGATTGACATAACATCAGTCAACGAGATATTACTGAAGATGAAGCTGCCAAGGCTTTGAAACTGCAGTATAATTAGAAGACTGTTTATGAGGTGAGGTATGAAGTATTTTAATTTAATCTTAATATAATTCAATTTGAAATTGTGAAAATTAAACAAAACAATTTAATATTTTCCATAATAATTAATAAATAGTTAGAATTTTAATGACTCATCTCATAATTGTTGATTTCTTGAAGACTATAATTTCGATACATATATATCATTATCAATTCCTTCTGACTGTTGAATTGGCAGTTGGTGATCCTGTAAGGTTGATTCCTGCTCCCACTGTTGGCTAAGTGATGAACTTCCAAATTAAATCTTTTTCTCATAAAAAAATTTATGAAACGATTTAATAAAAATAATTGAAGGAAACAAATTAGAAATTTATCAGATTGATTGTAAAGATTGTGAAAAAAATATACATTGGAAAAACAAAAAAGGAATTTAAATGCAAGATTGAAAGAATGCCTTAGAAATGTTAAAAATGGGGAAATAGAAAATTCTGCAATAGCTGCGCATGCATGGTCAGAAATAACACAGAATAGAAACTAAGGCCAGATTACTGAAACAGACAAATCTAAGGAACTCACAATTTGGGAGAAAATTTACATCCATAAGAATAAGGAGAAAACTATGAATTTTGAAATTCCCGGGGGAAAAAGAAAAAAAAATTGATTTGGAAGTTCGTCGGTTAGCCAACAGAGGGAGCAGAAATCAACCTACAAGATCGACAACTGCAAATTCAACAGTTAGGAAGCATTGACATATGTGATGAAACCATGGTCTGCAAGAAAATTTTAAAAATATGAGGTGAGTCTAAATCCCTAACTCTTAATAATTAAAAGAAACCTCAGTGTTACTTCCTTCAAATATTAAATTTAATAGTACATAGGTACATAATTCTCGGTAATATATTTAAAGCTCAGTTAACGGAAAATGAAAATGCAGATTTTTTTTTTCTTCTTTTAGGTACTTCTTGTAGTAGGTGGACAAGCTCCAAAAGCAATTCGAAGTGTAGAATGTTATGATTTTAAGGAGGAGCGGTGGTATCAGGTAGCAGAGATGCCAACACGACGATGTAGGTTAGTATCATGACTGAAATATTTTCAACTCATTTCTTTCTTGAATTGTTCTTCTCTTGCAGGTGCAATGATATTTTAATGTGAATTCTAGACATTTCTCTCTATTCTGGATTAATGCTGTTCAGTTTACAACTCTTAATTTGTAACTTATTTTTTATGTAGTTAATGCAACAAATTTTGCAATATATATTTTTTTTTTCATTCATAGTGTTCTGCCCAAGAGCAGGTCTTTCACTGCAATCTCAATATTCTCCACTCTTTCCTTAACTCAGCCTTCCTTTTTGTATCTACATAAAAACATTTATTTTAATATTGTCAATCATTTGATGTCTTTTTTCTGCCTCAAACTTTCTTTCCATTGACCATTCTTTCTAGGGCATCCGTTAACAGACAGTTTCTTCTTAGCCAGTGGCCAATCCAATTTCTTTTCCTCTTCTTTATGAGTTCCAGCATAGTTCTTCCTTCACCCACTCTGTCTAGCACATCTTTATTTTTAATTTTGTCTGTCCATTTTATATATTCCATCCTCCATGTCCACATCTCAAAAGCTTCCAGTTGCTTTTCCTCATTCCATCGTAATGTCCAAGTCCCTGCATACAATGCTACACTCCACACAAAGCACTTCACTAGCCTCTTCCGTAATTCTTTTGCCAAAGATCTGCAGAAAATGCTTCTCATCTTATTAAAAGCTTCTTTTGCCATTGCTATCCTCTGCTTCACTTCTTGACCGCAGTTCATGTTACTACTGATAGTACAATCCAAGTATTTGAAGCTCAGTGGCCTCATCTTTAATCCTCATGTTTATCTTCCTTGATTTCCTTCTTATAATCATGGGCTTCGTCTTATTTATATTTATCTTCATTCCATAATTCTCGCACTTGTCATTTAGCTCCATGAGCATGTACCTCAGTGTTATTACATCTTCTGCTAGCAAAGCCATATCATCAGCAAATCTTATGCACTTAATTTTTCTTCTTCCCATGTTTACGCTTCCCGTATTCCTGAAGCAGTTCTTCATTGGGTCTTCTAGGTAGATGTTGAAAAGAGTAGGTGATAGAGGACTTCCTTTCTGTACCCCTCCTTCCAATTTCTTTTCCCTCTGACATTTCTTCTCCTATCTTCACTTTTATTTGCTGTTTCATATAAAGATTTCTTATTAGCCTCCTCTCCTTCCAGTTCATACCAATTTTCTTCAAGATCCTCATGAGTTTATTCTAATTCACTCTGTCAAAGGCCTTTTCCAGGTCAACAAATATCGCATAAACTTCTTTATCTTTTTCTATATACCTTTCTCCTATTGTTCGAATCAATCCAATTGCATCTCTCGACCCTTTCCCTTCCTGAAGTCAAATTGTTCTTCTTCCAATTCGCTTTCCATCGTAGAACGTAAATGTCAATTCAGTATCTGCAGGAGAATCTTTGCAGAGTGTGATATCAAGCTGATAGTCCTGAACTCCTTACATTTCTTAGCATTATTTTTCTTCGATATTAACGCTGCCTCAGTCAATTCTTTGGGCCATTCACCTTCTTTATATATCTTGTTGCGTAAAAGCAGAATTTCCTTCTTTCCTTCACCCAAGCATTTAACCAATTCAGTGGGGATTCCATCTACCACTGTTGCTTTCCCATTTTTCATTTCCTTAATTGTTAGTTCAACTTCTTCCTTCAGAATTGAAAATCCTTTTTTTATCTCCTGATACGTCTTCATTTTTTATATCCAAGTTAGCTGGATGATTTTTTTGTTTCATATAGCTGTTCTACATATTTCTCCCATGCATTCATAATTCCCTATTTATCTGTTATTTCTTAATGATTTTCATCCTCAATCAGCCACATAGTTTTCCTACTCTTCTTTCCATAGTCCAAGCATTTAACTTCCTGGTACATTAAATCATATATTTTCCTTTCCTCTCCAGATTCTCTACTTCATATTTCTGCTTCATCCGCTTTTCCTTTGCTTTGTCAGTTTCTCTTCTAAGTTCGTTGTGTAGTTTCCTGTAGTTTCTTTATATATATTATTTTCATCAAATTCTTATTCTGGATTAATGCTATTAAGTTTACAACTCCTAATTCTTAACTTATTTTTTATGATACAATAGATTTTGCATTATGTATGAATTAATAATGTTGGTATAATTTTATTAATAATAATTTATTTACAGAGCTGGCTTATCTATGATTGGAGGCTGTGTGTATGCTGTAGGAGGTTTTAATGGTTCTTTACGGGTACGAACCGTAGATGTATATGATGCAGCATTGGACCAATGGTCTTCTTGTGCTAGTATGGAAGCAAGACGATCAACACTGGGTGTTGCTGTTTTAGGAAATTGCATTTATGCTGTAAGTATTACCATTAAAATATATCTTTCACTAAATAGGATTATATGAGAAACTTGGTGGAGAGTGCATTGGTAAATTGTTCAGTTATTCTTTCTCTCAGAAAAAAAACAGTTATTGGAAAATTGAACTCTTTTTGTTTAGATTTTTATATTTTGTTACTAGTACTTGATAGTTCCTTCTGATTTAATACTGTCTGTTCAGATTCCTGGTTAAGTTTTATTTTAAATTGCATTAGGCAGACATGAATCTCCAACATTAAATAGCTAATGTTGCAAAGGAAATGGATACACATTGATTCCATATAATTGATATATTTTGGAAGTATACTATGAGGTTTTATTTAACAATCATTAATTGAATCAGATTTTATACTTCGCCTCATATTTTGTATCCTTTCTATGACTAGTTTCTAGGAAATTTTTCCCCATTCTGAACTGGGAAACTTTTTTTTTTGGAAAAAGTAAAAAAATATGAGGTGAGGTGTAAAAGTTGGATTAATTTAGTTATTGTTACTTAATATTTTATTTGATTTAACTCTGAAATTGTAGGGTGAATTACTAACTCAAACACACGAAGCAAAATATTTAGGAATAACTCTGGACACAAAATTAACATGGAAGAAACACATAGAGAATATATGTACAAAGATAGAAACAAGGTTACCGTTATTAAAATGATTAGCAGGGAAAAAGTGGGGTTGCAACACACAAACTCTAAGCACCTTCTACCAAATGTACATAAAACCTATACTTCATTATTGTGAAGAAATCCTAGTAATTACAAAAGTGGAAAAACTTAATAAATTGCAGAACCAAATCCTCCGCCTGATAACAGGAGCCGTTAAAACAACACCAATCACTGCCATGCAAATCTTAACAAATATCCCAAATATAGCATTTGAAATTGAGAAAACAGCAATCTCACAGTATGAAACATTTTTAAGGCTACCCCATAATAACTGGACCCAAAGAAAACCACAAGTATAATATTTAATTTTAGGAAGTTATATTTTGAGGTTATTTTAATTATATTATTTTTGGTCTGGACATCTTACCTCAATATTAATGTTGATTTGTTCTTGGACATGTTTCAAAACAATTCTCTGTTTTATCTTCAGCTTTCCCAGACTGGTTTTATTTATGTTGCATTATGTTGCACCACCTGGATGTCGATGTCAGCTCCATCCTGTGGTTGGCCAAAGAACCTCCAAACAAGGTCACCCTCCATCGGAATATCAAAATTCATAACTCTGTTTCTGTTCTTCTGAATATAAATTTTTTCCCAAATAGTCAGCGCTCGTTTGTATTTTCTAACTGTTTTAATAATTTAGTGTCTGAATTTATATTATGTTTTTCAGACCAAACATGAGCAGCAACTGCAGATTTTTCAATTTCTTCTCCATTTTTAATATTTCTTATGTGTTCTTTGGTTCTAATTTTTAGGTTTCTTTTTGTTTTCCCTATATATATCTTTTCACAACCCATGCATTCAATTTGATATATTCCTGACTTTTTATTTTTATCAGTTTTTTCATTTTTGTTGGTTTTTATTAGTTTTATTTAAACTGTAGTTATTTTTTGGTGCTAATTTAATATTAAACTTCTCAAATATATTTTGAAATTTATTATGTACCCAGGGGTGATATGTGAATTTCCTATATTTTTTCATAGGTGGTTCTTCTTTTTCAAGATTACTTCTGTTTATCATTTTTTGTTTTTTATACTTTTCTATCCTTTTTTGTACCATTTTTTCATCAAACCCATTTTCTCTTGCTACTTTGATTATGTGTTTTTTCTCATGTTTAAAATCTTCTTCGTTTAAGGGTAAGTTTACCAATCTATGAGTTAAACTATTAAATGCTGCTAATTTATGTCCAATTGGATTGAACCCTGTTGATTTTATAAAATTTTCCGTATGAGTTTCTTTCCTATGAATCCTGAATTCAATTTTTCTTTTTTCTTCGTTTCTGACCAATTTAAGATCCAAAAAAGGTATTTGTTTATTGTCTTCTATTTCTTTGGTGAATTTAATGTTTGTACTCTGTAAATTTAATAGTTTTAGGGAATCTTCTACATGTTTTTCTTTAACAATACAAATTATATCATCAACATATCTACTCCAAAATTTAAACATTGTGGGATGTGCTTTAGTGATTTTACATTCAAAATCGCTCATAAATAAATTTGCCATAAATAAATTTTTTAAATGTTTAAATTTTGGAGTAGATATGTTGATGATATAATTTGTATTGTTAAAGAAAAACATGTAGAAGATTCCCTAAAACTATTAAATTTACAGAGTACAAACATTAAATTCACCAAAGAAATAGAAGACAATAAACAAATACCTTTTTTGGATCTTAAATTGGTCAGAAACGAAGAAAAAAGAAAAATTGAATTCAGGATTCATAGGAAAGAAACTCATACGGAAAATTTTATAAAATCAACAGGGTTCAATCCAATTGGACATAAATTAGCAGCATTTAATAGTTTAACTCATAGATTGGTAAACTTACCCTTAAACGAAGAAGATTTTAAACATGAGAAAAAACACATAATCAAAGTAGCAAGAGAAAATGGGTTTGATGAAAAAATGGTACAAAAAAGGATAGAAAAGTATAAAAAACAAAAAATGATAAACAGAAGTAATCTTGAAAAAGAAGAACCACCTATGAAAAAATATAGGAAATTCACATATCACCCCTGGGTACATAATAAATTTCAAAATATATTTGAGAAGTTTAATATTAAATTAGCACCAAAAAATAACTACAGTTTAAATAAACTAATAAAAACCAACAAAAATGAAAAAACTGATAAAAATAAAAAGTCAGGAATATATCAAATTGAATGCATGGGTTGTGAAAAGATATATATAGGGAAAACAAAAAGAAACCTAAAAATTAGAACCAAAGAACACATAAGAAATATTAAAAATGGAGAAATTGAAAAATCTGCAGTTGCTGCTCATTGTTTGGTCTGAAAAACATAATATAAATTCAGACACTAAATTATTAAAACAGTTAGAAAATACAAACGAGCTGACTATTTGGGAAAAAATTTATATTCAGAAGAACAGAAACAGAGTTATGAATTTTGATATTCCGATGGAGGGTGACCTTGTTTGGAGGTTCTTTGGCCAACCACAGGATGGAGCTGACATCGACATCCAGGTGGTGCAACATAATGCAACATAAATAAAACCAGTCTGGGAAAGCTGAAGATAAAACAGAGAATTGTTTTGAAACATGTCCAAGAACAAATCAACATTAATATTGAGGTAAGATGTCCAGACCAAAAATAATATAACCACAAGTATGTTTAACATCTCAGCAAAGCTTCTTAAGCATAGTACAAGAAATCAAACAGAAATTGCAACTTCCACATTCAAAAGAAAATATGCAGATGAGAAACAACCCTCTAGAATTTTTGGAAATTGAATATAACCTTCATTTAACAGAAGACATCAAGAAATCTGAAACTCCCTCATATATTGTAATGTCAGTGGAAATAATAAATCTAAGATATCCTGCTCCTGAATGGATACATATTTTTACAGATGGCTCCAGCCTACCAAATGACAGTGGCACTGGTGCTGGTGCAGTATGCCCACTTTTTTCCTTTTATCGTAAACTGAAAGCAAATTCAACAAACTTTGATGGCTAAATTCTAGCAATTTTCTTAAGTTTACAAAATCTTTTATATCACATCCAAAAATTTACAAAAGTTGTAATTCTGTGACTCCAAAGCAGCCATTCTTGCTATAACACGAGACACAACACCCAAAAGCATCAAAATTATCTAATGTCACAAAATAATAAAGCAGTTATCCCGTCTACATAAAAAAGTTGTACTTCAATGGATTCCGGCCTATTGTGGAGTGACAGGCAATGAAATATCTGATTTTCTGGCCAAGAAATGTAGCAAAATTGTTTAGAACCCAACTTCTACTCCAGTTTCCTTTCACTCTATCAAAAGAATTATCTCAAATAAATGTATCAATAAACTTAGAGAAGAATACACCAACAAAACATCTGGAAAGGAATGGGAAAATCTACAAGCTTATGACATTACTACATTACAAAGAAAATCTTCAGTAGCAATATTCAGACTGCTAACGGGACATGACTGCCTGAATAAACACCTACACAGACTTGGCATAACAGATTCACCTAAATGCCCTTTTTGCAATATAAATGAAGATATGGAAAGAAACCATCTCCTCTGTTGTCCAGCTTTTGTAGAAGAAACCAGCCTTTCTGCTAAATATTGGAGTGCAAGAGAGCGAATGATTTCATTATCAAGTGCTCGACATTAGATACCAACGAACCATATTTTATTTAATATCTGAGATTATTAACATCACAAGTCAATACTGGGTAGTGAAGAAGGATGATAATTTTTTATCAGAATTCTGATGCACCCATGATTTTATTTTCCTTCCATGCTCGGATTTTTAACAAAAATGTTCATTGACCTGAGACATTTGAACTAGCAAACATAAAATTCAGAATGAACATGATAATAGCCACTAGACCACCAAACCAACTCAGATTCCATGAAAGAGTACAGGTAAGAATCAAGTGAATCGTGAATTTAATCTTCTGTTAATTAATAATAAAATTAACACCCCAGACAACAAAAAATCTGGAAATTATCAAATTGATTGCAAAGATTACAATAGGATATATATAGGAAAAACAAAAAAGGAACTTGGAAACTCGTAAAAAAGAACACTTTAGAAACATAAAGAATGGAGAAATTGAAAAATCAGCTATAGCAGCACATAGTTTATTAGAAAATCATAGAATTGAAAAAGAAGCAAAACTTTTGAAACATCTATCTAAACCTTTGGATTTAACAGTTTGGGAAAATATATATATTAAAAAAACCACACTAGAACCATGAACTTCGAAATTCCGGACGAACCAAGCTTGATTACAAAGTTCTTCAAAAATACAACAGACGGCAGTTTAGAAAATGATTCCTTCAAAAGAACACCAGATGGCAGTTTGGATAATTACTGGCAAAAGAAAAAATTGACAGTCGTGAAAACAGCTGATGATGGTAATGATGGTCGCCTATACTGCGGTGCTGTGTTTTAAAAAAACATAGAAGTATGAGATAAGAAGAATTCATGATTCATTTGATTCTTATCATTCTTCTTCTTCTTCCTTCCAAGTATTAGGCCAAGGCCTGTTATGATCCTATAGAAAATTTTCCCTCCAGCGTATTCTTATCAATAAAATCTCATAATGTTAAAACTTCCCAAATTTATCATATTAAAAGCATACAGGCCCTATTATGAAAATGCATTAGGAAGTAACATTATGAGGTTCTACTTAATAAATAAGTTTGGTCGCCTTCATCTTACCTTATAATTAGTTAATTGAATTTTATTTATTTATTTTAGGAATTCATACTATGAGGTATATTCATTTAGGTAATTTTAAACACTCACCTCATATTGTTCTTCTTATTTTATTTAAACTAGTTTCGGAGCTTCATTTTCAGCTTCATTTACTGATGATGGAGCTGAAAATGAAGCTCCAAAACTAGCTTAAATAAAATTAAGAAGAAAAATATGAGGTGAGGTGAGCGTTTAAAATTACCTAAATTCTAATTTAATTATATTATTAAGAGTCTGTTTATCTTACCTCAATATTTGATATTGGTAAACTTACCCTTAAACGAAGAAGATTTCAAACAGGAGAAAAAACACATAATCAAAGTAACAAGAGAAAATGCCCTCCATGATATCTTTACCTTGTCGTGGTGGAGTGGCTTGTGTGCTTAAATGATCCTGAGAGCTATGCCGGTGGTAGCATTGCTGCCGATAGGGTTACCCATGCCGGACTGGTCGAAGGTGATAAGCCAGACGAAAAAAGTACCTTGGTCGAAAGAGTGACGATCTTTCACCGTAAAAATACAACCGTCAAGAAATGCGGACATGGGTTCTACTGGGGTAAAATTTTCCGGAGGTCAAATAGTCCCCCATTCGGTTCTCCGGGCGGGGACTACTTCAGGGAACCCATGCCAAAGGCTCAAACACAGGGACATGTTCCTAGGAACATGGAATGTTAGGACTTTATACAATAGCGGGGCACTAGAGATATTAACGCGGGAATTGGATAAATCGCCCTTGGATATAGTCGCTTTACAGGAAGTTAGGTGGCCAGGAGAAGGTAGTCAGGAATCAGGAAGCTTTGCATTATACTATGGGGGTGCAGAAAGACCTGCATTTGGAACGGGTTTTTTAGTCAGAAGGAGGATCCTATCCGCTATCCGAGATATTAAGTTTGTTAGTGATAGGATATCATACATAATTCTAAAGGGTAAACGACATGATTTTATAATTGTAAATGTACATGCCCCCACAGAAGATAAAGATGACAAGATCAAGGATGAGTTCTATGACGAATTAGAATGCTTATTTGATAGCCTTTCACGATATCATATGAAAATTGTCTTAGGAGATTTTAATGCAAAAGTGGGGCGGGAAGATATATTCAAACCAACAATAGGCAAATTCAGTCTTCATGAAGATAGTAACGACAACGGGGTTAGATTAGTCACATTTGCCACATCAAAGAATCTCATTGTTAAGAGCACAACATTTCAGCATAAGGATATTCATAAATACACCTGGACGTCCCCAGATGGAGAAACTCGGAACCAGATAGATCATGTATTAGTGGATAAACGCTGGCACAGTAGCATCATTGATATTAGATCAGTTAGAGGGACAGACTGCAATTCAGATCATCATCTGGTCAGGGTGAAAATCAGACAACGGCTATCGCTTATGAGAGGAACAAACGCTAAAGATGATTCTGTAAAATATGAATTAAAAAACTTGAAAAATGATGAAATGCGGCAAGAATACCAAATCAAAATTGCTAATAGATTTGAAGTGCTGGAATCTTCAGATGACAATGTTGCAAACGAAGAAGAAACTGATATAAATAAAGAATGGGAGGCTATAAGAGATACTATTAAATTGTCAGCATCAGAAAGCATTGGTTGTTTAAAAAAGAGGCAAAACAAGAAATGGTTTGATGAGGAATGTGCTGACATGGTAAAGAAAAGAAAGCTAGCAAAAATGAAATGGTTACACGAGCCAAATGAGGTAAATTTAGAGCAATTGGGTAGTGTTAGACGGGAAACCACCAAGTTACTAAAGAGTAAGAAGAGGGAATATTTGAGAGAGAAGATTAATGATCTTGAAATGAATGCAAAAAATAGGAACATTAGAGAATTATATCAGGGAATTAGTATAGAGAAGAAAGGGTTTCAGGCTAGAACAAACATAATTCGGAATGAAAATGGGGATATGATTGCAGATTCCAAGAGTATATTAAATAGATGGAAAAGTTATTTTAATCAGCTATTAAATGTACATACAGAACAGGACATTGAGGAGGATAAGTTACAGACAGCAGAAATGCTAGTCGCAGAGCCAAGTGCATTAGAGATTGAAATGGCAATTGAAAAATTGAAGATGTATAAAGCATCAGGTTCAGATGAGATCCCAGCAGAACTGATAAAATCAGGGGGAGAAAAATTGATGGACAAGATACGCTGGTTGCTTACTATGATTTGGGAAAAAGAAGCTCTTCCAGATGAATGGAAGGAATCAATTATCGTACCAATTTATAAGAAAGGAGATAAAACTGATTGCAACAACTATAGGGGCATCTCATTACTTTCAACTTCGTACAAAATTCTAACAAATATATTAGTAAGCAGACTTACTCCCTATATTGATGACGTTCTAGGAGATCATCAATGTGCATTTAGAAGAAACAGGTCTACAACAGATCAGATTTTTAGTATAAGACAGATTTTAGAAAAGAAATGGGAATATAATGGTACTGTACATCAACTATATGTAGACTTCAAAAAAGCATATGATTCAATTAAGAGGGAGAAGTTATATAGTATCCTGCTGGAGTTCGGAATTCCTAAAAAGTTAGTTAGACTTATACGAATGTGTCTAAATGGCTCAACGAGTAGGGTGCGTGTAGGCAAACAGTTTTCAGACACTTTTGAAATCCAGAATGGGTTGAAGCAAGGAGATGCACTATCTCCTCTACTATTTAATTTTGTACTAGAGCATGCCATTAAATCTTTAGAGAATGAGGAAGGCTTACAACTGAACGGTATTAATAAGCTGTTAGTTTATGCTGATGATGTAGTACTACTGGCCGATAGCGAGGAGATACTAAAGGCCAACACGCACACACTATTGAGTAACACTAAGAGATTAGGACTGGAAGTAAATATCAGTAAAACTAAATATATGGTCACACGTAGAAATACATTATATAATGGAAATGGACAGCTAATGACAAATGAGGGAAATTTTGAGGAATTGGCTGAATTCAAATACCTAGGAACAATAATCACAAATAGGAATGAGATACACAAAGAAATTAAACATAGGCTCAATTCTGGAAATGCATGCTATTATGCATTGCAGAGACTTTTGATGTCCCAACTCCTTTCAAAAAACGTTAAGCTGAAAATATATAAAACTATTATTCTACCAGTTATATTATATGGGTGCGAAACATGGACTCTTACTTTAAGGGAGGAAAGGAGATTACGAGTATTTGAGAATAAAGTTCTTAGGAAAATTTTTGGACCAAAGAGAGATGAACAGACAGGTGAATGGAGAAGACTACATAACAATGAACTACATGGTCTTTATAGGAAGCCAGATGTAATAAGAACAGTTAAGTCCCGTAGACTGCGATGGGCAGGACATGTTGCGCGTATGGGGAATGAAAGACGTGCATGGAAACTTCTTGTAGGAAAGCCAGAAGGAAAACGCCCAGTTGGTAGACCAAGAATGAGGTGGGAGAACAACATTAACTATGATTTGAGGGAAGTAGATTATACAGGGAATGATTGGAAAGCATTAGCTCAGGATAGGGATGTATGGAGAGCTTATGTCCGTGCGGCCATGAACCTACGGGTTCGATAGTGCCAGTGAGTAAGTAAGTAAGTAAGTAACAAGAGAAAATGGGTTTGATGAAAAATTGGAACACAAAAGGATATAAGAAACAAAAAATGTTGAAAAAGAAAAACCACCTATAAAAAAGTATAGGAAATTCACATATCACCCTTGGGTACAAAATAAATTCCAAATGATATTTGAGAAGTTTAATATTAAATTAGCGCCGAAAAATAACTACAGTTTAAATAAACTAATAAAAACCAACAAAAATGAAAAAACTGATACAAATAAAAAATCAGGAATATATCAAATTGAATGTACGGGTTGTGAAAAGATATATATAGGAAAAACAAAAAGAAACCTAAAAATTAGAACCAAAGAACACATAAGAAATATTAAAAATGGGGAAATAGAAAAATCTGCAGTTGCTGCTCATGTTTGGTCTGAAAAACATAATATAAATTCGGACACTAAATTATTAAAACAGTTAGAAAATACAAAATAGCTGACTATTTGGGAAAAAAATCTAGATCCAGAAGAACAAAAACAGGGTTATGAATTTTGAAATACCGACGGAGCGTGACCTTGTTTGGAGGTTCTTTGGCCAACCACGGGATAGAGCTGACATCGACATCCAGGGTGTGCAACATAAATCTAACCAGTCTGGGCAAGATGCTGACGATGATTATGATATAATCGAAACATGTTCAAGAACAAATCAACATTAATATTGAGGTAAGATAAACAGACTAAAAATAATTTAATTAAAATAACCTCAAAATATCACTTCCTAAAATAAAATATTATATTATGAATGTCTGCATAGTTACACCTAATTTCATTAATTGTATGGTAACATATGTTTATTTTAAAATCATTAGGAAGTAACATTATGAGATTTAATTTAATAATTGAGTTTGTATTTTTTTAAACATTCTTATCTCATATGATAGTTTTGTCGGACATATTTTTCAAGGTTGTTGCCCCTTGAAATTGATGAACTTTGTAATTCCCGGGGAGAATGACCTGATTTTGAGGTTTTTCAGTCTGTCAATAGAGGGAGCGAAAGATGGCTCTTCAAGGCGACAGAATAACGGTCATGGGGATACTGATGATGGAACTGAAGTGTAAAGTTCCAACACTAGTTTAAATTAAAATAAGAAGAAAAATATGAGCTGAGTGATTAAATTTTACCTAAAAAAGCCTATATGTTTATATTTTCGTAAAATATGAGGTGAGGTGTTAAATTCTAACTCTATTTTTAAATAAATGTATATATTATTTTTCAGGTGGGTGGATTTGATGGTTCTACAGGTTTAAATTCAGCAGAAATGTATGATCCTCGAACTCATGAGTGGAGGATGATAGCTCCAATGTCTACTAGGAGAAGCAGTGTAGGAGTTGGTGTTGTTAATGGATTACTGTATGCAGTAAGAATTCAAACACTTTAATATGCTTCTAGCAATTTTTTGTGACATATAGTCATAAATCAAGAATAAAAATCAAAAAGCTATAATTAATTTTTTAAGATTTCACCAAATTGATTTCCTTTATTATTGCATGCATTTAATCTAAATCAGCAACTAGTTTTAAAATATTATTCTGACAATTTTCCTAAAATATTCACTTTTGTATGAGACAAAAGCAGATTTCTCTCATTGGCTAATATATTATTTTACATTTAGCAACATAAAACAAAACCAGCATCATTTATAATTAATATAAATGTGAATATATTGTATAGTCTGTGTCTTAGCAATGTAAAAATCCAAGTGCCTTAGCTATAGAAAAACAGTTTTTTTTCTTCTTTATTATTTGCAAAGAGAAAGATTTTCTTGATATTTTTAGGAGGTAAACTATGCGGTTTATTTATTATAATTAAAAGGAGTCAGAATTTACACCTCTCTTCATAAGAAGAAACATAAAAATAAATAAGGAATATAAGAAATTTTCATATCTTCCTTTCACATACAATTCATTCATCTTCATTACATGTATCCAGTCATAGCTGATGACATGAATGCATTATATACTTATGCTGTAAGTTGCAATGGGGCTGCATTTGAACATGCAACTTATGTGGGCATTCAAGGTGATTGTCCACGATGTTAAAGGAAAGAGATATAGGAAAGACAGAAATGAACCATTTGGCCTCAAATACTCTAATACCATCAGGGTCAAAGAAAACAAGAGGTCAGGTAAGGGAGACTGGATAGGAAAGTAAAAAGAGGGTTCTGGTACTAGAAAAGGAAAAAATACCAGATCGGTTAAAGATAAAAGTAAGGAGCAAAACACAAGTATGTGGAAGCAATGTTTTTCTCAGCTTGGGCACCTTATGGTCGCCATCCACAAATCCCCTAGATGCCCCTATAAGTTGCAATGGCGCTGCATTTGAACATGCAGCTTATATAGGCATTCAAGGTGAGTGTCCACGATGTTAAAGGAAAGAGATATAGGAAACACAGAAATGAACCATTTGGCCTCCAATACTTTAATACCATCAGGGTCAAAGAAAACAAGAGGTCAGATAAGGGAGACTGGATAAGAAAGTAAAAAGAGGGATCTGGTAATAGAAAGGGAAGAAATACCAGATTGATTAAAGATAAAAGTAAGGAGCAAAACACAAGTAAGTGGAAGCAATGTTTTGCTCAGCTTGGGCACCTTGTGGTCGCCATCCACAAATCCCCTAGATGGGGACCCCTGAGGGTCTTTCACATACAATGAGTTTCAACATTTTTTTAACAAATTCAACATCAAATTAGCACAAAAAAAATATTATAGCCTTAATAAGCTAATTAAAACTAACAGAAATGAAAAGATTGACAAAGACCAACAAATCAGCAATTGACCATATAAAATGAGGAGAATGCCAAAACAATTTTTCTTCTTCTTAAGGTCTTTCATTCCCTGTGCTGGGATTAGGGTGCTCCCTAATGGGAACTTATTGACCGAGTTATATTAGTTATTCATAGTTAAATATGGAAATTAACATTATGAGGTTCTTAATTCATAAATTAATGAGTCATTTTTACATCTTACGGTGTTTAAAGAAACATGAAATATGAGGTAAGATGTAAAAATGACTCATTAATTTATAAATTGGTTATTCTCATTTACCCATAGATGTCAGCGAATGATAGGTGATCAGCCTAGCGCCTCAATGAAACATCATGTGGGTAACTAAGGTATTACTCGATGGGAAATAGTTGGTAAATTTTGCTCAAATGCTTTTTTATTCAGGCTCAAGGTTATTTTACGAGCCTGAAAATCTTCAGACCCATGGCTTAAAGTCCCTCCTGGTGGATTTATCTCTTGAATTTTTCCATCCTGAAAATCCATTGATCCCAGTTGGGTTTGAACTCACAACCCTCAGGACTAGAGGTAAGGAACATAACCACTAGACATTGCGGTCAATATGTGGGATTGTGTGCTAGTTTTCAAAACCAAATTGGTGTTTTGTAATCATCAGTTTTGTAGCGGAAATTCTGTTCATTTTTGTAGATTGACAAGTTTGTGTGAAAATTCGGGTTCCACAAATTTTGAGAGGTATGTAGAAGTTCTCCAGACAGTTTCTGGACTCTATTTGAAATTGTATCAACACCAGCATTCCTCTTGCCACCTTGTGCATATTGAATGTAGTTTGAGATCAAATCTTGCTCACCAGAACATCAAAATTCATAGACCTCTATTTGTTCTTCTGAATGTATATATTTTCCGAAACTGTTAGTTCCATATGTTTGTAAATATTTTAATAGTTTAGTTTCCCTTCAGTTTATGTGATTCTGTACCAAACTATGAACTACATTTACCAAATTTTCAATTTCACCATTTGTAATATTTTAAAAGTATTTTTACTTTCAGTATCCAAATTTTTTTAAATTTTATCTAGCATACTTTATAATGCAGTCACTGTAATTCATTTGGTAAATTTTAGACTTTTTACTATCTGAGGTTTCATGTTTTATTTTTTTAGAAGATTATATAATTACTTATTTTAGGAATTCTCACTATGAGGTATATTCATTAAGGTAGAATATTTTTTATCGCTCACCTCATATTGTTCTTCTTATTGATTATAAACTAGTTTCGGAACATAGTTTCTGTTCCATCCTCAGTATCGTCACGACCATTGTTCTGTCGTCTTGAAGAGCTGTCATTCTCACCGGGAAATTCAAAGTTCATTAATTTCTTCTTTTCGCTCTTTTGAATGTAGATCTTTTCCCAAACAGTAAGTTCTTTTGGTTTTTCTATTTATTTTAAATAGAAAAACCAAAAGAACTTACTGTTTGGGAAAAGATCTACATTCAAAAGAGCGAAAAGAAGAAATTAATGAACTTTGAATTTCCCGGTGAGAATGACCTGGTTTCGAGGTTTTTCAGTCAGCCAATGGAAGGAGAGAAGGACAGCTCTTCAAGACGACAGAACAACGGTCGTGACGATACTGAGGATGGAACAGAAACTATGTTCCGAAACTAGTTTATAATCAAATAAGAAGAACAATATGAGGTGAGTGCTAAAAAATATTCTACCTTAAAGATTATATAATATTGATAATCTTACTTCCCATTAGAATTTTATTAAATTTTATTTCTTTGTTAATACCCATGTTTCCTCTGCATAATTTAATATAGGTACAAAATTTTTATTCTTTAGTTATTTCCAATTTCCACAGAATGTCTTTAATTAAATTATAAAATCTAGCACTTGCTGGATTCTTTGTGTAATTTCCTTCTGGTACATTCCTTCTGAATCAAATTTACTTTCTAAATATCTAAACACCTTGATCTACACAATACAAAATTAGTAATTATTATATTATTAGGTTGGTGGTTATGATGGAGCATCAAGACAATGCTTGAGTTCAGTAGAATGCTACAATCCTGAAACAGATTCGTGGTCTCCTGTTACAGAGATGTCTGCTCGACGCAGTGGTGCAGGTGAGTTAGTTAAATTTGTTTTGTGGGTTGTAACAGAATTGATTTTTAGCCGGTGATAAAAGGAGCTATATATGAGTCCCTCTATGTTTCTTTCGGGCTGAACTTATGATTTTAACCGGTGATAGATAAGGAACTATTTAAGGTAAATAGTGATCAAACTAATTTTGGGTAACGTGATTGAAGAATTTTATTAATTTTCTTTTCCCTCAATAGTAAAATATACACTTTGCTCTTATAACTTGGCTAAGAAACGGCAAAACCACGACTAAATTTTAATAATGCTTATCGCAGATCTTTCTTTTGTACATTCTCCTAATGGGAACACTCGCTCCACTCACTTCGACTATCGGGGAGCACTTACCACCTTGCTTGAATATTGACTATAGGGGAGCACTCACTCCATCACTTTGATTTTTAACTTCCTAACATTTTATATTAAATATTTAAGAAAGTCGTGGATTTGACTTATTTTTCCGTCGCCATTACAATTTTTATACAAAATTTTCATTGGATAAAATAAATCTTTTGACACACCTCTATAGGCTACATGTGCAAGTCGATATAGGCCTACTAAATTTAGGGCGTGGCCTTTTACATGACTATCTTCCTTATGTCTATAGGCTACATGTTCAGTTACTCGAGATCAATAATCTTTGTAGCTGCCCGCTATGTTTTTTTTTTGAAGGCTACATTTTTTTTTTCATTTGAAATTTCTTAAAAGCAATAAACTATTGTTTGCATCCCCTTCTAACAATATCGATGTTCCCCTTCTGAGTTTTAACCTTGAGGATTTGCATGAAGTCTAAGACCGTAATATAACTGTCTTTAATACCTACCGATTTCCAAAATACGTAACATATGACCAGACAATAACTTACCAGTTATTCATATTTCTTTGCACACGCTCAAATAACTTAAAATGCCGCTGTCAGCAATGACTTGTTTACTAGTAAATATTTCTATATTTTTACAATCAAAAGAGCCCTCCAATTGTACTGGTACAGGGTATAACATTATCTGGTCATAAGAATCCTTTCAGGATTACGACATGAAAGATAAATGATGAACATTATCTATTATTGCTAAAAAGCTAATTATAGTATTGGGGAAGAGAGTAAGCTTGTATCCTGGGAATTTTTCAAAATAGCTTTTAATATGCAAGGGTTCTGTAATGTTGTACATCTGTCAGTAAAATGGAACTATTAAAATCACTTTCCCTCTGAATTAAGCCACAGGCTTATGTTTTTCTCACACAATAAATTTCATTAATTTGGCTGGGATCAAAACCATGTTCCTTGAAATTGGAAGCAGATGCAATATCCCATGATATGAAGGTTAACCAATGCTAGTAAGCCATAGAAACAAAGTTTGTTATGATAATGATTAGTTTCCTGAGTTTTTCTCATTTTATTTAGAATGGAAGGAAGAATAAAACATTGTGATATTACAATTTAAAAAAAAATTATTGTAATTTGCAGGTGTTGGTGTTTTGGATGGAATTTTGTATGCAGTAGGTGGTCATGATGGACCTTTGGTACGTAAAAGTGTAGAATCCTACAATCCTGATACAAAAACATGGACACCTGTAGCAGATATGGCTTTATGTAGAAGGAATGCAGGTATGTTGGAATGAAGTTTAAATAAAAGTATTAGTAGAGAAAAATATACACCTAGACTGGAATTTGAACCCATGACCTTTAGCTTTATACACTAATGCTCTATCGTCTGAGCTATCCTAAGGCCTCCAATTTGAATACAAATTTTTCTCTTATACGTTGTAATTCCCGAGAGCACCAAATCCTACGAACTGTTACTCAATCACACAAATGATGGCTTCTTATTTAAGAAAACTTTTTAATGGGAATTTTAACATTATTTTATAAATCCAGTAGAGCTTCTTTCAATGTTTTTATTATAAATTTAACATTTTTCACTAAAGGACAAATTATAATTGAAGAGAAAATATATAATATTTAATTTTAGAAAGTGATATTTTGAGGTTATTTTAATTAAATTATTTTCAGTCTGATCATCTTACCTCAATATTAATGTTGATTTGTTCTTGGACATGTTTCAAAACAATTCAACAAAAAATTTAGAAAAGAAGTTACTCAAACTAGAAAAACGATAAAATAGAATTGTTTTGAAACATGTCCAAGAACAAATCAACATTAAGAAAATATATGCCTAGACTGAGGTTTGAATCCAGGACCTTTAGCTTTATATGCTAATGCTCTCTAAATAAAAGTTCTTTAAATGCTTATTTTTGTTTGCTATTAAAGTATAAAGTTATACCAGTTGGATGCAGAATTTTAAAAATTATCATTTTTCTGTTATTATTCAATGCCACCAGGTTGTCATTTCGACATTCTGGTATTTTCTCCTGGCATGGCATTATTGTAATGCACTTCTGAGGTTGGGGTGCCTGGAAGACAGAGTTACGCTGTCCTGATGATATATGATAGGTGATGATGATGGTAATGATGCACCAGGAGAGGCCTTAATGAATATGTTAATGATAATGGTGTTTGGGGACTCTTTGGGCCTTAAAGTTTCCTGACATTGTCCTACAGGTGAGGAAAAATACCGAAAAAACCATCACCCAGGAAACTTGTCCCAACCGGGGATCGAACCCAGGCCCGTTGCATGACAAGGCAGTACACTACCTCGAGACCACAGCGGTGAACAAAATTATAATATTAATTTAATAAAATTACTATGGGAGATAACACTATGAGGTAAATTATCATTTTATATAAATGAATTGGATATTTTTACCTCTTAAAACAACTTTGATTTTCATTTGACGTTTTCTGAAGGCATACCCACTGTCAACTAAACTCTGACGTCTGAAACTGATCCGGTGAAAAACACAGATGCAGTGGCAAAGCATGAAATTTTGAATAAGGGAACCGCCAAATACCTAATAGCCTAAACGTGTATATTACCTAAATAAACTTGTTTTACGAGGTAAAGTAAAAAAAGTTGAATATTTAAAGAAAGTAACACTATGAGGGGGGCACGCCGTAGCGTAGTGGTTAAGGCACTGAGCTACAAGCCAGAGAGTCGAGGGTTCAAGTCCCGTTGGGGTCAGGATTTTTAAACTGACCCAAACCCTCTGGCGGCACCATGGCCCTGGGGTCGACTCAGCCTCTAACGGAAATGAGTACCAGATGCTTGTTCTGGGGGTAAAGGCGGCCGTCACGCAGGGCTGACAACCCGGTTGACATAAAGTGCCGATTGTCTAGAAAAAGTGGGAGCCTTAACCTCCTACTACCCCAGGGGCCTCCGGGCCTGTTGTGGGATTAGAAAAGAAAAACACTATGAGGTTTATTTTAATTAGTAGGAATTAGAAATTAATTTAATATTTAAAGGACTTGCCCCATATTTATAGGTTTGATATGTTGAAGACCAAGGTTTTGATGCATTACGTATCATTATCAATTCTTTCTAACTGTTGAATTAGCGCTTGGTGAGTTTTGTTGTTTGTTGGAGAGTTATAAAATTGAAATAGAGGCCAAACTTTTAAAACATTTGGAAAAACCTTTAGAATTGACAGTTTGGGAGAAGATGCATATTCAGAAGAATAAATTTAGATCCATGAATTTCGAAATTCCTGATGAACGGGACCTGATCTCGAAGTTCATCAAATCAACATCAGATGGCAACGTTATTGATGGAGAATCTAACGAAAATCTGGTAGTCATAATTTCGGTTGAAAATGAGAGAAATGTTCTCTTGAAAACTGCAGTTCCCGTGTTTTAAGAAAACATAAACTATGAGGTAGGATGTTAAAATGATCCATGAATTATGAGGATCTTAATAAATAGGTAGAGTATGTTGCATCTTACCTCGTAAAGATTGGGTTCCTTTAGGACATGTTTCAAAACACTTATGTTTTATCTTCAGCTTGTCCAGACTTTTGATTTTTACTTTGTTGGCCCTGGATGTAGACTCCTACTCCATCTTTTGGTGGACCAAAGAACTTGCAAATCAAATCCCTCTTCCTGGGAATTTAAAAATTCATTAAATATATGTAAGGTAGGAAATAACACTATGAGGTTTATTTTAATTAAATTTCAGTTGTTTTTGACTCACATCATATTTCTTGATTTTTATGCAGACCTAGGTTTCGTCACTGACATTCTCGATGCAACATTGTGTTGCATCGAGAATGTCATAAAGTGAGTGACGAAACCTAGGTCAGCATAAAAATCAAGAAATGAGTTGAGTCAAATACAACTCAAATTTAATTCAAAATTCATGATTCTATCCCTGTTCTTCTGTATGAAGATCTTCTCCCAAATATTGAGTTCTTTAGTATTTTCTAACTGTTTTAATAATTTTGTGTTCATATTTTATGTTCTTAGGAGATTTTAATGTAAAAGTGGGGCGGGAAGATATATTCAAACCAACAATAGGCAAATTCAGTCTTCATGAAGATAGTAACGACAATGGGGTTAGATTAGTCAACTTTGCCTCACAAAAGAATCTTATCAGTAAGCGCACAACATTTCAGCAATAAGCAATATTCATAAATACATCTGGAACATCTCCAGATGGCAAAAATCGGAACCCAGATAGATCATGTATTAGTGGACAAACGCTGTCACAGTAGCATCATCGATGTTAGATCAGTTAGGGGGACAGACTGCAATTCGGATCATCATCTGGTCAGGGTGAAAATCAGACAACGGCTATCGCTTATGAGAGGGGAACAAAACGCTAAAGATGATCCCTGTAAAAATTTGACTTAAAAAACTTGAAAAATGAGGATGGAAACTCCGGGCCAAGACTAACCAAATCAAAATTGCTACTAAATTTTGAAGTAATGGAATCTTCAGATGACAATGGGCAAAGAACGAAAGAGAAGAAGAAAGAAACTGATCTAAATAAAGAATGGGAGAATATAAGAGATACTATTAAATTTGTCAGCAACAGAAAGCATTGGGTGTTAAAAAAAGAGGCCTAAAAAAAGATATGGTTTGATGAGGAATGGGCCGACATTGTAAAGAAAAAGAAAGCTAGCAAACAATGCAATGGTTACACGAGCCAAATGAGGTTAAATTTAGACAATGCGCAATGGGGCGAGATTTAGAAGGGACAACCACCAAAGTTACTAATCGGTACAAAGAGGGAATATTTGGAGGGAAAAAAGAAAGATTAATGATCTTGAAATGAACGCAAAAAAAATAGGAACATTATAGAATTAGCATCAGAGAATTAGTTAAGAGAAGAAATTGTTTCATGCTAGAAAGCACACCTATTCGGAATGAAAATGGGGATATGATTGCAGATTCCAGGAGTATATTAAATAGATGGAAAAGTTACTTTAATCAGGTATTAAATGTACACACAGAACAGGACATTGAGGAGGATAATTTACAGACAGCAGAAATACTAGTCACAGAACCAAGTGCGTTAGAGGTTGAAATGGCGATTGAAAAATTGAAGATGTATAAAGCATCAGGTTCAGATGAGATCCCAGCAGAACTGATAAAATCAGGGGGAGAAAAATTGATGGACAAAATACGCTAGTTGCTTAGTATGATTTGGGAAAAAGAAGCCCTTCCAGATGAATGGAAAGAATCAATTATCATACCAATTTATAAGAAAAGAGATAAAACTGATTGCAACAACTACAGGGGCATCTCATTACTTTCAACTTCGTACAAAATTCTTACAAATATATTAATAAGCAGACTTACTCCCTATATTGATGACATTCTAGGAGATCATCGATGTGCATTTAGAAGAAACAGGTCTACAACAGATCAGATTTTTAGCTTAAGACAGATTTTAGGAAAGAAATGGGAATATAATGGTACTGTACATCAACTATATGTAGACTTCAAGAAAGCATATGATTCAATTAAGAGGGAGAAGTTATATAGTATCCTGCTGGAGTTCGGAATTCCTAAAAAGTTAGTTAGACTTATATGAATGTGTTTAAATGGCACAAAGAGTAGGATGCATGTAGGCAAACAGTTTTCGGACACTATTGATATCCAGAATGGGTTAAAGCAAGGAGATGCACTATCTCCTCTACTATTTAATTTTGTATTAGAGCTTGCCATCAAATCTTTAGAGGATGAGGAAGGCCTTCAACTCAACGGTATTAATAAGCTGTTAGTTTATGCTGATGATGTAGTACTATTGGCCGATAGCGAGAAGATACTAAAGGACAACACGTACACACTATTGAGTAACACTAAGAAATTAGGACTGCAAGTAAATATCAATAAAACTAAATATATGGTCACACGTAGAAATACATTATATAATGGAAATGGACAGCTAATGACAAATGAGGGAAATTTTGAGGAAGTGGCTGAATTCAAATACCTAGGAACAATAATCACAAATTGGAAATTAAACATAGGCTCAATTCTGGAAATGCGTGGTATTATGCATTGCAGAGACTCTTGATGTCCCAACTCCTTTCAAAAAAACATTAAACTGAAAATATATAAAACTATTATTCTACCAGTTATATTATATGGGTGCAAAACATGGACTCCTACTTTAAGGGAGGAAAGGAGATTACAAGTATTTGAGAATAAAGTACTTAGGAAAATTTTTGGACCAAAGAGAGATGAACAGACAGGTGAATGGAGAAGACTACATAACAATGAACTACATGGTCTTTATAGGAAGCCAGATATAATAAGATCAGTTAAGTCTTATAGACTGCGATGGGCAGGACATGTTACACCGAAAGACTTGCATGGAAGCTTCTTGTAGGAAAGCCAGAGGGAAAATGCCCAGTTGGTAGACCAAGAATGAGGTGGGAGAATAACATTAACTATGATTTGAGGGAACACTCCAAAATTCCAGTTCCCTGCCCACCAGGAAGAGGGGTTTGGCTAGAGGCTGGTAACCTCTACTAGTAACAAATAACTTACTCATAAACTTCAGCAGAGGGCTGAAGTCGGAACGGGTCAACAGACCTAATCCATGAATGAAGATGATGATGATGATGATGATGATTTGAGGGAAGTAGATTATACAGGGGATGATTGGATAGCTTATGTCCGCATGGCCATGAACCTACGGGCTCGATAGTGCCAGTGAGTAAGTAAGTAAGTATTGATTTTATGTTGTTTATTTTTTCTTTCACTCACCTCATATTTCATGAAGTATGAGGTGAGTGAAAGAAAAAATGAACAATATTAAAAAACCTCATAGTGTTTTTTCCTATCTACATAACTTAACCTGTCAGCGTGGAGCGACGTGACGTGTACGCAAGTTGAATTCTTCACCCAATGCGGAACGACGTGACATGTACGCTAGCTACACGCACTGCTTTAAACTGTAATTATGACCTTTGTGTTTACATTAACTATTTACCGTTTATACAAATTTTATGTAGAGACTTCAAAGTTTCTATTAGTGCATATATTAACTGATTACGGCCCTGAGTAACAATTTAAAATAATTTTATATTTGCATTTATTCTTGCGGCCTCTGACATTTTTCTTAAATTTATAACTTGGTAAAGGATTTCTTATAAAACTAAATTCGCCTTTTTTTTTGTAGATTAGCTTGTCTATCAAATTGAATCTATTTTCAAATCTCTTCATTTTTAATAATAATGTCGCAAAATTCAGTATAAATAAAGGCCCAACAAAGTTATTTCCGATTTACGCTACAGTACAGGACCACAACAGTAAATTTGAGATATATATATATATATTTCAAA
Organism: Diploptera punctata; assembly: GCA_030220185.1. Lineage (NCBI taxonomy): Eukaryota > Metazoa > Arthropoda > Insecta > Blattodea > Blaberidae > Diploptera > Diploptera punctata. Next base: position 426,099 of record JASPKZ010000809.1, read on the forward strand.
TGACGATATCCTTACATTATGGAAAGGTAGTTAGTCTACAATTCAGTCAGTATCTAACAGGAAAGTGGTCCACTACAGACCTTAGAAGGTTCTTGGGATATTAGGAGGTTAAGGCTCCCACTTTTCTAAAGTATCGGTACTTGATGTAAGCCGAGTACTTATTTCTGTCTGACGGTCCATAACAAGCATCTGGTACTCATTTCACTTAGAGGCTGAGTCAACCCCGGGTTCACAGTGCCGCCTGAAGGTTTGATTCAGTTTAAAAATCCTGATCCACCGGGACTCAAACCCTCAATCTTCCGGCTTGTAGCATGTTAATCTTTTAAGTCCACACCTCCGGTGAAACTATTATAGTCATATTTCATCAACTGGTTTCAGTTTGGAAACCAGAAGAAAGGCATTGAAATTTAGGGTTGATGAAGGTCTTTTAGTACAACAGGTCTGATGTGTAGAAAGACCATTTTTTGAAGGCACACGACCTAAAATAATGTTTCAAAAGTGTTAGAAAGATACATTTGGAGAAGGCTGCCCCCCCCCTTACAAGAAAGAAGGTCAGCGCATAGAAGCAATGTGTTTGTAATAAACATGAACAAAGTAAACACAAGGGGGAAAAATACACTTATTGTTTGCCCGAGTGTCAAACAGCTGGTTTACATTTTGAAGATTTATCACACCAATTTTTGAAGTTCATTTTTTTAAGACCCTTCTCTTTGTGAAAATATTTCATTTTGTTGTTACGTAAAGCCGGTTCTCTGAATTCTTCAAAGAATCCCTAGTGCAATACACTGTGTCACTTATGTGAGAAATTTACAAAAAGGACCTATTTCAACTGTGGCACAACAACCATAAATAAGTCTGCAAAAAAATGCAGAGATGTTATGTGAGAACCGTAACAAATTTAATTAATTAAATATTATATTAAGGGTTCACCATAAAGGAATTGCAAAAACATTTAAATTACTGAAGATATATCAATTTAAATGCGTTATTGGAATACTGGCACTGAATGGCTGAGTTTAAATACCGGTGAACTTCCTCCCACATCAGAGTATTCCCGGCCATTTAAATCCATCCGCTCTGAAGCGTTAATTGATTTTATGTATTTCTGACCAAACATGAGCAGCTATTACTTCTCCTTCTAATGTGCTTCATCTTCAGTAATTTTTTGTCGACTGATGATATGTCGATTAGGAGAACAGGGAGGAAGATGCAGTTCACCTGATCGATATAACATCAGTCGACAAGAAATTACTGGAGATGAAAATGCCCAGGCTTCGAAACCGGTATAATTAGAAGACTGGATATGAGGTGAGGTATAAAATATTTTAATTTAAATCTTTAGTTAAATTTCTCTTTGTTTTCCTGTACTGGCATATTCATCATTTTTTGCCATTATCAATCTTTTTTGTTTTTGTTGGTTTTTATTTCTACCAAATTTTTTTATGCTAATCTGATATTAAATTTTTCAAAAATCTTTTGGAATTTAATTGTGCGCCCATGGATGATATGTTAATTTATCTCTTTTTAATTTTTTTCTATCTGAAGAGAGCTTTCATTCCTCAATATTGTTTTTTTGTACTTATCAATTTTTTTGTGTAATATTTTTTCCTCGAAAGAAAATGTGTCTAATAATAAGCATTAAAAAACATAACATCTCATATGTTAAATAACATGATATTATGAAACAAAAATTAGTAGAAACAAAATTATATGTAAAATTTAAGAAAGAAAAATTAATACTTTAACTGGAATTTGAACCCTGGACCTCTTGTTCTCTGTACGAGTGTAGTGTCCATTTCACCATTCAAACAACAATACAGACATTAACATTTCTTTCAACTTATACAATTCTCGTTCGTCCGAAGGCTGATAGCTGCCTCTAGCATCATGCCAAATGACATCTTCTATTCAAAAATATTTTTATTGAGAATTTATTCATTACTTTTTAGCAGTAAAGTTTCATATTTTCGATGTTTTTATTTCAATTAACATTTTCCAATCCTGGATAGATATAATTTAAGAGAGAAAAATTAATTCTTGAACTGGAATTTAAACCCTGGACCTCTCACTCTCTGTACAGATGTGCTGTCCATTACACCATTCATGTGTGCACACTAATAAAACCCGAGAAATGCCATTTATTCTTGCCCAGCCCAATGCCCCACATCCTCGTCGTGGCTCCTGGTTAATACTAAGAATTGCAGGGGCGATAAAGCGAGTTCCTGAGGCTTAAAAATTGGGATATACCAGCTAAGGGAGGAAACCCCAACAGATAATCATCGACCCCCAGGATTGCTGGAGATTGGGCATGGGGTTGATATCCCTACCCTGTAAAAACAAATTCGTTCTGAAACCTAACATGCCCCGGGATGATGGTCTACAACGATGACTAAAGCAAAGGAAAATAGACTTGCACTTGGATAGATGAGTTGGAAGACTGAAAAAATGATGGGAGGATGGTATTAACCTGCAAACCTACTTAAGAGTCGTAACTGGAGGCTTGCTGCGCAAAATAGAAATGATTGGAGGCAGAAGTTAAGGGAAGCAAAAGCTCGAATTTGAGCCAATCAGCCATTGGATGGATGGATGGATTACACCATTCAAACGATGATACAAATGTTAACATTTCTTTCAACTTATACAATTGAGAATTGTATAAGTTGTTGAAAGAAATGTTAACATTTGCATCATCATTTGAATGGTGTAAAATGGACAGCACACTCATACAGAGAACGAGAGGTCCAGGGTTCAAATCCCGGCTGAAGCCTTAATTTTTCTTTCTTAAATTAGCTTCTATCCAGGATTGGAAAATGTTAATTCAAATAAAACATAAAAAGTTATTGGATAGAATCTAATTTAAGAAAGAAAAATTAATGCTTGAATTGGGATTTGAACCCTGGAAAATGTTAATTAAAAAAAAACATTGAAAATCGAAAATTATATTTACAAGTTGTCACATAGAACTTTTAACCACTTACAATTAAACAGTTATTTTTATTCAAAGTAAAACTACATAAAATCTTCTCAACTTTGGACAGGATAGTGTTTCTTGTCGCTTACTGAAAGATAACAAAAAAATGTTTCTGATACTTCACCTTTTTCACCACAAAGTAAAAGATGTGGGCATATTACCAATGTACTGTAACATTGCCTAATAACATAGACAATGGCAGTAGTTATTTTCCACTACTGGGAAGGCGTGAAGATCTCATAGCACTCAGCAGATTATTTATTTGAGGGTGCTCTGTAAAATATATTACTTTTCAAATTATTATTCCTCTCAAAATGGAAAGGGAAGTCCCATTTCCAGTGCTTCATATGATGCTACTGCGCAGATGTTTCATGAGGTGAGATGTAAAAATATCTTCATTTATATGAATTGAAAATTTTAGCATTAATTAATTTAGACTAACCTCATATTTCTTGTCTTCCATGCATGGAAGTCAAGAAATATGAGGTGAGTCAAAAAACAACTCTAAATTAATTAAAATAAACCTCAACTATAATTTTAAAACTGCAAGGCCATTTAGACTGTTGTCCATCTTCAGCATCATCAAGTACCATGAAAATACAATAGGAAGTAGCATTATGAGGTTGTACTTAATAAATAAGTTTGTTCTGCCGTCATCTTTATCTCATATTTCATTGTTTCTTATAAGATCAAACTTATTTATCATGAGTACTGCTTCGTGTTATGATGATTTTGTAGGGATGGTTATGATTGATGGGCATGTTTTCATTAGTGACTTCTTTTTAAAATTTCAATTTCTCCCAAAATATTAATTTTATTATTATTGTATTCTTTATGTTATCAATAGTATATTACAATGCGAGGTTGGGAAGTGGTTTTTACAGAATTGAGGAAAATATGTAAAAACTGAGTAATAGCGAGGTTTTTTTAATTTTTGAGATTCTTTAAAACACTTCACAAACGTGCATTATATATTATTTTTTGCGCGATGGTGTTTTCAAAATAATAAATAATAGTAAAATAATAACATATTTGTTGTAAATATTTGCATTCATTATAAACAACTGACTAACTTTACCAGTGTGGGCAATGGTTATTAGTTGAAAGTACAGGAGGCCGTGAGACAATATTAGTGATAAAATGGCAGCAAGTAGGTATTTATTGTTTTATAATGTTTCAAATAAAGTTCAGTTCATTTTAAATGCAGTGATTTGTTTCGTATAATGTATATTAACACTACCTTTTGAATATTTTTTGTATATATATATATATTGTACATACTATACATAGAGGGCAGTGGTTTTACTTCCCACATGTGGTTTGTAATATGTAATATTACAATATAGTTATTTTATTACAGTAAAGTTATTTAGGTTTGCAACCCTAAAATGTAGATGAATTTTCAACCATGTTCTTCATTGCTGTAAGTATGACAAAACGCACTATCGTGCAAAAAAAGCATATTATTAATTGTTTATGTTTGGTAGCCTGATTATATGATGTGTTTTGCATAGCTAGATTTTCCTTCTGCATATTTAACTAAATGCTGAGACAGTCTGAAAGGCCTCTACAGTTTAAATTGATAGTTGAGGACTACTAGGTCATTCTGATACATTTGTTTCAATCTAATTTGAATAGCTACATCAGTAGTGATAAAAAATTGTTTCTAAAAACAAATGTTTCTACTCTCAGTGCTATATACAAACTATATTGATTTCCAATACCAAGCAAAATTTGTTTAAATAACAAAATTTTAGAGAGAGTTAATGAGTTTACTTATTTAGGGTATAAACTCTCTTTTGTTGAATATTCGGATTTACCAGAGAAAATTGTGAAATTCAACAAATTAATGGTAATCATTAATAGAGTTTTAAAACCTTCATTAGTACAAAAATCAACTCCTACTCGTCTTTATCAAATAATGGCTCGACCAGTCCTATGTTATGGGAGTGAAGCATGGACTATAAGGACAAGAGATGAAAGCAGACTAACAGCTTGTGAGATGAAATTTATGCTCCGAACAGCTGGCTACACCAAATGGGATCGAAAGAAAAATGTAGAAATCCTTCAAGAACTTAATGTGTCACCAATACTGGACTACATCTCCAGATATCAGCTAAACTGGAAGGAACATGTCTCAAGAATGGCTAGATCCAGGATTCCCAAGGCAATAATGAACTACTGTCCAAATGGCAAACGGTCACTTGGTCGACCTATGAAAAGATGACACAAACCGCTTTTTAAGGGCCTTAACAGTTCTTCTAGGACTAATACCTGGCAGGATGATGATGATGATTGATTTCCAATAAAAAGAAATTTGATGAAACCAAAATCTCATATGTTATAACTTGACCAAGTAGAGAGTAGATCTGTAGTCTGGCAGCATTGTTGTCCAAGAGATACAAGTTTAAAGAAACAATTTTCTATCCCTCGATCCTCTTAACAATGTTTCCACTGGATACTGAAATTTGGCAGACTACTCTTCCCTTATCAAGTTATAGTTCTTGATTTTATTTAAATTTGTTATAATTGCATATTTAATTGTAATTGCAGGGGTAGTTGCACTGAATGGCTTGCTGTATGTTGTTGGTGGTGATGATGGTACATCCAACCTTGCATCAGTTGAAGTTTACAACCCAAAGACAGATTCGTGGTCAATGCTTCCCTCGTCGATGGGAATTGGTCGAAGCTATGCAGGGGTTTGTATCATAGACAAGCCTATGTGAAGATCAGCCCAGCCTGCAGTAGAGGCATCCAGAAGCTCACCTGGAGGGGTGTCTTTACGTTGGCTTCTAGTTAATAAGTGGCTTCCACTTTGGGCTGCTAATGCAGGAGATGCGAGAGAAAGGCAAATATTAGATCTATTACTGCGACATGGGTACCTCTTGCCATCTCATTGGGAATTATAATTAGCTTCATTATTATCATTTAAAATGACATTTTTCCCCATATTAATTTTGAGGATTAATGTAATTGAAAGAAAAAGAAACAGAATAGAAAGTATTTTTTATAACTTCTGCTGGTATCTGAAATTGAAGGAACACACAGTATAGCAAAATAAACATATGCAGTATTCATATAACAATAAAAAAACTATTTTATGTGCCAATCTTAATACAAATTATTGTATGTTAGTAAAAGCGCTTGCTTCTCTGATCTAAATGCTTTGGTGTAATATATCTTGTGAGCAAAATTGGTTATTCCCATGCAACATTGAAATCAATGAAACAGAACTTCAGTAAAGTTTTAATTTAGTTCATACATAAGTTTGTCAGTCAAAATGTAATTCATGAAATAATTAATCTGAGTCTTGACACCTTACCTCATAAATTGTTGCAATCTAGAGAACTGATTCAATATGCATTGCATATCATTATAAGCTCTTTCAGAGTCTGAAAGAGCTGATGATATGCAATGCATTATATTAAATTAATGTTGGGAAAGTAAACATGAGGTATTTAGGTAGAATTTTTTATCACTTGCCTCATATTGTTCTTCTTTTTGACTATAAACTAGTTTGGGAACATAGTTTCTGTTCCATCCTCAGTATTGTTACAACCGTTGTTCTGTCGTCTTGAAGAGCTGTCCTTCGCTTCTTCCATTGGCTGACTGAAAAATCTCGAAACCAGGTCATTCTCCTTGGGAATTTCAAAGTTCATCAATTTATTCTTTTTGCTCTTTTTAATGTAGATCTTTTCCCAAATGGTAAGTTCTTTTGATTTTTCTATTTGTTTTAATAATTTAGCTTCTTTCTCGATAAGATGTTTTTCAGACCATGCATGGGCAGCCACTGCAGATTTTTCTACTTCCTCTTTCTTGACATTCCTGAGATGTTCTTTCACTCTAGTTTTCAAATTTCTCTTAGTTTTTCCTATGTAGAATTTCTCACATTCTTCACATTTAATCTGATAAATCCCTGATTTGTTTTCTTCTTTTATTGTTTTCATTTTTATTAGGTCTAATCAATCTACTAATGCTGTAGTCATTTTTGAGTGCTAACCTTATGTTGAAATCTTTAGTTTTTTTTTTAACTTGTGGTGTTTTAATGGCTGATATGTGAATTTTCTAAATTTTTACATTTTCTTCTTTTACTTTTAGAAGAGTGCTTTGATTAATAAATTTTTGTCTTTTGAACTTGTTTATTTTCTTGAGTATCATTCTGTGTGCAAAACTATTTTTCGTTGCTACGTTGATTATGTGTTTTTCTTTTTCATAATTTTCTTTGTTCATGGGTATGTTCACTAATCTGTGTGTCAAACTATTGAAAACTGCTTCTTTGTGAGCTATGTGATTGAAACCTGATGCTTTTATATAGTTATCTATATGTGTCTTCTTTCTGTAAATTCCAAATTCTATCTTATCTTCTTCATTCCTTTTTAAGTTGAGATCTAAAAATAGTATTTCTCTATTAATTTCCTTTTCCATAGTGAACTTTATAGTTTAACAATATGAGGTGAGTGGTAAAAAAAAATTCTACCTAAATGAATATACCTCATAGTGTGAATTCCTAAAATAAGTAATTATGAGCTATATTCATTGAAATTCATTGGAGAACATTTTTTGACAACTCATCTCATAAATTTCGTGAAGAACGTGAAATTTATGAGGTGAGTTGTCAAAAAATGTTCTCTGGTGATTTTCAATATGCAATTCATATTGAAACATTTTCTCTAGAATACAATTATTTATGAGGTAAGATGTCAAAACTCAGATTAATTATTAAATACAACCTCATAATGTCAGTTCCTATGTATATTATAACATCTTTCATGAAATTATGCATTATTATTTCTATGATGTTAATTTTTATGTATATCTTTGATAACTGCAAGGATTTAATGTTAAAAATATCATACTTTTTTTAATACCAATTCAGTTTTTATGAGATTCTGAAAGCTATTTTTTTCTTGGAGAACTTCAATATATGAACTACACATGAAACAAAGTTAATGCAGTTCTTTTTATGTATTAAATTTTCATGATTAAATAAATTTCTTCATTCAATTATCTTTCTACAACAAAAGGATTATTATTGTCTTCTCTTCTTCTTCTTCTTCTTCTTCGGCTTTCCCCAACTTATAGGTTTGCCGTCTTCAGTTTCCATTTATCTCTATCAGTCCAATCTCCCTCTTCCAAATTCCTATCCTCCATTATTGTTCTGACGTAGGTTTTCCATTTCCATCTTGGTCTGCCACTTTTATTTCTTCCAGGGGGTGACCATTGATATATATTTTTTTGGCCATCTTTCATTTTCCATTCTTTGTACATGGCCATACTATTTAAGTGTTTGATTTTCAATCCTCTTAACAACAGATGTGGTGACCTTCATTTCTCTCCAAAGGAATTCATTTATTATTTTATCCTGTCTTGTTTTTTGGAGGCTTCTTCTAAAATAATCAAATTCAATTGTTCTAATTTTATTCTTTTGTAATTCTGTCAAAGACCAAGTCTCACTTCCATATGACAAAATATTCTGTATTATGCTCTTATTAATTTTTCATTTTAGTTTCGTTTGTAATATTTTTGTTCCAAATTACTCCATGTAATGTCTTAGTTGCATTTTTTGCCATTGCAATTTTAGCCTGTACATCTCTCTTACAGGTACCTAAACTTGTAATTATTGACCCAAGATATTTAAAAAAATTCAATTTTTTTTTTTATATTCCCTGTTTTAAGTATGAGGTCATCCACATCCTTTCCCAAACACATATATTCTGTTTTCTGTAAATTATTGTCTTAACATGCACTATTCCTTGAACTATAATGTGTACAAAAAAAATTTCATTGAGTCTCTTCAGGGGATTGGTATACAAATTAATACTGTCTTAATGATTCTAACTCTGGACATCCTTTTGACATTCCAAACAAGTTTTTTTTTCTCCCTCTCTCCTGATTAGAATGTTTTGAATCTTGGTTTATAGATTGTTTTATTTTTATGAGATAATTTATATACATTCCACAGCATACAAACAACTGAAGAAAAGAAGGCCTCTAGCATAAAAATAACTGCATTTCCCTCTGAAATTGAAATGGTATATAATAATCATTAGGAATATTCTTTAAATGTCTTAATACTGGTTTCAATGGCTTTAATTTAATTATAATCACAAACTGATTTAATGTGGTTAATGATTAAATAAAGACAATAGCAGTAAAGTGTATTTTCCAAGCATTTGTTGCAAAGCTCCTGTGTGTGTGAATGAAACAAAATGATTGTGATTCCATTATAAGACAGGTTTACAGTTTTTGATTGATTATTGTAGGAGTTATAATGTACAATTGTTAGGTCATCAACCATTTATTCAAAAACTTATATTTGTTTAAATTACATTATTTTATTAACTGAAGTAGAGATTGGATTCAGACTAATTAAGTAAATGAGTGTATACTATCTAAAGAAACATCAGTTTAAATTTCACATTTTTATTTTAATGGAATGTAAAAAATATTCAAGTTTCTTAATTTTCATGTATTTTCATTGTACTGTGTGTTACTTTAGTTTTGGAATTCAGTGTATATTATGTTCAATCTCTAAGAAAAAAACATAAATGTTACTTCTAAATATTTGTTTTAAATGATTATAAACCCCAGAAAGTAATATAAAACTTCTATATCTGAGTACATTTTTATAATGCAAATTTGAAATGTCTTGTATGAAATTTTGACTCATTTACATGCTTATAAAACGCATAAGGGAGATACGTATTACTTTTAAAATTAGTTTAGTACATGATTTGAGGGAAGTAAATTATACAGAGGATGATTGGAAAACATGCTCAGAATAGGGATGTATGAAGAGCTTATGTACACTCAGCTATGAATCTACGGGTTCGATAATTCCAGTTAGTTTGTTTTCTTTTTACAAGTAGATTAATTTCATATTATTCTATTATATATCAGCAAAAAATTAACGGAAAGAAAGATATAATTTCAATTCATTTTAAGTTTATTAACATTCCTCCAGGATTATTCTTAAAACTTACTCTGTATCTCTTATCTCTGAAAATGTATTCTTTTAAGGATAAAAAAAAAAGGTAAAGGTATTCCCATTACAGGCCTCAGGAGGCCCTTGCGGTAGTGGGAAGTAGGGCTCCCACTTTTCTGGAAATCAGCACTTGATTCAGCCGGGTAATTAGCCCTGTGTGACGGCTGTCTTTACCCCTGAACAAGCATCTGGTACTCATTTCCATTAGAGGCTGAGTCAACCCCAGGGCCATGGTGCCACCAGAAGGTTTGGGTCAGTTTTAAAAATCCTGACCGCACCGGGACTCGAACCCTCGACCTTCCAGCTTGTAGCACAGTGCCTTAACCACTATGCTACGGTGTGCCCCCCTTTCAAGGATAGATAACTCTAATAAAATAATTTACGGATAAATAACTTTTCACCTATTAGTCCACCATGTTGGCTCAAGTGATAACATGACCTGCAGGTCCAGGCTTGATACCAGCCAATTTTAAATCTGGTGGCCTTAAGTTATGACAATGTACAATTTATAATTGCTAGACTAAGTTCCAAATATCTGGAAGCCCAGTCTTAACATCTCTCGAATAGAAACACTGAGATGCCGATTCTTCTAGAAGTGATGCATAGACACGTATGGAAAGATCTCAGCAAGCCCCTCTGACTTATGAGTTCCCAACTCACAAAATCTCCTTCTATCTTATAAGGGGAGACTTGATTCCAACTGCCACCCGCAAATTTCAAAAGCCAGCCCAACAATGCATCACAATATTTACTTTTGCTCCATTTTCATTAACAATCATACAATTTAGAAGATACAAAGTTCCTTATAATACACTTTCCACAATTTTAAAAATATTTTTTACTTTTTCTTTTTTATTGAATGCCACTTCGTTGCCATTTCGGAATTCTGGTATTCTCTCCTGGCATGGCATTATTGTAACCTACTTCTGAGGTTGGGATGCCTGGAAACCAGAGTTTTACGTTGCCCCCCGATGATATCTGATGGTTGATGAATGTAAGAATGCCGCCAGGAAAAGCCTTAATCCTAAACCTTTTAATAAATATATAAACGATGAATAATGATTTTTTTATTATTGATTGAACATTTCTCACTGAAAGATAAATTAATCTTTGAAGAGAAATTTTTTTTGTTTTAAATTCCCAATAAATGTCTTTCTCAACTACGAAGCCGCCATGTGCAAAGATAGAAGCAATGGGTTTCAAAAAGCATTTGCCATAGGGGGGAATTTACAACGTATCATCAAGAGAAAAATTGGCGTCTAAATCGTCACTCGCCTCGGTAGCTCAGTTGGTAATAGCACTTGGCCCATAAAGCCAGGGTTCCCCGGTTTGATTCCCCTCGGTCTAGGCAAAATTTTTTCTCTTCAAATATAATTTATCTTTCGATGATAATTATGGCCAGATGATGTTCGGGGATTGTTTGGGCCTTAAAGTTTCCTGACATTTGTCATACAGGTGAGGAAAAACTGCAGAAAAAACCATCACCCAGGAAACTTTTCCTGACTGGGGATCGAACCCGTGGACATTTTTTAAAATATTGAAGTATACAATGGAGGTTTATTAATTCCTGCTAGAGTAAATAACTCCAATTCAAGATATTCAAATTTCCTTCTTCCAACTTTAATAAGCTCTCTAATTGTCTTGTTTATAAGAAAATGTAGCATTTAAAAATGATACAAAATTTTGTATAAGAATTCACAATAGAAACTGCATTTTTCTCTTATGTAATTTATAGACTTCTCTATGTTATAGTCGAAAAACAATTATATGTTACATTACCAAAGTATATGAGGCAATTTTAATATTTTATTTTAAATAATTTTATATGTATTGTATTCTCTGCGGAAATATTTTAACAAACTTTTTGCGTAAAGTCATAATTTAATTATGGGAAATAACATTATGAGGTTTTTTCAATTAATAAGATGAGTCATATCTTACCTCATACTTTGTGTTTTTCAAGCACAGGAACTGCAGTTTTCAAGAGGAATCCTCCTATCCTCAGCCAACATCATGAAGTCATGATGAAAATTGCAGTTCCCGTGTTTGAAGAACATGAAGTATAAGATTAGATATGACTCATTTCAATAAGGAATTTGGAAACACGCATTAAAGAACATTTTAGAAATATTAAAAATTGTGAAATTGAAAAATCAGCAATTGCTGCACATAGTGCTAGAAAATCATAAAATTGAAAAAGAGGCAAAACTTTTGAAAAAATTAGATAAACCGTTGGAATTGACAATTTGGGAAATGATATTCATTCAGAAGAATAAATATCGATCTATGAACTTCGATATTCCGGTGGATAAAAATTTAATTACAAAGTTTATAATCCCAACGAAAGATGGCAGCACAAGAGGTGATGTCCTTAGAGAAATCAACAACCACAGAATTTCATCAGTAGAAGCCATGACTGAAGAGGGACAAGGTATTGTCTGAAACCGCCGGTATCAAAGAAATTTGAAATTATATGAGGTGAGTTATTAAAAATATGTTCTCCACTCACTATTAATGATATAACCTCATAATGTTTACTTCCCAATATTAATTTAAATATGACTCATTTTATTAATTAATTTCTATTAAAGTATATTTCACTTAGATTACATCATAAGCTAACAAATTCTCACAATATTCAGAATTTTAAATTTTAAAACTGCCTCAAAATGGGGAGATTAAATTTCCTCTTTAAATTTCATTATGTTGGATTTTAACTTATTTCCATTACTATTTTTATTTCAGGTGTCATATGTATTGATTTGAAAACTTTATTTATCTTCAGTTATTTTGAACAGTATAGTTTTAGTATGTTTTTGTACTTCAATATTTATTACAATTATTTTCACTAATAAATATTTTCTTAACAAAAAATAAAAAAGCATTTATCTAAAAGAGGGTCCAGAAAATATCTTATAGAGACTGAAATATTTTGTGTGTGTGTTTACATGTAAATTTTAATATGGAAGCAATATATGACCTTACATAGAAAAAATGACTGACACTTCTTGCTCCGTTCAAAATCAATATTGATGTATCTTTTATTCATTTCAAAGAAATTGTGAGTTGAATAAATGTGCAGTTTGTAAGAATTTTTGTCAAACTTGATAGAAATATGGTATGGTGAGTCAGCAGTTTTCCATGAAAGACAAACTACCATTTATGGTGAAATTAAATGTTTCTTACCTCTCCTCATATCAATTTACTAAGTTGGTCGCGATTTCGAGACTATAACTGTCTCATCATCAGAACTTTATTGGCGACTGGTGTTATGTCGATCAGAAGAAACTCGTCTTCTTCCCTCTGTTCAACAGAGTTATAGTCTCGAAATCGCGATCAACTTAGTAAATTGATATGAGGAGAGGTAAGAAACATTTAATTTCAACATAAATTAAACCTCATAGTGATTAATTCTTATAAAAGTTAAATAAAAAAAACTACCATTTATTTACAAAATACATCATCATCATCATAGTACATTCACGAATTTAGGCCATTTGTTGACCTGTTTCGGCCTCAAGAGAAACACCATCCAGAAGTCTTTTGAGTGGACGTCCTGGTCTTCTTCTTCCTGCAGGTTGATATCTTAACATTAGTTTGGGTATTCTGTGATCTTCCATTCGATGAACATGTTGTATCCATCTTGACTTATAATCAGAAATTTTGTTTTCTAAAGATTCCATGTGTAATTCTTCTAAGATGTCTTCATTTTTTTTGTGATCTAGTAGTGTGTATCCTGCAGTCCTCCGAAGATATCTCATTTCAGCAGATCTAAGTCTCTGTATATCCTTCTGTTTCAACGTCCATACTTCGCTACCATACAAAAGAGTTGGAAGAGTCAGTGTTTTATACACTTTCAGTCTTGAATGCTTTTGGACTAACTGTGGCTTGAAGATAGAATTTATTAACCCTAAAATTCTTAAAAATTTAGATATTTTTACAAAATACATATATAAAAAAATTGTTTATTCTTGTAATTTTATTTCATAATACATTTATTAATTATTAATTACAACTGATCCTTTTTTATCTTTTGAGTTTTAAGTATCAAGTACTAGAGTTTAAATTTTAAATTGGATCAAATAAATCATTCCATTTTTTTTCTGTAAAGTGTAGCCTTCATAACAACTCTTTTAAGCAGTTTGTGTATTTATTTTATCTGTGCAAGGTTGTAGATTGAATGAAAGTACTATGTTTTTATTTTATGCTTTTGCTTTAATTTCAATTTAAAAATTGTGTATAATTTGAGTACAGCAAACTCCCGATTATCCGTGCACGTATTGTCCGGTTTGCAGATTATCCAGGCATGACTCTTTTTACTGTATTTTTTTTTTAAATTGTATTTTGTATTGTTATGAAAAAATTCTTTATTTTTAAACGTGCTACTGTGAACTGCACTTAGAAACTAGCACAATAGAGTAACCTTCACTTTACCCCCTCCCGTGACGCGTTTAACGGTACCAAACAACATTCTGAGAATACAATACAATTTCGGAAATTTCTGTTGTGGAGTCACTGAAAGTTTGTTGTTACAGATTGAAACCATGGATATGCTGTGGAAGTGGGTTTATCACTGGTTAGTAGTGTGGTCATCGGTGATTATTTGTCGTCGGTGGTTACTAGTGTGGGAATTGCTGATTATTTGTCATCGCTGGTTATAAGTGTGGATATCGGTGGTCACTAGTGTAGTTGCCGCTGGTTACAGTGGCCATTTTGAATAACTGTCGTAACCAGAGTGGTCATAACAGGAAATAGTCCACTTTTTTTTTTCATATTTACAAGTAAAATAAAATAATGATAATTACAACTTGCATCTAAATACATTTAATATAACATTTTATGAATATTTGTTGCGTTTTAGTAGTGTTAAAGTGGGTAAATTCATTTCTGATCAACTTCCATGGCGCCGAATAACTTAATTGGATTATCTGTGTTTTTCGATTTTCCATGCATATCTCGGTCCCAATTAACACGGATAATCGGGAGTTTGCTGTAAATAGAAATGTGAAAGAATAATAATGGCCTTTGTCTTGGCTTTGAATAATTTTATAATGATTCAACTTTCTAAAATTGGCAAGTTAGAAATAGGTTAATGTAGAATTGGGTTACTTTGGATGAAACTGAGATTTTTTAAATAATTCCCGACTAAACTTTACGACCTGTGATGGGACTTTTTTAATTTCTTCATAAACTCCTGTCAAATTTTATTCTTAGGTTTCATTTTTCAAATTATTTCCCACCATTTACAAGGATTTTTACATTTTTTCTAACAATTATTTCAATACATTTTTCTATAATTAAATGAATCGTGATGTTTTCTTACCTCATACATCTATGTTTCTTTTAACACAGCACTGCAGTATCGGCGACACTTTGTCGTCATCGTCAGCTGTTTTCACGACTGTCAATTTTTTCTCCTTTTTGCCGGTAATTATCTAGACTGCCATCTGGTGTTCTTTTGAAGGAATTCCTCTTCAAACTGCCATCTGGTGTTATTTTGAATGAATCATTTCCTAAACTGCTATCTGTTGTATTTTTGAAGAACTTTGTAATCAAGCTTGGTTCTTCCGGAATCTCAAAGTTCATAGTTCTAGTATGGTTTTTTTGAATATATATTTTTTCCCAAACTGTTAAATCCAAAGGTTTAGATAGATGTTTTAAAAGTTTTGCTTCTTTTTCAATCCTATGATCCTCTAATAAACTATGTGCTGCTATAGCTGATTTTTCAATTTCTCCATTCTTCATGTTTCTGAAGTGCTCTTTTTTACGAATTTCCAAGTTCCTTTTTGTTTTTCCTATATATATCTTGTTGCAATCTTTGCAATCAATTTGATAAATCCCAGATTTTTTGTTGTCTGGGGTATTACATTTATTATATTATTTTTGGTCTGGACATCTTACCTCAATATTAATGTTGATTTGTTCTTGGACATGTTTCAAAACAATTCTCTGTTTTATCTTCAGCTTTCCCAGACTGGTTTTATTTATGTTGCATTATGTTGCACCACCTGGATGTCGATGTCAGCTCCATCCTGTGGTTGGCCAAAGAACCTCCAAACAAGGTCACCCTCCATCGGAATATCAAAATTTTGATATTCCGATGGAGGGTGACCTTGTTTGGAGGTTCTTTGGCCAACCACAGGATGGAGCTGACATCGACATCCAGGTGGTGCAACATAATGCAACATAAATAAAACCAGTCTGGGAAAGCTGAAGATAAAACAGAGAATTGTTTTGAAACATGTCCAAGAACAAATCAACATTAATATTGAGGTAAGATGTCCAGACCAAAAATAATATAATTAAAATAACCTCAAAATATAACTTCCTAAAATTAAATATTACATTTATTATTAGTTAACAGCAGATTACCCAGGCTGAATTTGTTAATTGGAGCTAATGTTATATTAAAATTTCTGAAAATTTTTTGAAACTTATTATGAACTTCAGGATGGTAAGTGAATTTCTTGAATTTTACATCTTTCTTGGGACCATGATGTAAGGTGGTGTATTCCTGTAACCTTTTTTGTTGTTTGAATTTCTTTAATTTATTCTTTATAATGTCTTCATCGAAACCATTTATTTTAGCAACATGAACAATATGATTATATTCCTTGTCAAAAGAAACATAGATGTATGAGGTAAGAAAACATCACGATTCATTTAATTATTATTAATTGAACCTCATAATGTTAAAAATTCCCAAATTTAATATATAAACATTTTTCTATGATATTTAACTACATGATGACATGGCAGCTATATTGATTTTAATGAATATTCTATGCAACAACAAAGACGTGTCCAGTGCAGCCAACATATAGTATTTACTAATTAACTGTACACATATACTTTAGAATTTCAGAACTTACTATTTATTTTTGGGCATTGCATTCTTTAACATGTTAAAGTGTTTAAATTGCATTAGGCCAGCTTTTAGATTTGTTAAATGTTGTGTATATGTTAGCTGCATCCTGTGATTCAATAGTGTAAACCGCTTCACGTTTGTTGGCACATGCACATGGTGTATAATTGGAACTTAGAAATTTTTTTCGCTTCACATGTTATGAAGTATTTTCCAATTCCTTAATAATTGCTTCAATGTTCATATTATTTGTTTTTAAACATCTTAATGATGGACATATTATATTTGAAAAGAGAAATATATATCTAGACTGAGGTTTGAACCCAGGACCTTTGACTCTCTATGTCAATACTCTATCCAAGTGAGCTAGATAGTATATGAACAATTTTATTATTAATTTAACACTTCTCACTGAAGGATAAATTATATTTGAAGAGAAAAATTTATCCTTCAGTGAGAAGTGTTAAATTCATAAAATCGTCAATAGAAGCCCTACTGGCTTTATAAAGTAGTGTTAAATTCCCAATAAATGTCTTCTTAACTAAGAATTTGCAAAGATAGAAACTATGGTTTCAAGCATTTGGTGCGAGGGAGTTACAATATATATAAGAGAGAAATTTGCATCTAGATCGCAACTCGCCTCGGGAGCTCAGTTGGTAGAGCACTTGGCCTGGAAAGCCAAGGGCCCGGGTTCAAGTCTCGGTCTAGGCGAAAAAAAATGTTTTTCTTCAAAAATAGATAGCATATATTTATCTAGGTAGCTCACTTGGATAGAGCATTGACATAAAGAGTCAAAGGTCATCATCATCATAGTACATTCACGAATTTAGGCCATTTGTTGACCTCAAGAGAAACACCAACCAAAAGTCTTTTGAGTGGACGTCCTGGTCTTCTTCTTCGTGCAGGTTGATATCTTAACATTTGTTTGGGTATTCTGTGATCTTCCATTCGATGAACATGTTGCATCCATCTTGACTTATAATCAGAAATTTTCTGGATATTTTCATGTTGAGACTTGAAAGTAGTTTTGAAGTTCCTTAGGACAGGTTACTGGCCCGACGCTAAGTAGTCCAGTGGTAGGGCTGCTACCTTTTAGTCTCTGGACAGACATTAGGATACCGCATTTACTCAGTATATGATGGAACGGTTATACCGCCGTGACTCGGTCCTCAGAGCCTCGTTTGTGAAAACGGGTTGTACCACGAGAAGGTGAGGATGAGAATTGGGTAGGAGAGGTTATACACACGTCACTACCCCTTACAACCCAAGAGTCAAAGGTCTTGGATTCAAACCCCAGTCTAGGCGTCTTTTCAAATATAATTGCTTCAATATTTACTGGTGATTTGGGGACTCTTTAAGATATAAGCTGTAGGAAGATATATCTTTAATATATTTTGGATTTTAAAATATTAAAACCACTGACATAACCAAAATTTAATGTGTGACTTTCGGGTTTGTTACCATGAACCACTTAGAAAAGTAAATAATCCTCTTTAGTTATATACAAATACAAAACACTATAATTAATAAAATTAACATTAAAATATATTGTATTGATCAAAATAGATCCAGAAATGTCCTAAGTAACCCACATTGAAGTCTTTTTTTTGTAAGAGACACATAATTTAATATCTGTATAATTCTATTTTAATGTGTAAAATAGTGGTTATGTTATAAAAGCTATATTGTAAATAAACAACATTAATTATCAAAACAGTTGGTTAAAATATTTTGTAGGCAACTACTTTTTTCTTAATTAGATCATGAATGTAATAAGTAAATCAATCTCAAGTGATAATGGCTTTAATTATATAAGTGGTTGTTGATAGTAAATTCTCAATAGCAATTATTGCTTATGGTAAAATTTTGTTTAAAATCTAAGTGAGAAATAAGGTTTACTTCTATAGGATGACTTTCACATTACTGTGGCTAGCTAGACATTGTCCACATATTTTATATTAATGTATTTTGTTTTTAATTCTTGATTTCTATATGGATACAGTTTTATCTTGTTTTTAAAGAATTTAAATTTTGGCAAAATATATCTCAGAATGATGGTGAAATAACCAAGAGAAAATAGGAAGAAAAAAATAATAACTTTTTTAGCAGAATGTTAGGAATGTCTAAACTTACAATTGAACTGTCAACCATTGCACATCAAACCTACCTTGAAATTTCTCCTAGATGTGTCAAGGCTGTGTCCAAAAAAATCTGCCTTTTTAACTGCAAGGCACAGAAATCAAAGCCAGAATTCAGCAATGGCAATCCAGTGTACTCATCAGATTTTGTCTCTGCTTGACTTAGAGCTAAATGAAGTGAGATGGGTGCGGCATGGATGGCAGGTACTGAGGGTTATCCAATCCATCAAGTGAGAAGTTGTACGGAGGGTTGTTTCCGATCTCTGATAACGATTTGCCAAGTAGATTATGACGTTGGAGTGTGAGTCATCAGGACAGGAGTGTGCGAGGTGATCAAACCAGTCAGTGTGCTGCTTCTGTTACACTCGCACGCATGTTGCTCTCATAATGCCTAAGCAGATAGACCCGTTTTGGGAACGGTACATTACTGCCCCTTCCTACGCTAATTATAGTTATTCCGTGATTATTGAGGCTTGCAAAAATGTAATTTTGTGGTGTCAAAGTGTGGAATTAGCTCAGTGCTTAATAAAAAGGGAAAGGGTAGCTTGGGATTAATTCCAAAAGGGAAAAAACGGGCAAATCCACAACCTGCTACTATCTGCACCCCAGATGTAATCTGAAAGGTCAAAGTCCTTATCTCTGGTGGTAACCCTGCCACACAAAGGGTGATTGCGAACAGATTGGGAATATCCCTTAAAACTGTAAATACCAAAATAAACAAAGATTTAAACATGGAGAAGTGCCACAAAAGCAGGGTTCATAAATTGTTGCCACATCACATTGCCGAATGCCACACCAACAGGAGGAAACTATGAAAAGCACCTGGACATTTTTGGTCACACTTGATGAAGCATATGTTTATCATAAGTAATGCCACGAGTGATTTCCAATTTATCTAGAGAATTTGGAAATCAAGAGTGGCATTTGTTAGGACTATTTAACGAATAAAATTAAGCTGTTTACTCACAAATCATTATTTAACTATAGTTATTTTAAAATATTTATATATTTAATGTAAACGGCGATGTTTGAAAACAAATGAGAAGCGATAGTTAGCTTCATCTGCTTCTTTTGTTTATCACTGCAACCAGATCATACTATTTATTGCCAAAGGAACGCAATATTGTAAGAATGCTCTCTAGTGGAGAAAAAATGAAACACATCAAACTGTATATTAATTCATTTCTGATGTCGTATGATGTAAATATGACAATTATATTTTTCTGGATTGTTACCTGGGAAAAAATACATTTAAGAAAGTGCAAACAGTGGTTTCTTTTTTTGGTGGTATAACCAATTGCTACAAATGTTTTTATATTAACTCCCGCACGTGGCACGTGTTGACATTCATGCACTATATATATACAATCTGGTAGCCGTATTTCTCACAGGCTCAGTCACTGCAAAATAATGGTCAGACCTGTTCAGAATATTAAAAAGGAGGAGCCTTCTTTAATATGGTAATTATCTTCTTCTTCTTCTTCCTTCCAAGTATTAGGCCAAGGCCTGTTGAGATAAATATTTTGTGAAACACGACTCTGATTGGTTGTAAAACAGAAATCATTGAAACGTGATTGGCCATTGAGTCCCATTTGGGGCATGAGTTAAATAGTCTAGGAGACTGCAACAAACCCCAGGCAATTTACTACAGAGAAAGGGGTGAAAAAAATTTTCAAAAGTGGTATGCCGAATGCAGAGAAAGTTTCTCCAAGGGATTTATGGTCATCGCGGGATATTGCTACAATGAAAAACTGACCATTTGTAGAGTAGCTAAAAAGGCCAAAATCAACTTCCAGTACTACCAGGAAAAAGTTCTCACCCCAATTTACCTGACTGAAATCCCAGCTCTCTATGGTACAGACAAAAACCAAGTCTGGGTGCACCAAGACAAGGCCTCCAGTCACACTTCGGGTTCAACCCTGATATTCCTGGAGAAATGGAGCAGGAAACTAGAATACATGCTATTCCATTCAGCAACATCCCAGTGAAGACTCCTGATGCATCACTGATCTTTGGACTCTTCAAAAGGGCACTGGGAAACAGGCGTCCTCGAACAATAGACGATATCTGGAAAGTTTATAAAGAGGAGTGGGAACTTCTAGACATGGCTGTGCTGCATAAGAGTCTTCTGCAGTGGAAACTCCGATGCCGAACCATAGCTTGGGTGAAGAGCCATGAATTAGAGCATGCTCGATGGTGGAGACACGGATTTTCTTAAGGTAAAACATAAAAATCATTTGTTATCAGAGATCAGAAACAACCCTCTGTATTACTTCCCTGTAGTTTAAATGAGAGATTTGACCCTGGATTTTAGAGTCTTGCAGTTAAAAAGGCAGATAATTTTTTTGGACACGGCGTTGATACACTACAATGCTTCTCTGGAAGAAATTTGAATGTAGGTTTCGGCGTGCAATGGTTGACACAGTTCCTTCGTAAGTAGAATAGAGGTGGTCAAAACATCTGCTATGAACAGTGGTCTCTATCGTATTGACTGTCTAGTTATTATTGTGTTTCATTGTCATTTGTTTATAGCAGGTACTCTCAATGCAGTATACTTAATTTTTTGAGTTGTGTTATATGTTTATAGTTATCCTATAACTAATGTTTAAAAACTTTACCAAACATCTAAAATCACGAGTTAAATTAGAAAATAAAACTGTGTTGTGAAATTTATATCATGGTTGTGTGAACAAATTTTGTAAATTATTTTCCAAAAAAATTATAAATTATATGAAAATACCAATAAATATTATATTGTTAAATTTCTACATCTCTGATTGTGGTAAATTCTTGGTCGACTAGAATATGGATTGTTAAATAAAATTTAAGGTGCCTGATTTAACAAAACACTGGACAAATTTTATAAAGAGATCTTTAAAGATATGATGATATATAAGTATATCTGTGTTTGAATTATGCATCTTACATTTATTGTCTTTTCTTTTTTTTTTCAGTAAATAGATTACCTAATTTTTATTTCATTTGGTATTATTTAATTACTGTTTAATATTTAAAGTAAGTTTCTTAAGTATCTTAAGTTTTATTGTAAGTTTCCAATTTTTCTATAAAAACTTGATTACGTTAAAAGTATTGATATTGCATAAGGCATATTGGTGAGAATTATGGATGTTCCATTAAAATTAAGAACTAATAAAATATCTTAATCTAAATTTTCCTAAATGTACCTTAAAGATAACCACAAAATTTGCTTATTTTAAATAACAGTTTAATCTTATGATAGAAGCATAGAGAAACATTATTCTATATTGTAATCAAATGGTAAAGAGAAAAATTTATGCCTGAACCAGGAATCGAACCTCGAACCTTCAGCTTTCTGTGCTGATGCTCTTAACCATTGAGCTAATCCAGGCTTCCTTCCCATCCAAGCATAAATCCTTCCTTTACCTTACTGTCTTGGTCCCACATTCAATTGCTATGAATCATCATTCATTGTGTATTTGTGAATGATGATTCATAGCAATTGAATGGGACCAAGACAGTAAGGTAAAGGAAGGATTTATGCTTGAATGGGAAGGAAGCCTGGATTAGCTCAATGGTTAAGAGCATCAGCATGGAAAGCTGAAGGTTTGGGGTTCGATTCCCGGTTCAGGCATAAATTTTTCTCTTTACCATTTGATTACAATAATTTAGTAGTGTACTTTAATATACTTATTTCAATCATAGTAACAGCTTTAGCTTCTTAATATTAATTTAATTATTCTATATATTTATTATTTATTGCCTGTATAATACCATTGGGAGTTTTAATAATTCAGTACATTGATAATTTTATAATTTTTAGCCTTACTTTCCAGCAGCTCTTCACGTGCATGAATAACATCCATACAACCTAAAGATTACATAAATATAATTACATGTTTTTAAATTATTAATTTGTTTAAAATATATAGATGGGCTAAGAGTGCCAAACATACCTGTTGATATGTCTTTCATGCATGGTGTATAAAATATATGGATTCTAGTTACTTTAAGTGCTTTTTTTCTGGATGTTTCATTATTTTATTAACTACAGTGAAAACTCAATTTATTTTAAAATATAATAGGAAGTAACATTAAGAGGTTTGTTTAATAATTAAAACATTTTGTCTGTTCATTCTTACCTCTTAGAGTTGTTTTTGTCGAACATATGTTTCAATATTCCCGAAGAAAGAAACCTTACTAAATTCATTGGACCAGAGACAGAGAGAGTAGGAATCAAATATCAGGGCCGACAACATGAGAAAATTCAGTCTGTAATCACTGACGATGGGGCTAAGAAGCCTCGAAACATATGTTCAACAAAAACAACTATAAGAGGTAAGAATGAACAGACAAAATGTTTTAATTGCTCAATTTATTGTTCCTTGTTTTATCACTTTCTCGGATTCATCGTTGAATTAATTAGTACAGTCCCTGTACTAATCACATTTAAACTATGAGAAAAAAACCCCACATATAGTGTTTCTATATAGATTATTTTCCCACATTTTTATTGGTTAGAATTTTCAGTCCAAATTATATAATTTCCAGATTGATCTTTTTAAGTGTGAAGTTAAACAATTTTATAAGTTATTCATAGATGTGATATGAATCTTGTTTTAAACCTAAAAAAAATAATAAATAATTTAAAGATAATGGTAAAATACTCTATAGTAAGTTGAAGTATAGGATTTTTAGGGTGGTTTGTGAATTTCTCATTTACAGCTTATACCTTACTAGATAATAGGATCTGGGGATCACTTACCAGTTCCATTTTTAGCAACAGTTGTTGTCAATCCTACCGGTCCACACTTTTACTGAAATGTTTGCACCTTAGTTTAAATAATCTTTAAGTTATGGTGAAATGAAATGTTTCTCACCTCTCCTCATATAAATTTTCTAAGTTGATCGCGATTTCGAGACTATAACTGTCTCATCCTCAGAACTTTGTTGGCAACTGGTGTTATGTCGATCGGAAGAAACTCTTCTTCTTCCCTCTGTTGGTGGACCGATGAACCTCTGGATCAGGTCGTAATTTGCGAGAATTTCGAAGTTCATAAGTTTTCCTTTGTTTTTCTGAATGTGGATCTTTTCCCATGAGTTCCTTTTGTTTGTCTATGTGTTTAATTAGACTGGCTTTTGATTCATTTAAATGTTTTTCGGACCAAACATGAGCAGCTACTGCTGACTTTTCCACTTCTCCATTTTTTATGTTTCTAAGATGTTCTTTCACCCTTGTTTTCAAATTTCTTTTCGTTTTGCAAATATAAATTTTGTCACAATCCCAGTCTAATTAAACAAATAGACAAACAAAAGGAACTCATGGTTTGGGATAAGATCCACATTCAGAAAAACAAAGGAAAACTTATGAACTTCGAAATTCCTGCAAATTTTGACCTGATCCAGAGGTTCATCAGTCCACCAACAGAGGGAAGAAGAAGAGTTTCTTCCGATCAACATAACACCAGTTGCCAACAAAGTTCTGAGGATGAGACAGTTATAGTCTCGAAATTGCGATCAACTTAGAAAATTTATATGAGGAGAGGTGAGAAACATTTAATTTCACCATAAATTAAACCTCATAGTGATTAATTCCTATAAAAGTTAAATCTTTAAGTTATTAGTTAAGTTTGATTCTTGACTATTAATTGGATTTTCAAAGACACGGCTGCTAAACAAGTTTGTATGTTAGAAGTAAGACTTTGCATCATAGAAGAAAAGGAAAAAAATCCAACAGAGAAAAGGGTTGGTATAGCTAAGTGCCTAGATGCTTAATTTGTAAAGGAAAGATGCTAACAAACAAATGAATAGTAATGATTATTTCATGAAATAGTTTAATGTACTGTAAATTAAGATGGTCAAAGATAATTATAATAATTTACTATATTTCTTGAATATATGTCTGCAAATTTAATAATTTATATTATTTTTTGCAGGCATTTGTATTGATCTTTTTCTCATATCCATAATTTATATCAGATCTCCCAATAAAAATGATTTGATACACAGATTTCACTGTAGTTGCATTTATTTATAAGTATTTTTTGTAATAATTGCTTTTACCATTGTAGAATTTGAGACCAATACAAATATCTCATTAGATCGAGGAAGATAATGTTCCTATACTACTTTTTTTTTGTTTTAATAGTTTGTGATGTACTTGCTAATATAAGTGTGTGTTGAATGTAGCTATGTAAGCAATATGTATATTCTTTCTAGCGATTCTTTGAACTCTGAAGAGATAACATACTTTTGGTAAAAGAAGAAACAGCTCATTTTAGCTTTAATCTTTATAAATGTTAACATAAAATAGCAGTTGAGAAAATATTTGTTACTTGGATGATAAATTTGGCACAAGAAATGATATTATCTAGACATTGATTAATTCATAACACTGTATGTAATTTGGGCATTAAAATGTTTTACCTATATTTTGGGTACATTCTACAAGAGTTATATTTACTATATAAAATCTGTTACAAATAAAAGTTTAAAAAAAGTATCTTAATATATCAGTGCCGGGGAAAGTGCTCGTATCTTTTATACCGTATTTACTTGAGTATTTCACAGATTTTTGTACCATATTTCTGTGATATAAAAAGTGGCTGCATTGATTCTGCTAGGAAAGTTTCAGGAATGTTGGTTTTATTGTTCATCAGCCATATAAGACAAGAGGCAGTCATTTGTTTTTACCTCACCCCTGATTCTCAATCTTATCCTTTGCACATAAGTATCCAAGTACTTTGTACATTCAAACATACAACATTTCTAAAATGCCTTAATTATTGTGCCAGGCTTTTGAAAACTATGCTATCCAGGGGCAAAAAAATTGTACCATGAGAATGCTTGCTATTAAAGTAGCACAAAAATGAACTGACACCTTTAGCACAAATTCCAGGTTAAGGATCCTCCCCTGCAACTTTAGCAGATTGTACTGCATTAACTTATTAAAGGGAATTCCATACTGCCCCAAATCAAACTGATAGTAAAGTATGTTCAGTTGAAAACTAAATAAATATTGTTTTATTGTACATGCATAAAATATATGAGGAAAAAATATTTTTTAAATAATGTAAAAAATCCTGGTGTATGAATTATGCGAGTAAATATGGTATTTACATTATATTTGAAGAGAAAAATTATACGCTCAGACTGGGGCTCGAAGCCAGGACCTTTTGCACTCTAGGCAAATGTTCTACCAAGTGAGCTATCTGAGCGAGCTCCAATCTAAATGTAAATTTTTCTGTTATATTTGTTGTTAATTAAAATTATTTTAAATTGCCATATTATAAAAAATCAGTCATTCCCTAATGTAATATATTGGTATGGTATATACAAGTGTTATTCTCAGGATAGTTCTTTTTTTATAATAAAATAAAATATCTTGCATTTAACTGATTAACTTAATTTCTATATAATAATAAATTTAATAAAGATAGCTGTTCTCAGGTAGAATATTATAAACCTTTTGTCATCATCATCTTCATGAGACTGTGGGTTATGGGATCAGTAAGAGCTTTCCACTGGACACGATTACTGGCAATAGCCTTCACTTAATTCCAGGATTTTCCTATCCTCTTCACCTCATCTTAGACAGTTCACTTCCAGGTACCAGGTGAACTTCTTCTTTTTGGCTTCCTGAGGATTCCAATCAAGGGCACATCTTTCTGAGTTATGGTTATTCCTAAGAGGTGGCCTAAAGCTTTTGTACAGTAGTTAAAACATTAAATGTGATCATATTACAAAAATCTGGTAATTATGCAGCTTTCACATTAGGAGAACTAAACATCCCAAGTACCTCAGAAACAAAATATTCTGCTAACAAAAATTCATGGGTAGTGATTTTGAGGTAATTAATAAACTAAAAATATGAATTGGAAACTTTACACCTCACCTCATAAAAGAGAATCGTATTTTTTTATGTGAGGTATATTGCTGCTTCTGATTAATATTGTTGTTTTGTTAAGAAAAACAAAAGTTTATCATCCTTCATGGATTAGGTCTTTGCCTTTTCTGATCTCACATCTTTTCAGCCCAGCACTTTCTTGGTCTTCCTACCAATCTTCGTCCTCCAGGATTATACATCAGTGCCATCTTTAATATCCTATCCTCTGTCATTCTTTGCAGATGTTCTATCCAATTGTTCCTGTGTTCTTCTATTTGTTGAAGAAGTGGTTGTACTTGTAGTTCCTTTCTAATATTCTCATTTCTAATATGATCTTCTCTTGTACAACCTTTCATAGCCCATAGGAATCTCATTTTCACTGCCTGAATTTTACTTTTTCCTTCAGGACCCAGGCCTCACTTCCATAAATTGCCATTTCCTCAAAGTCTTACACGATTAAACAAAAGTTATAAAATATAAATAAAAATCTGTAAATTAATTGGGGACCGTAAACTTTTGATTGTCAACTGTTATAATTTCGGTTGCCTTAACTTAGTTATCTCTATTAATAAAGTAATATTTTATGTGGTAACTTGAGACTTTAGATTTTGAAGTCTATAGTACTTGTAGCCGGCGGAGTCTCAGTTTTCTTAAGGTTATCTAAGGCAGTGGGGTGGCTACTGCTAGGTAAGAAAACCCGTAAACAGAGTTGTCGGTTTTAGCCCAAGTGGTAGTAAGTGTTTAGGAATGTAGACAGGGTTGCTGTCTCAGAAATCAGTTAGATTTTAAAATAACATTTAATATAAAACCAAAAATACAATTACAATGCCTCCCGAATTATACCCAACAAACCTAATTATAATTAACAACTGTCAGTACAATTAATTGATACCTGAAAATAACACACACAAAATAATATAAAATATAATAAATCGTTCTATGTTAGTTAAAGAAGATGGAACTGAGAGCTTAATAATAATTACTCAGTATTATTTAATGGATTTACAAATCATATTTACTAATTTTAATTAAAGAACAAACTTTGATACTATAAGGTAATGAATTTGTAGTTTGAAGAACAAGCTTCAAACTTTCTAAGTCCCTAAATCCTGTTAATTACACAAATAATGTTAAACACTCATTATCACCTGGAAAAGGATAAACAATTATAATCACACAATGAAATAGTTAGTATCATGGTCTAAAATTCCTGATTTCCTCTCAGTATCTCTTGTCGACGATATAAAAAACCATTTGGGAATGTCTATTATTTATATGGAAAAGTCATCCATGTTTGTATATTTTGCTAGATATGAATGGTTCGAAGGTGACTTCCTACATTAAGAGGGGTTTTTTTTTCTCTGGGAAGTACTAGCTTGTTTATTAGCACTTTGCCCTACAATATAAATATTATTTTTGGACTTTTACAGTCACCAGGCTTGAAATGATTATTGACTTGTTTATCTGTGTGCATTCCAAGGTTTCGTAACAATTTTGTATCATTTGCTTCAAATCTGTATAGATTTTTTCCCGGTTTTTATAGTTAATATCTAATTTATTCGGTTTTTATTGGTATGTATGATTAAATTGCGACTTCCTTATGTCTTCGCGGTCTTCATTGAGCCCATAGGCTCATAGAAGTACCTCTTAATCCTTCCATATATCCATATCCTGGAAATTGAAGGGACCCTGTATCACATCAACTAAAAGTTCTAATTCTGGGGTGGCATACGCCTAAAGAAACTGGTTCCCTCATCTCAACTGTACTTTTTCTGTCTATCTGATACATCCACACATGGGGCAAGGTGCTTCTTTGTGGGAGTTATTTAGTTATGCATATTTTCTTACAGATATCAGCGAGTGACAGTTGGTAGCTCATTGCCTCAGAAAGTCATTTAGTAGGCAACTAAGGGATTAATGTTTTATTTTAGGAATTAATATTTTTGAGGTTCTTTTAATCAAGTTACTTTGAGTCTGTAATATCTTACCTCAATATTAATGTTGATTTGTTCTTGAACATGTTTCGATTAGTCTTCTAATTATCATCAGCATCATGGCCAGACTGGTTGGTATTACTAGGGTATTTCTTGGATGGGAAAGGCCAATTAAATTTTGTTCAGAGGCTGTAATGTAGGCTTGAGATTCTTTTATGGGCCCAACATTTTTTTTGACTTGATACTCATGCTTAAAGGCTTTCCCAGAGTACTTGTCCCTTGGATTTTTCCATCCTAAAAAAAATTCATCAACCTCAACCAGGTTTGAACCTATGACCCTTGATAGGAACATAATCCATGACCACCAAGGTTGTACTTTTTCACTTATTTATTTTTGTCGAGGTACAGAGGAATGATTGAAAAGATCAATTCAGATTCAAAACATTATGCTGCCCATTTGTTAAACAATTCTTTATTTAATCAACCGTAATTTCTGTAAAATTCCAATAGTTAACACAAAAAAATGTCTTAGCATTGAGGCTGCATTAAGGATATAAAATTATGTTTTTTAACTTGAATCACTGGTATGCAATGTTACGGCAAACTAATTAAATTATATATTATCAACAAAAAGATGTTGGACGA
This sequence comes from Diploptera punctata, assembly GCA_030220185.1. Classification (NCBI taxonomy): domain Eukaryota; kingdom Metazoa; phylum Arthropoda; class Insecta; order Blattodea; family Blaberidae; genus Diploptera; species Diploptera punctata. The sequence goes on from JASPKZ010000809.1 coordinate 455,501, forward strand.
ACCAGAACTGTCTGAAAAGGTTCTTTCTTTACTTCCTCTATTAAAGTTAAGTTTTTAACAATATTTATTTATTCATTACATTCCAGTATAAAAATGTTAATACTAAAAATAATTTAATGTTTAATCTTTCTGTGTGGTTCAATTAAGAGAAGTGTCATTGCATTTTGGTCTAAGAGCCGGACCTAAATTGACCTCCTCTCATCGAGTTTCCTAATAAAATGAATATTTTATACAAAATAATGTACAATTAAACAAAACATGCTAGGGTTGACATTCCATACCCTTGCACAGCTATTTTTAATTAAATATTATTTAATTATTTTTTTATATAATTGTTATGTAGTTTCTAAAAATAATTATCACCATTCAAGAGTAAAATATGTAAATAAAATGCCAAAATGAGGTTGCCGTTTTTCCAAACAATAATGAAAGGTTGCTAGATATAAATAGGTAAGCGTGTATTAGTAACTTATTCTCATCAAGTTTCCTCATATAATTATATATAAAAATGTAGATAATATTACAAACACGATGGTATAGGGTTGCCTTAAAAAAGTAAGCAAGTCTTAGGATTGTCGCAATTTTAAGTTTCAAGAATTCAATAAGAGAGCATGGTGTGACGGAGAAACACTGATCATACAAACCTATACAATATACGCAGAATAACAGCTGCGATTACACTACTGCTTTCTACAATAAAGGAAAAATCAGACCTTTTCAATTTTTTAAAAAAAGAGACTTTCCTAAGAACTTTGCGTTATTAACAAATGATGCCGACATTTTCATCGATGAAAAAATTTAGGTTGTTCAATAGTTTACTGCTCTTGTGTGTGACACAATGCAGTGCACAAGTGTGAATGATGCAATATTTCATATTTTCCAAATAAATTATTCAGTCAAGAAAGATGAACAATTTATAAAAAAATTAAGCTTCAATTCAGATATGATTCCACCATGCTGGAGATCATTAAAACAAAATAAAAAATTATGCACAATATTTCTGTGGCTCAATACTATTAATACTTGGTGTGTAAAACTACAGCCTTAATGTTGTGAATGGTACATGGACAGCTATGTAAAGTCTATAGAATCCCTCAGGGACCCAAAACCCTTAAAAGTTGATATTTTACAAATTACAGACAAGAACGATAATAATGATATTTGAAGAGAAAAATTATACGCTCAGACCGGGACTTGAACCCGGGACCCTTGGTTCTCTAGACCAAGTGCTCTACCAACTGAGCTACCTGAGCAAGTACCGATCTAAACGCAAATCTTTCTCTATATACATTGTAATTCCCGTCCACCAAATAATAATGATGATCCCTCAGAATTTGATTTGAATATTGCTACTTCTGATGAATCACATTCTGAATAACGATTGTAGTATTATTAACTATTATTATTATTATTACTATTATTATATTATTATTTAAACACTCTGTATTTTAAACTATACATTAAATTGAATGTTTTTTTATTAAAATTAACTTATTAATTGATTTTTAAAAAGTTTTTATTTTCATTTATTAACCCTATTTTGTTATATATAATGCTATTAATTAATATATTTTTGTTATTTCTCTTACTCAATTCTTGAAACTTGAAATTGTGGTAACCCTAAAACTTGCTTACTTTTGCTAAGGCAACCTTATACCATCAAGTTTGTAATATTATTTACATTTTTATATATAATTATATGAGGAAACTCGAGAGTAAATTACTAATACACGCTTACCTATTTGTACCTGGCAACCTTTCATTATTGCTTGGAAAAAGATAAGCAACCTCACTTTAGCATTTTATTTACATATTTTACTCTTGAATGGTGATATTTTTTTTTAGAAACTACCTAATAATAAATATAAAAAAAGTTAATTATATTTAATTAAAAATAGCTGTGCAGGGATATGGAATGGCAATCCTAGCATGTTTTGTTTAATTATACATTATTTTGTATAAAATATTAATTTTTTTAGGAAACTCTATGAGGGAATGTTGATTTATGTCCAGCTCTTAGACTATTATTATATAGTAATAGAAAAAATGAGAATGTATATTGATTAATATTATTTCTATGATACTATGTTAGTATACATTACTGTCAAACTAAAGATTCACCCTCTCATCCTTGCATGTAAAATTTAGTGTAAGGTTCACCCTGCATAAATCTGAAAAGTAGCAAAACAAGTTTACAAAATCTAACGAACACTGAACATTATGGCTAGTTATATAGTTCCTAATATTGTTTTTCACAAGCTGCAAGAATAAATTTAGTTAGAACTTTTTAATAGCTACAGTATAACATATTTCACATTTTAAATGCACACCGTTCTAAAATATAATTATGTATAAAATCTTCCAATTACAAAAAAATGAGCTGGTATCTTTGAAACCAAAAGTCAAGAGTAGATTAAAAAAAAATCTCAAGTGTAATTTATATGTTAAAAAAATGATTGAGGGAGAGAATGTGAGTAAAAAATGTACTGTTGATAAATTATAGGTTCGTTCCAATGCACTTGGACCTTCTTCCAATTGGTACAGAGAGCAATATGAAAGAGAGACAAGTATTGAGAGCAGGAGGCAGATCTGTAATTAAAATACCATTCCATCAAAGTGTATACATAAAGGCTTAATAATTTTTTTTTATTTTAAAAAGGAAAATTACTTTCAAACTAGGAGTCAAACCCCAGATATCTGACTCTGTACATCAGCGTGATAACTGTCACGCCATTCGAACATCATATTTCTTTCCTCTTATAAATACTTTCATCTGAAGACCGATAGCTATTGCTATCAGCAAAGCCATCTGACGACTTCTATGAACTAACTAACTCACTGGCACTATCGAATCCGTTCATGGCCGCACGGACATAAGCTCTCCATCTGCATTTCTTGACGGTTGTATTTTTACGGTGAAAGATCGTCATTCTTTTGACCAAGGTACTTTTTTCGTCTGGCTTATCACCTTCGACTAGTCTGGCATGATTAACCCTATCAGCAGCAATGCTACTGCCGGCATAGCTCTCGGGATCTATTAAGCACGAAAGCCACTCCACCACAACAAGGTAAAGATACCATGGAGGGGGATGACTTCTATTCAAAGTATTTTTATTGAGAATTTACACATTACTTTTAAATGGTATTTAACATCTAGCTTTACCGCTTAAAAATAATGTTTAAATTCTCGATAAAAATACTTTGAATAGAAGTCATCAGATGACATTATTGATAATGATGGCTATCGGCCTTCAGATGAAAGGAGAATTGTATAAGTGGAAAGAAATTTGACATTCCTATTGTAAGTTTGAATGGCATAACGGTTATCGCACTGACATACAGAGTTAAAGATCCGGATTCAACTCCCGGTTTGTACATATTTTTTCTAAAATAATTGTTTATTTCATAAACTTATGATGGGAATTAACATAATGAGGCTTCCAAATTAATAAAATAAGTCATACATGTGTGAAGATAGGAACAGCTGTTTCTGAAACTGCAGTCCTGTGCTGTGAAGAGCACTGAGTGTAGGAGGTGAGATGACGTATGGCTCATTAAAATTTTTTTAAAATAATTGTTACTTAATATACATTAATACAGATATTTAATTAACAGTCATTAAATTAATCTGATTTTACACAGTACCTCATATTTTGTATTCTTTCCAGGACTAGTTTCAAAGAACTTTTCCTTATTGTCAACTGTAACCTGATTGTTGATTTAACGGTTGGTATTCCTTTGTTCCTCCTTCCTCTGTTGGTGGACTGTATTTTCAGATGTAGATTTCTTTTCCTAAATTGTGAGTTCTAGTTCTGGAAAGGATAAAAAATGAGCTGAACTGTAAAATCTGATTTGTTTATAAAACCTCTTAGTGTCATCATCATCATCATAGTACATTCACGAATTTAGGCCATTTGTTGACCTGTTTCGGCCTCAAGAGAAACACCATCCAGAAGTCTTTTGAGTGGACGTCCTGGTCTTCTTCTTCCTGCAGGTTGATATCTTAACATTAGTTTGGGTATTCTGTGATCTTCCATTCGATGAACATGTTGTATCCATCTTGACTTATAATCAGAAATTTTGTTTTCTAAAGATTCCATGTGTAATTCTTCTAAGATGTCTTCATTTTTTTTGTGATCTAGTAGTGTGTATCCTGCAGTCCTCCGAAGATATCTCATTTCAGCAGATCTAAGTCTCTGTATATCGTTTCAACGTCCATACTTCGCTACCATACAAAAGAGTTGGAAGAGCCAGTGTTTTATATACTTTCAGTCTTGAATGCTTTTGGACTAACTGTGGCTTGAAGATAGAATTTATTAACCCTAAAATTCTTAAAAATTTAGATATTTTTGCATTTACATCCTTTTCTTCTTCATATGAGATATTGCATCCTAGATATGTAAAATTATTCACCTGCTCCAAAATTTTATTGTCCAGTACAATTTTACTTCTGACAGGATCTACACCTTGAAATGCCATAATTTTTGTTTTCTGTAGATATCTTTAATCCATATTCTTCTGTAATTTTGTTAAGCTCATACAGACCTTTCTGTAGATTATCTTCGGAATTTGCTATTAACCTCTTATAGTGTTACTTCCTAAATTATCAAACATTTAATTATTTTATTTTTTTAGCTAGATCTGTGTTTAATTCAGCCATATGTTTAACATCACTGAGTACATGTCCTTCCATTTTTTTTATTCCACAACTTTGGTATTGAAGTTTGATCTGCTGCCTGAAATAAATATCTTCATTTAGTGAGTTGAATGTTAAAAAGCTTAAGTCAGTTGAGGTACAGTGACAAGATATAACTTTCAGTCATGGAAACTTGTACTTCAGTCAAGAATTGTTGTGTGTCCCTGTATCTCAAATAGTTTTTGAACTAACATATGCATACTTAGTTCATGAACTGGTATGATTGCATTGAGCAACAAAAAAAGGAACTTTTTTTTTTGTCTCAGAAAGAAAAATATGTGATTCTGATAGCATTTTATCTCCTGAATTCAAATAGGATATCGGTTTTTCTCCATCACGCAAAGTTTCCCGATAGATTCCATCCTTTTAGCCGGGAACCAAGCATTTCAGGCTGGTTTTTGGATAACTTTAAATCTCGTATGAGATCATTAAGATCTTCTCGAGTCAATAAATGAGGCTCAAATGAACAGCTTTGTTCAAAAGTTGTATCACCAAAATCTGTTTCTTCTTCTTCCTTACTTCCATCAGAATCTGAGCTCTCTTCATCCAATGTCACGTGTTCTGGAGGCTTTGGTATGGGCAATTTTTTGCAGTGTGGAACTGGTCTCATTGCAGATTGCAAGTCAGGGTACACCACTGTATGTTTTGATTTTGACGTAATCCCTTTAATGTTTGTTAAGCAGCAAATAATTATTTAAATCCATTAATTGGAATTGAAATAAAAGAAAACTGTGGGTGATGGAGAAATTCCGAATACATATTTCAAAACATGATAAAAAACTGCATTAAGTACAACTATTGGTACTCATGAGACAAAAATCATGTTGACCAGTGTTATCAGTCTATAGAGAATATAGGAACGAACCTTATTAAATATATATTTGTTTTGAGAATGACCACTTTTGTTTTTATTAATAAACAAAAGACTGTTAGGTGTATTAAAATTGTATGAACAATGTGGAGATGTGAATATCTTGGATTATAAATTCTCTGTAAATAATTAGATGTGTTTATAATTGTGATTTTCTGATTGGAAGCTAAATTTGTAAATTAATTATAAATTGAGTGTACAAGTTTGTGGTTTCAAGACCAAGTGCATCAGTCTCGACTTATATCTGTGGTTAATTATCTGTGATATCTTATCAATAAAAAAACTTATGTATGAATTAATTATAATTAATTTTTTCCATTTTTAGAACATCTCATGGTATAGCACTGTAATATGCCTAAAAGGTTTTTGTACTGATATATTTAAGAGAACACCTGAAATTAATCTTCTGGACACTTTTTTCCTTCCATTACATATTATATTCCACCGCTGTGGTCTTGAGGTGGCATGCTGCCTTGTCACACAGCGGGCCTGGGTTAGATTCCCGGTCAGGCCAGGCTCCTGGGTGAGGTTCTTTTCAGGGTTTTTCCTCACCTATAAGACAAATGTCAGGAAGCTTAGGGCCCAATGGTGCCTGAAAATCATCCAGCCATCATCATCACCCTTATCAATATCATCATCATCTTTCACTGGTGTGGAAAGCAACGGGAAGCTACCACCCGTATAATTCCCTAGTAAAGCTGCAAAGCATAGCAGTGAAAGACTTGCCCTTGTGTAGAATTACTATGGATGGACATATTATATTAATCACACTGAGAAGCTGGATTAAAAATCTGATTAAATAATTGTAATACAGATGCATATTATTAAATTGTTTTTTTTATGTATTGTTAACCATGAAACAGAGAATTTGCTATTTCACATTTGATGCTAACTAGTGTTCTTATTTAAGAGGGTAAAATTTGGATTGGGTTAGGCCTAAGTCGCACCTTGGGAAGAAGAGGTCCACAAGTGTAAAAATGTCATAAATTGAGTTAAGACTACTATTTATTAGAAATTTATTTCTTCATGGCCACAACTCATGTGTAAGAAAATGGAGGCAGGATAAAATTGTGTCTATATCAAAATTGAAATTACTATACCTTGATGTTTTTCTTATTAATTTAACACTTCTCACTGAAGGATAAACATTATATTTGAAGAGAAAAATTTTCGCCCAGACTGAGGTCTCGAACCCAGGACCTTTGGCTTTCTGGGCCAATGCTCTACCAACTGAGCTATCAGGGAGAGTTCCAATCTAGATGCAAATTTTTCTCTTATATACGGTGTAATTCCCGCACACCAAATGCTATGAAACCTTTGCTTTTATCTTTGCAAAGGTCCTGGGTTCGAGTCTCAGTCTGGGTGAAAATTTTTCTCTTCAGATATAACCACTATACATTTTTTTAAAACTTTAATTGTGAATAACTCAAAATTAAACTTTTTACATTTGTGGCAGTCTTCTTCCCAAGGTGCAATATAAGAAATATACTTTAACAAATTTAATTTGCCCAAGATGCTTAGCTGTTTGATTAGAAAAACTAAATAAACTCATTTGCACATCAGTCCTAAAAGGCCCTTTAACTGCTAGCTGGCTGCTGGCCTCGCTTCCACATGTGCAGTTTGCAGAGATGGACAAAAGGCATGGTGTGCCACATGTTCAGCATGTCAGGTCTCTAGTCATTATAATTGGTTTACTCAACCTGAGGTAGCTACCCAAAATCCACACAACAGTCCCATACTGGCTGAAATTCCATGAATTTTCTTCCCTCATATGGACTCGAATCAGTGCATGTCCCATAGCTCTGTGTCAAGGCATAATTCTGTTACAGCTTGAGACGATGTTGGTTTCCTTGCTAATATAATTGCAGGGCATTTATTATTAACTCTTTATGGAAAAACTTTATTCTATTTCCAATAAAGATTAAAGTACCAATAATAACTAACTTCAATTAATTTTTAATATGAATTGGTGATAAAGTTATTTAACTTATTTCTTAGTGTGGAGTTACTAGAAAATTCAATGTATAAAAATTCTATACGCATTTTACAAAACTTAGTTAATTATTACATAGTCATTTTAGAAATTTGGAGATTTTTAAATTTTGTAGTCTCACATACCACCAAAAATAGGAAACGTTTGAATCAAATCTTTCTGGTCAGGATGTAAAGATGTTCCTAAATCTGTGTGTTGGCAATAGGAAATGTTGAGCGCAAACAAAAATCTGAAAGCATCCATCCATAGTAATTCTGCCCGAAGGCAGGTCCTTCACTGCAATCATAGCATTTTCATGCTATTCTTGCAGCTTTACTAGGGAAATGTAGGTGTGGTAGCTTCCCGTTGCTTTCCACACCGGTGAAGGATGATGATGATGATGATTTCGGGGACCGTTTGGGCCTTAAAGTTTTCCTGACATTTGTGTTACAGGTGAGGAAAAACCCCGATAAAAACCTCACCCAGAAAAACTGCCCCGACCGGGGATCGAACCCGGGCCCGCTGCGTGACAAGGCAGCACGCTACCTCGAGACCACAGCGGTGGACATCTGAAAGCAAGGTATTACAATATAAAATTTTAAAAATCTTTATGTATTTTAATTAAAAATTTACTTTATAATTATTGATTGTTAATCAAGTTTTTGATACATGAATGCAACATAATTGGAATTGATTGATAAATAATAATTAGCTAAGCTCTTACAATAGAGATGGTGCACTTGGAATTTATATTTTTTGGTAGGCCTATACTTCTGTTCTAACTTGTGAGTTACATATGTTCTTTAAAAAAAGCCCATATGTAATTATTTTGGGATAAAATTAGTGACATATATATACACACTCTGAATCTGACATTCAATTCTTTTATATACTTAAAATTTTTCTATTACAATAACACATAACCGTTAGTATAAATTGAACATTTATTTTAGTAGTTTGCAAAAAAAATGTACATTTATTTATTTAAAATGTAGATTTAAAAGAAAATGGCATTATACTAAATATAAAATGTGAAATTAAATGTAAATGACATTTTAATAATTTATGTGCAAAAGAAGTTTTTTTTTATCATCTCCTTATCCACAAAATCATTTTCCCAAGTTGAATCAGCTTACAGATTGATTATGCTCATGCTTTATTGTTACATGAATAAGAAATCTCAGATTAAAAATTTTAGTGAGATGAAACCTGACAATTTTGGATAATTGGCAATAGTATGCCTACAATAAGAGAATAAATAAATAAATATGTAATTGACTTGAGAAACAGCAATAAACAAAGGAATATAATATAAATAGAACAAATAAGATAGAATGTCGATCATTGACACGTAATTTTTTATAGTTCAAATTCGCATACCAAGCACTACTTGGCAAAAAAAAAAATGTAGGGGAAGAAGTGTAGGATAAGTAGTAAATATGGAAGTTATAATTTAAATATTTGTAATATTGAATGTAGTACAGATACATTTTATATTTTATGCGATAGAAATTTTAGAAGTATCGGAGAAACAGTTATGCGGTCGCTGGGAACAGTGGAGAGCCCGCTGTTTTCTCTCTACTCATTATGATGATGTCTGTATCAGAGTTAGTCTAAAGCTTGGGAATTGTTAAGATCATTTATTGTAAAATATACTGTTTTACACTTTCAGAAAATGTTTCAAAGTGACATGTTGTTACATGATTAATTTGATGTGAAGGTTATTCAATATTTTTTTAATAGTAGTAATATGTTTATGATTCGGCAGCCATGATTTGTATACAGAGTGTTCCAATATGATGGATGGGGTTTCAAAGTTATTTAATTTCTCTTACATGATATATATATAAGAACAAAAGTTACATGTAGTAGGAGGAAGTGGACGAGATATATCCCTATCCCAAGGAATTATTAGAGCTGTTAAAAAATTTAAATATTTGGGATCACTTATTGATGAATCAGGGAGTTGTAAAGCTGAAGTAGATAGCAGGTTAGTACAAGCACGAAGAGCCATAAAAATGTTGAATGGAGTACTGTGGAGTAGGACCATGCCAAACCACATGAAGAAGAGGATTTTGAAGTCTGTTGTGGAAAGCATAATGACTTACGGTGCTGAGGGATGGACTTTGGTAGAGGGACAAAAAACTAAGATCTTGGCAGTGGAGATGGATGGAATAAGACGCAGTGCTAGGGTGTCCAGGTTGGAAAGAAGAAGAAATGAAGAAGTGAGGCAGATGATGGATATGGAGGAGACAGTGGTGGAAAGGATCAAAAGACGAGCTCTTCAGTGGTATGGCCATGTCAGGAGAATGGAGGATGATAGGTGGCCCAAAACTCTTTTGGAATGGTCACCTTCTGGTAGAAGGAAACGGGGCAGGCCAAGAACAACTTGGAGAGGAGAGATCCATAGATTGATGAACGACAGAGGTCTGGAGGAGGATGAATGGCGTGATCGGCAAGAATGGCGAATGGGAATACAGGGTAACCGCTGAAAAGTGGAGAGACCCTCAAAAGTAAATAAGTTACATGGGATTAAAGAGGAACTCTTCGAGTTTTCATAACATATTTTATAAGTGTTCGATGTGAGCATCTTTCGTCACAAGGCACACATCTAGCCGATAGTCGAATTCCTCCCAAACCTTGGTCAGCATATTTGGAGTAATGGATTCAACAGCAGCAACAATCCTTCTTCTCAAGTCTGGTAGGTCGACCGAAAGTAGTGGTACGTACACGTGGTCCTTCCCATACCCCCACAGGAAGAAATCACAAGGTGTGAGATCGGGAGACCGTGGAGGGCATGGGAATGAAATCCGGACCAACGCGTCATTTGGTGTTCGTGGACATCCTGGACTTTTACTTTTATAAATACATCTAGTTGTTTCTGACTGTTTAATACCACCGACTGGTAATTTTATCTGTCGGAGGATCAATTCCAAATTGCCGTCGGAAAGCTCGCTGCACTGCAACAATGGAACCAGACCTCGCAAATTGCAACACACAGAATGACTTCTGTACAGGAATCTCCATTTTCACAAATTTAACGCTGTCGACGTAATAATGACAAGAAACAAATTACTGCATACAGAATATGAAACTTTCGCACTTTTTCTTTCATTATAGCACATAATCAGCATCCAATTTCGTTTGTATAGCTACAACTTCTCAAAACCCCGTTAATCACTTTGGAATACGGTGTACTTCCAGAACGTTCTACGTGACGCTAGTGATCTGGAATCTCGTCCGCATTTTTTTCTCTCATAGCGTTCTCAAATTTCATACACATTTTTTTTTTTATTGTATCAATAGTGTTTATTGAAGAAAAATGCTTCTTTTAAATTATATCCATATGAAGGTAAGATCATAATTCTTTAATATATAAACCATAACGCCCTTTTCTGATTTCTAAGTTACATCTTTCTTCTTAATATATAAAAATTTCGTGTCACGTTGTTTGTCCGCGATGGAATCCTAAACTACTGAACCAATTTTAATAAAATTTTGCACACTGTGTGCAGTTTGATCTAACTTGAGACTTAGGGTAGTTTGTAACTAAATTTATAGTCGCATTATTTTTTTTATTGCAAATTATTTGTTTATTATTTAACAAAGAGTTATAATTATCTGTGAGTTCCATACGATTCTAACAGATGACGGTGTAATTATCTGTGAGTTCCATACGATTCTAGCAGATGGCGGTGTAAGGTAATTGGTTTATTATTTAACAAAGAGAGATTCAGATGGCTGTGCTTTTTGTTGCAACCGCGAATTTCAATTGAAGTACAAATATTGATTATTTCATAATTTAAGTGTGTTCGGTGTTTATTTTATTTTCAATATTAGTAATTTCGTGTGTAAGTATTAGTTTTAAGTACTCTGGCTGAAAGACAGCAACTTAATTTAAATTTTTAACATATACCTTAGCTACAGCAACGCGTGGCCGGGACTTCTAGATTGTTTATAAATTTAGACCTTTCGTTGTTTTTGGTGAAACTTAGTTTGTTGGCCATCAACAGAAAAAACCTTTGTGTTAAATCCAATAATTGGACATAAAGCCTAACATTACTCCTGTAATACAATTAATTAACAATTATGTAAATCTGGTGTCATTTTTAAACAAGTTACCTTTAATATTGCATTACGAACTTAGAACTGCGAGACCTCGTAACTGAATTTTGTCTTATTTTTATCTCGAACAATTTAGAAAGTTCAATCGAAGTAGTAACCAAATTGTGAAGAAACGTCGTACGAAGGATATGAGAAAGAAGGACGATACCTGATCAACATATTTCTCGTTCATTTGATAGGTTAAGTGTGAGCCATTCAAAACCCTAATGTATTATTTCTACATAATTACCTAGAAGTGATAGGATATGTCTATTTAAAAGCAGTGTTCAATTATCTTTCGAGTTAGGTTTTAATTACACTGGTCAACACGATTTTTGTCTCATGAGTACCAATGGTTGTACTTATGCAGTTTTTTTAATTGTATTTTCAAATATGTATTCGGAATTTCTCCATCACCAACAGTTTTTTTTTTTTCAATTTCAATTAATCGATTTAAATAATTATTTTTTAGTAAATTTTTTTCGTCCAATTATCCATTGTAAAATAAAACCAAATGAGATAACTCAGGAGATTTCAGCTATGGAAAAGAGATATCAAGGCAAATGGAATCCTAATATGCTGGACGATTATTGTTGGACCATCAAGAGGGATGCTCCACAGGCGAAATATAGCAGAAAATAGTCATTTATTACTTTCTAGGTGAGTCCGAATGTTCGAATATTGTGTAGTTACGAATGTAGAAAATATTGAAGTGTTTGAAATTATAAATGCCTGTCTCTTGGGAACCTTGCGTGATGGACAAAAACCGATGCCATATTTGGATTCAGGAGAAAAAAATACTATCAAAATCACATATTTTTCTTTCTGATATAAAAAAAAGTTTATTTTTTGTTGCTCAGTGTTGTTATTATTATAGGCTATAGGGTTATTTAATGATCTTTAAGTTTTTAAAACTATCCAGAAAACCCTAGAATACAAAACAGTGGCCTACATTCAGGAGGGTCGATTCATAAATATCTGGATACGGTTTGTATCAAATTACTGGGCTTCCTTTAAGCTGATACCCACTATGGGTCGTGATTACATTAGCTTACAGACCTAATTTGGTAGTATTAACATTACATTTTGAGCTACGAAACATATAAAATAGTTGTTTTCAAATTAATTGCGATATTTTTAATACATCCTTATTCCTACCTCAATTATTATTATTATTTTGCAATTTTGATTTTGATGTGTATGTTTTAAATATCGGCCATCGTATGTATTTTATATTAATGATTGTTTCAATATTTTTCTTATTTTTTATCGCCTAATTATTTTCCTTACGATCTCTAATCCAACATATTCAATATACTCTAATGAGACCAGCCTCATGGGCTAGTGGTCAGCGTTACTGAGATCCCGGGTTCGATTCTCGGTCAGACCATAGGAATGTTTTTTTAAAGGGCGCCCATGGTCTGGAATTTAGGTAAAGAACTCTCCTGGCGCTTCATTATCATTTATCACCCATCATATCATCGGGGTAATGTAACTCCACCTTCCAGGTACCCCAACCTAAGAAATGGATAACAATTCTGCCAATACCAGGGGAGAAAGCCAGAAATCTCATAAAAGACAACCCGATGGCATTAGAATATATATATATATATATACTCTAATGATGTTTATTGGCCTAAGAGTTGTAAGTCCCGATAAATATTTATAACCATAAATGAGACATTTTAGGCTAAAATTTACCACTCATTATTTTGGCCTTTCCTTAATCCATTTTCTTCCAATGGTAAATTAACTTCTCAAAGAATATTTAAAAGTCCCGCTCCGTATCCAAGTGATAAGGCAAGATGCCTTGGCACAGAGCTATGGGACTTGCATTGTTCGAGCCTCCGTGGGGAAGAAATTTTTTCACGTAATTTTGGCCAGTATGTGACCTGTGCCCACCCAGTATCGTGAGGTATGTGGGTAGCTACAATAAGAAGCGGCTCCAGGTTGAAAAAAAACTATAACGGCTAGAAAACCTACATGCTGACCACATGTCAACCCTACACTGGCTGGATGTTCATCTACATCTGTGATTGACACATGTGGATGTGAAGCCAGCAGCCGGCTGGTAAGTCAAGGGACATGGAGTTTAGTATGAATATTTAAAAAGTTACTTCAGGACCATAATAAACTCGAGTTTCAATCCATAGAATCCCCCAGATATGTAGTAAACCTTTAAATTTTACTATGAACCCGGTAAAAATCTTAGTCTATAAAATATATATTTACGATAATATGTACGGCATAATATGGTGTAAACTTCGAGATAACTAATTAGACCCACTATTTAAGATTAATTTCTAACACATTTAAGAATACAATACCCAAGCGTAGACTTTATGTAGATGAAACATTCATAAAATTAATAACACTGGTCAACATTATTTTTGTCTCATGAGTACCAATAGTTGTACTTAATGCAGTTTTTTATCGTGTTTTCAAATATGTATTCGGAATTTCTCCTTCGCCCACAGTTTTTTTTTATTTTAATTTCAATTAATGGATTTAAATAATTACTTTTTTTAATAAACGTTTTTTCGTCCATTTGTCCATTATATAAAACCAAATTAGCTAACTCAGGAGATTTCAGCTATGGAAAAGAGATATCAAGGCAAATTGAATCCTAATATGCTGGCCGATTATTGTTGGATCATCAAGAGGGATGCTCCACAGGCGAAATATAGCAGAAAATCGTCATTTCGAATCTTCGAATATTGTGTAGTTACGATTGTATAAAATATTAAAGTGTTTGAAATTATAAATTCCTGTCTCTCGGAAACTTTGCGTGATGGAGAAAACCCGATATTATATTTGAATTCAGGAGAAAAAATACTATCAGAATCACATATTTTTCTTTCTGAGACAAAAAAAAAGTTTCTTTTTTTTGTTGCTCAGTGTAATTAGCTCACCTATTTTTGGGATAGGCATTGGCAAGGATAAGTTAAGCGAAAAAAGTTCGAAAAATTGAATCTGCCACCATTTCAACGTGATAATTAGGATAAAAATCGTTGAAATATATCGTAGCTACATGTTTTTTTGGGGGGAGGAGTGTTTTTTTTGGTGAAAAAATCGGGAAATGAGCAAAATCTTTTCCTTTTTTTCAGTGAAAAAAGAAATAGAAAACATAACATTAATAGCGCTCAAAAAGACGAAAAAGAAGGTCTTAATACTTGAAATCTATTGATAACTTTTTGTCGCCGGTGAGGAAGGGTCGGCATGAGGGGGGGGGGAACTATGTCGATGCTCCGAACGCTGAAAAGCGATCTCTCATCATGTCAGCCCATTTTCCTGCAGCGGCGTATCAGACCAAAATAATCTAATTTTTGGAGGGATCTTTTTTAATTGTACATTGTGTACTTTTTATTATGTATGGATTGTAGAGCAATTCTTCAAGAATAAAAAGCTCTTTCAACATATTCTATGGGACTGTTGTTGACCAAATGACAGACATGTTTTCCGAGACAAATCTTTATACACTTTCGCGAATTCTGCTGTAAGTTGTGAATATTAAAGTAAAGTAAAGTAATCCCACTACAGGCCTCAGGAGGCCCTTGGGGCAGTAGGAGGTTAAGGCTCCCACTATTTCTGGACAATCGGCACTTGATGTCAGCCGGGTTGTCAGCCCTGCGTGACGGCCGCCTTTACCCCCAGAACAAGCGTCTGGTACTCATTTCCATTAGAGGCTGAGTCGACCCCAGGGCCATAGTGCCGCCAGAAGGTTTGGGTCAGTTTAAAAATCCTGACCCCATCGGGACTTGAACCCTCGACCTTCCGGCTTGTAGCTCAGTGCCTTAACCACTACGCTACGGCGTGCCCCAGTTGTGAATATTACCGTATGCAATTTTTTATAGGCAGGCGTCATAAAAAGCTACAATTTAAACCCCGGAAGAAGTATCTATGATGATTACGGGTTTGGTAATTAAAGCGGCAGTGTTTCATGGTTATTTATTTATTGCATAAGTTTTTATACTACGATTTCAACTGACCAGGTTTTATTTTTTCCATCTTTTAGCATTATTACGCGCTATTTCTTTTTCTAATATATAGTACATCGAAAAATGAAAAAAAAATGTTCCTGCACATAGACTCTAAACTCACAGCGCGACAGGCCCAGAAAGCCCTTGACCTACCAGCCGGCTGCTGGTAGACGATCATTTAGCTAGTGTATGGGTGGCATGTGGTCAACATGTCGGATCTCCCATCCGTTATATTGGTTTTCTCAACTTGGAGTCGCTACGTATTGTTACTACCAAATTGCTCATGATGCTGGGTGGGCATCGGTCCCATATTGACCGAAATTACATGAGAAAATTTCTTCCCCCACGGTGACTCGAACCAGCTACTTTTTTTTTTCACCTAAAAGCTACAAACCGAATATCCCCCCACGGATCTTATATTTCAACGATTTTTCCCCTAATTATCACGTTGAGAAAGTGGCTGATATAATTTTTCGAAGAAATGAGGGTTTTTTCGTATACTTCCCTGGATTAGTAGTGATTGTGGAATAACAAGATACTTCCCTTCCAAACTCAGTAATAGGATCTATGACTTTCCCGCCAATAATTGAATGGCTAATTTGCACGTGGACTAGTGGTTACTAAGCTCATTTTTAGTTCGACAGTTCGCGAGTTCAAACCCGCTATGGTCGATATATTTTCAAGTTAGAGAGTAATCTGGTTATGGCTTTTATGTCGTATATTTACATGTGAAATAACCTTTGAAATAAGTATCTCAACAAATGTTGTGTATCTTTTCACGTCCAACTTTGATTTGCAGTGTTAATGACATTGAAAAATGACATTAAACAAAATACTAGTACGTATTTACGCGTGTATAGGCCGCACTTTTTACTAAAATATAAGTTTAAAAATTAGGGCTGTGCTTTCCTTCAGGTCGCAAAATTTTTTCAATTTAATATCTTATTCAACTGATGCACTAAACACTTTTAAACACGTTTAAAACATTTTGCAACACTTTTAAACACATTTTAAACATCTTCCAATGTTGCAACGAGTTTTTTTCATATTTATATATTTGCGTAAAACACGGTCGTGCTACATTGCTTACTTCCTACTCTTTGTTATTTTCCCTCCACTTCCTATGTTGTTCCAGCGTTGCCACCATCAACAACCCGAACTTGCTTTTTAAATGTGATTCCACGTTCCCTGGATTACACATACGTTAGAGTAATTGATTTGTGTTACAGTAATTGATTTAGGTTTGGTTAGCTTTTAGGTTCCTTGCTTTTTAAAAGTGATTTGATACGTAAAATAAATTATACATTTTTAGACAAGTTCTGGGAATTTTGTGTCAATGTTGGTCATACTGATTTCACATATATATATTCCGCCAACTGCTGGAGGTTGCATTTATCTACCTGGGATAATTGGAGCACTTGCGCATGCGCACTGCGATTCTATAGAACTTAGAAAAATTTTCGTCCGACCCGAAGGAAAGCATATCCAAAATTAGAGCGTGGCTTATACATGAAATAACTAAATATCTGGTACATATCGGGAGGTTTCTGCGCTATTGATGTACGCCGCCGAAATACAAGGTCGTGATGTGTCATAAATCGCCTTGACCAGCCGTAACTTGCCTTAAATTTATTGCACGGGATTTCCATATTTTTGGCTATCTTAAGACCTTCGAAATGTATCATTTCGACGGAAACAGAAAACCGGTCTGCTTGTTTTTAGTACGTAATCCAAGAGAACTATTTCTAACTGTGAATATTTCGCTTTCTTTCCGCGGAAAGATTGTCGATGTTGTGATGTGTTTTCAAGTGTATGTTTTCTTTGGATTCATCGTCGCACATTTTTTTCGTCCACATCAAACTTTCTTCCTGCTGTCCTATTTCCGTGTTCTGCTGTATAACGCACCACTTGTAGCTTGAATTTGGAGGTATAGCTTGCTCTGCACTGACCCATGTTTACACACAGTGAACAGGAAAGACAATGAATACTGTATCTACCAACTGACCGTCCCTTTTACCCTTGTGTTAATGATTGAGCCGCAGCCCGAATGTACCGTTACATAGCCGGTAACAAAAGTTTTGGAATTTACAACATTGCCAGATTTAAAAATGGTGTAGGCCTACTTCTGTCCTTTTTACTGCTTCTTAGCGAAAATATAAGACAAAATGGGTACGGCGCAAAAAGTGGACATCCGAACTTCGAGATAATTTTAGGTTTAAAATGAAGCTTAGGAACGTCGAAGATGAAAACATGAAACAAATTTGCGGTCCGTCCAGAAACAAAGCAGGGAAATAACAATTAATAAAGCGCCATTTCCTATATTACCTGAAGGAACTGGCTACCATTGTTGTCGTGATGTCAGATTTGATATTTAGATGTCAGTCCAGCGTGAAAATATGTTTTCTTCAATAGAGATGCGAAAATAGAATAAATATTTTATTGCAATAAAATTGCACTGCTATATTCCTAAAAGCTATATTTCCAAAATTACATAGCAAAGAGTTTGAAATTTAGTAAAAATCACATCGTCACATAGAGTTTCTTAAGAAAAAATTGTCTAACTGAATCGATTGTCGATAATAATCGATACGTCATCGTACGTATTTCTGAAAATGAACAACGGCAAATTAGTCCTTACAAAATATTCAATAAATAGATGCCACTTATTTACAACATAATCTTCGAAATTTGTAATATAATTTATTAGATTACGTACATGTATCCATCCATCCATAGTAATTCTGCCCGAAGGCAGGTCCTTCACTGTAATCGTACACTGCATTTTCATGATATGCTTGTAGCGTTACTAGGGAATTGTAGGTGTGGTAGCTTCCCGTTGCTTTCCACACCGGTGAAGGATGATGATAATGGAGATGATGATGACGATGACCATATGATTTCGGTGACCGTTTGGGCCTTAAAGTTTTCCTGACATTTGTCTTACAGGTGAGGAAAAACCCCGATAAAAACCTCACCCAGAAAAACTGCCCCGATCGAGAATCGAACCCGGGCCCGCTGCGTGACAAGGCAGCACGCTACCTCGAGACCACAGCGGTGGACAGTACACGTATAATAACTTAAAAGATAACCTAACTTATTTCAATTACTCTAACCTGTGAAAGTAATAAACAGAATGGCATTTAGACAATATTAAATTACAGGTATGTAAATAACTTATACTATATGTATAAGATCCCACGCCATAGCCGAGTGGTTAAGGCAGGAAGCCTTGGCGCAGAGCTACGGGACTTGCACTGGTTCGAATCTCCATGGGGGAAGAAATTTTCTCATGGTATTTCGGCCAGTATGGGACCGGTGCCCACCCAGCATCGTGATGCATTTGGGTAGCTACAATAAGTAGCGGCTCCAGGTTGAGAAAACCAGCTATAACGGCTGGGGGACTCGACATGCTGACCACATGTCACCCCTACACTGGCTGATTATCATCTACCTCTGTGATTGACACATGTGGATGTGAGGCCAGCAGCCGGCTGGTAGGCTAAGGGCCTTGTAGGCCTGTCGCGCCAGGAGTTTTTTTATGTATAAGAAGGGGCACGCCGTAGCGTATAGTGGTTAAGGCAATGAGCTACAAGCCGGAGGATCGAGGGTTCAAGTCCCGTTGGGGTCAGGAATTTTAAACTGACCCAAAACCTCTGGCGGCAATATGGCCCTGGGGTCGACTCAGCCTCGAACGGAAATGAGTACCAGACGCTTGTTCTGGGGGTAAAGGCGGCCGTCACGCAGGGCTGACAACCCGGCTGACATAAAATGCCGATTGTCTAGAAAAAGTGGGAGCCTTAACCTCCTACTACCCCAAGGGCATCCGGGCATGTTGTGGGATCACTATATGTATAAGAAACTAAAGGCTAACCTAACCTAATTATGTATAATAATCAATTATTCTAACCTAGTTTCTTCAGTGATGCTCCGCAGATTTTCTCCTACGGTGATCCTAAGCATCATTTTAATATCAAGTTTATATCGAAATGGGGACGTCTCGTACAGTAAACTTGTGAAATGTGTATTTTGTAGTGCTTATAAAATGTTATTTTACTGCTTTGTTTCTGGATGATCCGCAATTTTTTTTTTCATGTTTAATGGTCCTAAGCTTCATTTTAAAACCAAAATTATCTCGAAATTCGGATGTACACTTTTTGCGCCGTAACTCAAATATCTTTTCACCAATTTATTATCGCTTGGATGCGGCCTATACACGCGTAAACACGGTACTTTAGTCAATTCTATATTCAGACTGAGCGGACAATTATTGCCCTGGGCACCGCGATCTGAAAGATCTATTGCGCTACACCAGTATTACGGAGATAGATGGAATAAAAGTCTGCTCTAGGTGTTATGTGAGTTGTAGGTCATCTTCCGGGTCCGACACATCAGGTCCTTCTCTTATGACCCATACCGCCATTTTTGGGTTGAGCCTGTGGCCCCGGGGGACTACAACCATTCTCTTGGTCCCTTTTTTGTTGTTGTTCAGGCCGGGTATCATCAGGCAGCACTCTGGTGGGCCCCCACTACTACATCCCCGCAACCACGTATTTTTAACACCTGTGGGTACCACCCAAACTATTTTTCCTAACATGAGGTGGAAAAATTATATGAAATAGCACGAAGGGAAGGTAAGGGGAATGGAGAGTGTTGGTGGGATGAAATTTGTGAAGCGGGAGAATCCAGAAAAAAAATCCCGGTATAGCCCACACCAAGTATAAGCTGCTCTAAAGAAAGATAAAAAATAATTATTCTGGAACCTCCAGGATTCGAACCTGGGATCACAGTCCAGGCAGTGGCCTGCGCTAGCTACGCGTATTCTGAGACGGCTACTATAAAAGTAATATTACTACTACTAATTTTCACTATATTAGCCTCTGTGAAGTCCACCGCTGTGGCCTCGAGATAGCGTGCTGCCTCGTCACGCAGGGGGCCCGGGTTCGATTCGCGGTCGGAACAGGCTCCTCTAAGGTTTATTCGGGGTTTTTCCTCACCTGTAAGACAAATGTGAGGAAGCTGAGGGCCCAACGGTCCCCGAAAATCATCCGGCCATCATTATCATCCTTATCATTATCATCCTTCACCGGTGTGGAAAGCAACGGGAAGCTACCACATCTGTAATTCCCAAGTAAAGCTGCAAAGCATAGCATGAAAATGCTATGATTGCAGTGAAAGACCTGCTCTCGGGCAGAATTACTATGGGTGGATGGAGCCTCTGTGAAATATTTGGGTTAGGAGAGTGCATTAAAATCCTTCTCTAACAGGATTGTCTCCCTACACTGAGAATCTTTACAATGCACTTAAACTCTGGAGAGTCCATTCATTCTATGGATTTTTGTTATAAATTAGAAGTTGTAAGGTTTGTGACACTAAGGCTATCACGAAGAGCTCTTGTGCACTTAAGCCATCATAAAGTCATTTTGTTTCTCACGTTAATCGAAGAGAACTCGAATTTAGATTCTGGGCATATCGATTTGTCTGGCATCGGATTATGTCTCTCCTTAAAACGCATTTATTTGTTTTGTCCTTGAATGCTGCCTTCGCAGTCAGCGCTAAAATCCTCTGATGCTATGCCTTAGGTCTATAAATCTTACCTCCACCAATAACTTTATTTCTTTTTTATTCTTAGTCTCGTTTCTGTAATAGAACCCAAAAGTGGTCATTACCATCATTCCCAAACATCTTCTTTTAATAACCAGGGAGCGGGGTTCTAGTAAGTATGAAGTTAAGAATGCACGGACTATAAGGAGGGAGGACGCACCTGTGACCTTGCAGTGTTCAATATAAACAAAATTATGTTCGGTGGAAGGTTTATACCCTGCTTCAAAAACAATTACACCAGGATAAGGAATTATAAAAAGGAAGCAAACAATAGTACTGTACGTTTAGTTATTTGTAGTGCGCAATAAAACTACTTCATTTTGAATAAGGGTTTAATGTACAGAAATATTTTCTCATACATCATGATTATAGTTATTGCAATGCACAATAATATACTTCCGAAATGTATAGTTCTTTACTACTCTGTATGCAGCGAATAAATGAAACAGTCGCTAAGAAACACTCTGTTGTAGAAGATCGAGTCCTACGCAGTACATACTCCGTGTGGCAGGTATTGTGAAGCGTCTATTTACTTACTCAAACCCCGCTCCCTGTTAATAACTTCTAACACTCGGCTGTTTTTCCATCAGAACTAAATTTCGTCTTTCCCAGCCTATCAATAACCCCTCTTTGTAATAGACCCTAAATCTTGTCTTTGCTGTTTTCCCTAAATGCACTCTTAGTATGAGGGCCATTCCATATGCCATGACAATTATTTTTTTATCAGCCAATAAAGCTGTTGGAAATAAAATTCAGTATAAACAAGTACAGGATATGTTGCACGTATGGGGAATGAAAGATTTGCATGGAAGCTTCTTGTAGGAAAGCCAGAGGGAAAACGCCCAGTTGGTAGACCAAGAATGAGGCGGGAGAATAACATTAACTATGATTTGAGGGAAGTAGATTATACAGGGAATGATTGGAAAGCATTAGCTCAGGATAGGGATGTATGGAGAGTTTATGTCCGTGCGGCCATGAACCTACGGGTTCGATAGTGCCAGCGAGTAAGTAAGTAAGTAAGTACAAACAAGTGAGAGTCCCTGGAATCTCCTTCACAATGGTGGTTCAAAAGTGGAATCCAGATACAGCAGCATATGGGTAAAGGACATTGAAAGATGCGTAAATAGAATCCATTGTTTTATATGTGAAGAAAAAAAATAATATTCATATAACCCAGAGCTAACACCCTTCAAAATAATAATTGAAGATGCGACTGCATGTGAAGTAGTTTACAAACAGGGAGGATATCTTAACAGTGTTTCAACGAAGAAAGGTGTACATGGACAAATCACAAACAGCTAATGGTATTCAACACTTTCCTTATCATTGGCAAAAATGTGTATCGGCCTTGGAGGATTATTTTGAAGGGTGTTAGCTCTGGTTATATGAATATTATTATTTTTTCTTCACATGTCCATCCATAGTAATTCTGCCCGAGGGCAGGTTCTTCACTGCAATCATAGCATTTTCATGCTATGCTTGCAGCTTTACTAGAGAATTGTAGGTGTGGTAGCTTCCCGTTGCTTTCCACACCGGTGAAGGATGATGATGATAATGATAAGGATGAAGATGATGGCCATATGATTTCGGGGACCGTTTGGGCCTTAAAGTTTTCCTGACATTTGTCTTACAGGTGAGGAAAAACCCCGATAAAAACCTCACCCAGGAAAACTGCCCCGACCGGGGATCAGCTGCGTGACAAGGCAGCACGCTATCTCGAGACCACAGCGGTGGTGTAATAGAAGTAAAACAATTTCTATTTACGCATCTTTCAATGTCCTTTACCCGCACGCTGCTGTATCTGGATCCACGTTTGTACCACCATTGTGAAGGACATTCCAGGGGCTCTCATTTGTAAAAACTGAATTTTGTTTCCTGTAGCTTTATTGGCTGATAAAATAATAATTGCCATGACTTATGATATGACCCTCGTATTAGCCATAAATGTAATCTTTTCCAATACCTCTAAATATGGTTTCCGCTGGCAGCTGTCTCTGGTGGTATAAGATATCACTATAGATGTGACAATACAATTTATTATTTAAATAAGCGCTTTGCTCATGGATCTAGTTATGGACACGTGCCGCTGAAGGCGCTACGTGAAGTTTTGCACTTGTTTTTGTAGTCTTGGTTGGCGGGCAGGCGGGCGATAACATTGCGCAGTTGTCAGATTGAATCGTATCCACGACAACTAGTCGATCCCTCCAGTACTCGCTGGTGGGTGGTTGTGTCAAGTTGCTGTTCGCGCACGTTTTACGCGCCCGTGCCACAACATTAAACACAATTAACCAGTCTCATCATTTTACATTCATGGACTTGGTTAAATAAACGTCCGGCAGTAAAAGAACACCAATAAAGAAGGCCAGTCTTATCGCTGACAGGTAGTTTGGAGGAGGGAGGGAGGTTGTCTCTAACCTCCAGATTTCATCTGTCAAACGGTGAGTTTGTTTTCATTTCGTTCTTATAATTAGCGTAACTGTCGGGGCAGTAAGGGCATTTGCGCTACGCCATGAGTGTTTATTTTATAAATAGCGTGCAAATTATAATTATATATATATATTGTAATGAAGGCTGTATAAGCTATTTATTAAATTATTTATGAATTGTATTATCTTCATTAGTTATTATAAACTCTAGATACTGATTAATGTAAATATCATAAAGACATTATAGGCATAATACATTATATATATATATATATATATATATATATAATGCTAATGTCAAAATTAAATTACAACATAATACAGAGTATCCCATTCATACTTCACACATTTTAATTAATCTTAACTAACAAAGTATGCGGAATTATGAAATGAGGCCGGTATTAAACGAAACAAACTCAAAGAATTTTCATTGCCACACACTAAAACACCTCTATATGTGCACAATTAGTAGCACGAATAATATCATATCTGTATTCGATTTCTTGCCACGTTCTGTCCAACATGTCCATTGGTACTGTTGCAATTGTGTAAAGGATACGGGTTCGTAAATCATGATGATCTTGTACTGGAGTCGCCAACACACGGTCTTTTACATACACCCAGAGGAAGAAGTCCAGTGGAGTGATGTCTGGCGAATTTGGTTTTATGTCATTATTGTCCAACATGCGATAGATGAATTAACTGCAACAATGAAAACAAAAGTTCTTTGAGTTTCTCTTTATTTTAATACCAACGTCATTTCATAATTCCGCATAATTTGAGAGTTATGATTAATTAAAATGTGGCAGGTTTCAATGGGACACGATGTATATTTCGAAACACTTGGGTTTCAAATTCGATAAAGAATATAGACGGACATAATTTAATAGGTAAAATGTGAAGAACATCTAAGTGCTTGAAGGAGAAACAGCAAAACCCGGTTAAGAAAACTGACACTAAAGATTAAGCAATTAGGACCCTTTACTTCACGTTAACCATGTGACATCTTGTACTTTCGTCCAGAAGCATGTTAATTATTATAAAAATATTTTTATGTATTACTTTTTAAAGCATATTTTTATACAATATAATATTCTTCTGGGATGTGGTCGGTTTTATGTCTCTCACATTTCTACACTTACATTCTTATGCCACTGATGCACTAAACACTTGTAAACACGTTTTGTACTGTTTTAAACATTTTGCAATGATCTTCAAGCTTTCTTCACAATATTTTATATTTATATATTTACGTAAAACATGATCGTGGATACATCACTTCCTTGCTACTTTCCCATGTTGTTCCAACGTTGCCACCATTTGAAAATAATTTAAAACTATATTTAGTGTTAGTGTACGTAAAATTAGTTTATAGTTCATTAAATAGTACACATGTAAATTGCTTTGTTACGTTAGGAAATGGGAAGTTGGTTTACGTCCATTTTTAAGCATTTGGGAAGAAATAATATGCATGTAAATTGTTTTGTTTAGTAAGAAAATGGCAAGTTAGTTAACGTCCATTTTTTTTTTTGCATTTGGAAATTTATTCCCAAAGTTGGTGACGCCGACTACCGGAGTCTATATTAACCATTACAGCAACTCGCGCATGCGCGCTGCGATTCTGTGGAACTTAGAAGAATTCCTGAGAGACATAAAACCGACTTTTTCCTTCTTCTGTAAGTGTGTTTGTCACTCTGCTCCTCCAAAACGACTGGATCGATTTTGATTAAATTTTTTGTGGCTCTCTGATTAAATTGGACCCTCTAAAACCATTAGATATAGGAGTTCACCTGAAGTGGAAATTTAAAAATCGCTCTAGTGGTCACATTTTTTCGATGTTTCACAACGAAACTCAGTATATCGTATTAAAATTAACCGAGGTAGGCATTATCTAAAAATGAGTGAAATTCGACAATTAGAAGTGGAGGTTTATTTGAAACCCGAAATTAAAAACTGATTAAACGACTTTGATGAAATTTTTGTGTATGTGTTTGAGTGGGTCCGTGGATACTTTTGATTCACAATTGAACTCGGAGGTGGAGATGCGATCGGGTTATAGGATTTTTTTTATGTCATCTTCATTATCTACATATTCCGCGTGACAACAATGTGACGTCATCATGCACGCTTAATAGATGGCAGCAAGGCGTTTTATTGCGAACTTGTTATTTAGTGAATTTTATGGTAAAAATGTAACTTATATTTTTATCGTCCGGCCATGACACGAAAATTGAACGTTCGGACAGGACAAAGTCTGGCGTGTCCACTAGTGTATGTATGTATATATATATATATATATATATATATATATATATATAATTGTGTGTGTGCTTTAAAAACATGTAGGCCCTAATATATACACCGTGTCACATTCAAACCTCCCACATTTTAATTAATCATAACTCTCAAATTATGCGGAATTATGAAATGACGTTGGTATTAAAAGAAAGAGAAACTCAAAGAATTTTTGTTTTCATTGTTGAAATTAATTCATCTGTCGCATGTTGGACAATAATGACATAAAACCACATTCGCCAGACACACTCCACTGGACTTCTTCCTCTGGGGTATGTAAAAGACCGTGTGTTTGCGACTCCAGTACAAGATCTTCATGATTTACGAACCCGTATCCTTGATACAATTGCAACAGAACATGTTGGACATGTTGGACAGAACGTGGCACGAAATTGAATACAGATTTAATATTGTTCGTGCTACAAATGGTGCACATATAGAGGTGTTTTAGTGTATGGGGATGTGTAGCAATGAAAATTCTTTTGAGTTTCTGTTTCGTTTAATACCGGCCTCATTTCATAATTCCGCATACTTTGTTAGTTATGATTAATTAAAATGTGGGCGGTTTGAATGGGACACCCTGTATTTTAATATTTATATTTTTATAGGCCTGTATATATAGGTTAAACTCGGCTAATTTTGTGACACAGATAATTTCGTTATATTTTTTCTTTTGTTTGTAATGAAGTTGTACTAGCAAGAAAAATTCTTTTCTGTCTCGTAGATGGTAGAAAGTCTACTTTCTTGTTGTGTTTTCATATTTGTGATAACATCGTTTCTTGGATGTATTTTAAGTTAACTTGTAGAGGAGGTGTTTTCTTCATGATAGCAGTTGTTTATTAGATTTAATACTTGTCCGTGTTTGAAGACATTTTTGAGTAGATATTCTTCGACACTAAAAGTGAACCATGGATACAATGTCGAAAATATGATCTGTGGTTCCATGAAAAGTGTCAAGGGTTGACTGTTTATAAATGGGATTTTAAAAGCATTGGATGTAACGTATAGAGTGATTAAAAAGTTTGTCACGAATTTACTATCACGAAATTATCTGAGTTGTTCAAACCTCCATAAAAAAACAGATATATAATTTATGTGACTATTTAACTCATGCCACAAATGCTAGTCAATGACCAATCACGTTTCAATGTACATTGTTTTACAACCAATGACAGTCGTGTTTCACCTCGCTCTTTATCGATTTCTCTTTGTCAGCTCCTCGTTTGTGATAAAGAAAGCTCCTCCTTTTTAATGTTCTGAAACAAGTCAAAGCATTATTTTGCTCCAACAAATACATTGAATATAGCAAATAATGAAAAGATTTCTTGATTTTACTGAGTTGTTTACTAAAAAAATAAATGAATAACCCGTAATGTTGATTATGATATATAGTTTGATGTGTTTAATTATTTCTCCACTTGGGTGCACTCTTACAATATTGCGATCTTATTTGGCAATAAATAATATGATCAAGCAGCAGTGAATGAATATAACCTCACATTTCTGATTTGTTTTCAAACATCGCCGTTGACATTAAATATATAAATATTTTAAAATAACTATAGTCAAACAATGATTTGTGAGTAAACAGCTTAATTTTATTCGTTAAATAGTCCTAACAAATGCCACTCTTGATTTCCAAATTCTATAGATAAATTCACTCCTCACTTCGTGAGTCGTGAATTTATTGATAATTTGGATATCACTCGTGGCATTATTTATGACAAATTATATATTCGACAACTCAGCATATAGGCTATATTTAATTTATATATCGTTAACTTTAATATTCCTAAGACTCTAATCAGACATTTTCATAATATTAAGGTATAATAGTCTAAATGCTTAGTATCACGAAATTAGCGAAGTTTGATATATATCATCATCATCATGAACAAATTCGTTTTAGGCCATGTGGCCTGTACGGTAAACCTAGCGAAGATGGTCTTGATCTTTCCACCGATGTTTTGGTCTTCCTTGGTCCCATGTCCAGTTGGGGTATATTGGAATGCCAATTTTGGAAGTCTATTTCTTGCCATTCTCCACAGATGATTTTACCATTCTTGTTGGTATCTTTGTATATCTTCATTTAAACTTGTTACTCCAAGTTTTCCTCTGATAACAGTGTTCCTTTGGTGATCCAGTCTATTAGGGCCTAACTCCTAACAATGATCGTAAGAAGCGCATTTGGCTTAGTTGAAGTTTATGAGAGTTTCTTTTATTTAAAATCCAAATTTCACTTCCGTATTTTAGAGCAGCTTTTGACGTGATGTTATATAATCTTAGTTTTGTCTCTGTCCTCATCTGTTTACCAAAATTATATATATATATATATATATATATATATATATATATATGTGTGTGTGTGTGTGTGTGTGTGTGTGTGTGCGTGCGTTGCACACCGACTTTGCTCATAATTTTATTTAAAATAATGTTTTATAACTTTGTAGCTGTTTATTTTAAAATCTTTACATAAATAAAATTAAAATAATCAAGATCTATGTACAATAAATAATTCTATACACACATCAATTCACACAAACAAGTGTTTCAAAATTGCTGTGATCATTCATTTTCAGCATTTATACGGCGCGGCGTGATACGATGTTTGTCCTTCCATTTTAATTCTCTGGCTGTTTATTATGCAGAGAATAAATTCATTAAACCGAATACATTTATCTGATAATAGAGATGTTAACACACAATTAATCTGAGATTGGGAGCTCATGGTCTCGGATAAAATGCCTGAATTATCAGTTGTTATAGTAGTTCGTATTTGATATTTATAATCCAGAATTAAAACCGAGTGTACATGATGGAGATATTGATTAGGGATTGGATGAATCTAATAAGATACAATCAACTGTATTAAAAACTTTAGCTTTTAAAGAATAATTCATTTGAAAACATAATTGATTAGTTTTTGATAGTTGGATTTCATCCAATCCTTAATTATGTTCCGAAGCCATTTTATACTAATTTTCCGTTCGGCGATGTGTATTTGAGCTTTTAGTAATGGAAGCTTTCCAGATACCAACTTATGTGTGACACAATTAGGCGAAAACTTGGAAATAAAACGAGAAAGGAAACACAGTTGAAATTTTACAAGATTATGGCAGTCCCTACTCTATTATATGGCAGTGAGAACTGGGTCCTGAGACAGAAAGAAATTAAGAATATCCAATCGACCAGAAAATAAATTTTTACGAGCAGTTAAGGGATGTACAAGACGATATCATATAAGGAATGAAACTATAAGAGAATAGTTAGGAGTAATGCCAATTACACATCAAATCTGTAATTACAAGAAGCGATGGACTGAACGCCTTCAACGAATGGATAACAACAGATTTCCGAAACAGGCTTGGATGTACAAACCACGAGGGAGAAGAGATCCTGGCAGACCAAGAAAGCGATGGAGTGTTGAGCCGGAACAGGCCATGGAGCCTATTCGTGAATATGATGAGACATTTTATACCATTGCAGCTTGTAGGCCTACCCATTCAGGACCAAATTAAATTACTAATCCCAAAGAAAGTCCCTAATGTGTAAATTTTATTTATTTTTTCTTTCTACATTCGTATTTTAGTCATGTAAGCTGAATACGGCATTCAGTATTCTGGAGAAGATGTAAACCAATAAATTGTAGCTTTACCATGAAACACTTAAACTCTGGCTAATTTACTAGAATTAACCATTTAATTTAATAAGCTTACAAAAAATATCAGTCTAGCTTTGAATTAATCCACCTACTCGAATTACTCAAATCTCATTAGGTTGGTAGCATGAGATGTAATGAAAAATAGTTTGCAAACTGTGGCCTGCTCCTAATGTGCATTATTGAGCGATTTGAGCTACAATAGCCAAACTTATATCATGAACATTTTTAATGCAATTTATATAGATACGCTCTATGGACAAAATCAATATTTTCCTTACACTTCCATAATTTCTTCCAGATCACCCATAAGATCTGAGTTACGCAAAAAAAAAAAAGCGATCTCACTTCAGGCTTTAAGAGATCTTTGGTGTAGTAAGAGGTTAATGCTTATATGATTTTCGATATAGTAATCAGCCCTGGATGTGGCCGTCTTTACTCCCAGAACAGTCTGGTACTTATTTCCACTGGAGGCTGAGTCAATTCCAGGTCAATAGTGCCGCCAGAAGGTTTAGGTCACCGGGAATTGAACACTCGGCCCTTCGGCTTGTAGCGTATTGCCTTAACCAACTCCGCTACTGCATGCCTCTAAGTTATGTGAACTTAAAAATTGACCTTAAAATTCTGATTTGTAAGACATTTCATTTAAAACTCTATAGAAATTATAACCTTGGCTATGGGATTGATGTTTGAATTAATGTTCCCAGGATGAGTGTAAAAATGGAATATATTGAGTGAATTATCAATGAGTTGATTCTTCTTGGAGGAATTAGTAAGCCTGAAAAATTACTAAGTTAATAGCCGGACATCGAATTTCATACTATTTCATTTTAATATAATTTAAGAACCTACTGAAAACTGAGTTAAGTTTGTCTGAAAACCTGAATTCCTTCTTAAATTGTTCGTCTGGAATCCCTCTATAAAATCTTATCTGACAAATTTCTTCGGTTTAATTAATTTGGAGCATATATATATATATATATATATATATATATATATAAGCGTCTATTATAGAGAGGAGTAAACAACGAAGATTTATTTAAATGTATGGTTATTGCAAACAACAGAAATCATGTGAATCTTATTTTTATACTATCTTACAAATTTTATTTCCATTAAGAAAACTTTTTAATAAATATGAAATAATTTTATAACACAGAAAATTTATAATACTATTCGATACGCAATGCGATCAGATCTGTTTTTCTGCTTCCTTCAATCGATCTAATAGGCCTAAAATTATTAATACATAGTCTTATTTATACAACTACGAATTCTATCGACTTAACTATCAAATGTTTTTGTCAGTTTTTATAAGGAACACAATGTCTTATTACTGGATATTGCAGTACTTTAATTTTCAGATATATTGTGCAGTCAAAGGGCTATATTTATTTGGAATGTTTTGTTTTTCGAAGTAAACTACACTTTGCCAATATATTGGGATGTTGGAGTGCGTGCGTCAATGTATGATGTGTCGATGTACATATTAGCATCTGTGTTCTGTGTCTAGTTAAATATATTTTTCTGTCAATCTTATAGTGGTCTAACGGATATCGTCCATACTCGATGGAATTTTTCTTCTTCTTCTACTACAAGGTTTAGGCTATGCAGCCTGTTCCGGCGAAGTTAAAAGCAGAGTCCATCTTCTACGTGGTCGGCCAACATCTCTTTGTTCCTCTGGGATTATACAGGAAGGTTCTTTTTGGTATTCTTTCGTTGTTCATTCTCATTAAGTGTTCTGTCCATTTCTTATTATTTTCGCTGATTTTATCTTCAATTTTATATATATTTAATTCTTCTCGTATAGTTTCATTCCTTATTCTATCCGCTCTTGTGCATCCTTTCACATTACGTAAAAACATAATTTCCGCAGTCTGTATCCTGCTTCTATCCCTTGATTTCATTATCCAATTTTCACTTCCATACAACAACAAAGGAACAGCCATTGTTTTATATAATTTAAGTTTCGTATCTTTCCTTGTTTTCCGACCTAAGGTTCTTTTTATGGTTCCACAAATAGCCTGAAATTTATTTACTTTATTTTCTATATCTTTATTTTCTCTATAAGTTATATCACATCCTAAATATTGGAAATGTGATACTTGTTCTATTATTTTGTTATCCAGTACAATTTTTGATCTAATTCCGTATTTACCAATAAATGCCATTACTTTTGACTTATTTATTGATATTTTACAATTATATCTATTGGCTATTAATTTAAATTTATATGCTAACA
Organism: Diploptera punctata; assembly: GCA_030220185.1. Classification (NCBI taxonomy): domain Eukaryota; kingdom Metazoa; phylum Arthropoda; class Insecta; order Blattodea; family Blaberidae; genus Diploptera; species Diploptera punctata. The sequence continues at coordinate 487,346 of JASPKZ010000809.1, forward strand.
TTTGGAGCTCATTTTCAGATTCTGCTAAAAGTACAACATCGTCAGCGAATAATAAAGCATTTATTTGATCTTTATTATCAATTAATATTCCTTCATTAGTTAAAACCTTCTTCCATTCTTTTAGGATATCGTCCATATAAATATTAAATAATATAGGTGAGAGTGAACACCCTTGTCGTACTCCTTGGTTTATTTTAAAAAATGTCTTATTTTTTGTCGATGGAATTTTTGGAGGTAAAATTGAGGACGCGGTTTCTTTATAGGTCTATTGGAAGTTAAAAGTAGTCGGGATCGTGTCATTGGACACATGCAAACTCGTTTAAAAGAAACCATGAAATGCATAGTTTCTGGATGTAAAAGCTATAATAGACTTGTACCAGGTGCAGGAGACCTTCAACTCACAAAACATGCCGTAGAGTTTTTAAAAAATAATCATATAAATATTGATAGGCCCTACTTAAAAAAGATCATCAACATCATCGTCCTTTCAAGTATTAGGCCCAGTGGCCCGTTACGGTCTCCCGCCATCTCCGAAAAGGTCGACCCACAGATCTTCTGCCTCGAGGAATGTAGTGAAGAATTTGTTTTGGTATTCTGTGACGATCCATGCGCTGAATATGGGCTAGCCAATTGTTTCTATATTCTTGGAGGTATTCAGATATAGGTACGATGTTTAACTCTCTGGCTATTGTTGAATTTCTTTGGTGGTCTAGAAGGCTATAACCTGCAGTTCGTTGCAGAAATTTCATCTCCGTGGCTGTAATATGACGATCATCCTGAGTTCTGATGGTCCAAGCTTCACTGCCATAACAGATTATGGGTCTAGCGAGAATTTTATAGATTTTCATTCTTGTGTGTCTCTGCACTTTTGATGGTTTAAAAACTTGGTTGATAATTCTTAAAGCTTTATTATAGTTTTGTATTTTAAAGGATATATCACATTCCTCATTATATCCTAAGTATTTAAATGAATTAACTTGCTCTAATATTGAATTCTGAATACAAATTTTACTTCTTACTGGGAATTTCCCTTGAAAGGCCATATGAAAGAAGATATGCGTTATAATAAAATAAAACGATACCGGGAAAATAGAAGCCGTTTCAAGTTGACTAGTGTCTAATGGTAATGCATTGGTCATGAACTCGAAGGTCGCAGGTTCAAAACCCAGTCAAGGTTAGTGAATTTTTCAGTTAATTAAATCCAGAGCATATAGAACATTTGCGTATTGAGAACAAGTCTTTTATCTTTAAAGTTGTAATATCACAACTGCAGAATATTAAAAAATATCAAATTAGTACCTGATAAATCACCCGTCCGCAACTGAAAGTTCTCATAGAAAACTTCAAGTAGTTAAAATAGGTCTTTCAAAATAATGTTTCATATTTTAACTTCTTGGCGAAGTTTTCTAAGAGAACTTTATTTTATTTGAGGACAACTGATTTATCAGGTTTTATTTTTTTAATATTTTAATACATAACCTCAACGGTGCTTTAAAATGAATTTAAAGGTATTGATCACTGCAGAAGCTAAAACAACTGTAGGCTAAATGAAAATAATAAATGATAAACAAACTAACTTAAATAGACTATAAATAAGCAGTGTAACATAGCCTATAACTTAAATAAATAATAGTTAAAAAAAAACTAAAACAACACGCTTTATTAGAAAACCAAGCTAAAAAATGAAAAATAATTTTTATTTCCAACACGCTTCGGATAAAATTAAAGTGGTCAACAAAAAAAAAATCATCTCCAACACATCTAGAATAAAACTAGAGTTATCTACAAAAAAATAATAATTTTACCATCAAAAGCGTGGGGTGCTTTTTACGTTTTCTTCTTAGAGACTTTACTTTTACCAATATCTGTTTATTATCAAATATATTAATTGATATAGAGCACCCCACTCTTTTGATGATAAAATTATTTTTTGTAGATAACTCTAGTTTTATTCTAGATGTGTTGGAGATGATTTTTTTGTTGGCCACTTTAATTTTATCCCAAGCATGTTGTAAATTTTATTTTTCATTTTTTAGTTCGGTTTTCTAATAAAGCGTGTTGTTTTAGTTTTTTAAACTATTATTTGTTTTTATTTTTTATTTTCAAATAAAGCGTGTTGTTTAATTTTTTAACTATTTTTTTATTTTTGGTTTAATTGATTGTCATAAACCGGAATCCCATGAAAATTTAATTGCTTATGATATTTTTAGTGTCTAGGCACGAATATAATTATATTTTTTAAAATTATTATCTAACATTATTATAATATTTTTGAATATTTTAATATAGATAAATAGTTACAGTTAATCGTACCTTCTCATATTTTTTGGATAAATTACAATGTGGTAAGTTTACAAAATTGTCATTAATATTTTACAGAATAAGATAAAAATGTAAATATCTTTAAATTCGATAGTATTTTAGTATGAGCTAAAAGTAATAAGTGATCCCACAACAGGCCTCAGGAGGCCCTTGGGGTAGTAGGAGGTTAAGGCTCCCACTTTTTCTAGACAATCGGCACTTTATGTCAGCCGGGTTGTCAGCTCTGCGTGACGGCCGCCTTTATCCCCAGAACAAGCGTCTGGTACTCATTTTCGTTAGGGGCTGAGTCGACCCCAGGGTCATAGTGCCGCCAGAGGGTTTGGGTCAGTTTAAAAATCCTGACTCTTCTAAAAAATCCTCCGGGCCAGATTTGAACCAGCGACCTATGGATTACTGAAATTATATACCACTACAGTCCACCACTCTACCAACTGAGCTACCAGAGGATATAATATTGATTTCTTACAACGATGGACTAAAAAGTCGATATGTTCGCAACCTATTATATATTATATATTATTTATGAAATTATTGAATTCTCATTGGTCTTTTACAAGTATACAAAGTTTCAAGTCGATCCATTGTTTTTGAGTGGGTGAAAATCGTGTTATAAGATTCCCTTACATAGATAGATAGAGGTCAATCTAATATAAAGCGTGTAAAATCAGCAACTTATTTAAGAGAAACTAATAATACACTTTACTCTGTAACTTTTGAACACACTGTGCTGCTATGAATGTAAAGACATGTTTGGTACTAACATACAGATTACATCAGTCTGTTTCATCTTCATTTCTTTGGATATTTTGTTTTATGTAGTCAGATTCACCTTTTGCTCACTGTTGAATGCTTAACATATGGTGTAGGAGTAAAAAATATGTTAATTATGGAGGCGGATTCTTACAAAACAATCCACATTATTAGCATTAATTTGACGTTAGATGCAAAAGTCTTGTATGACGTGTACTTAAATAGCAAACTGGGAAATCTTAAGTACCGGTCTTTTGATCCCATAAAATTTCTGGCGAAATTCCAAGAGCTGCAAGAATAATAACTAGACCTATAAAACCGGCTCTTCGATTAAGAATAAACCCGCATACTTTATCCAAGAAGTTTAAAAATAAATATGATTACCATTAAAATGTATTATTTTAATATAGAAACCAGACAAAATATTCTGAACCGAATAAGTTGACTTAACATTCCAGACGCCTACCTGGTAAAACCTAGTTCAAATTCAGGGGCTCGAAAACCTGCCTAGGATCGCTATTTTCATTGCATGACTAAAGATAATTTGAATTCGCCATTGTTTGACTTTATTCGTAAAGATGTTTTTATTTCCTTAGGTAGATATTTAACATTTGAGAACATTAGCGTCGAAATTTATATCAGGGCGTATAAGAGCTGATAATTTTTGCTCAGAGGTTTTTATTTTAGGCTTCAGGTTCTTTTACGTGCAATAAAATTTGACATGCAGCTCACGCCTTTACTTCCCTTCAGAAGGAAGTCACACTCCGGATTTTTACCTCTTTGAAAAATCCAACGATCAAGAAGAACATGGGTGTGATGATATAGGGACTTCTTAAAGTATCGGGAAGTGACGTGGGTAAGTGTAAGATGTCCTTAAATGGAAAGGTAACTGAAAACCCTCAACAACTACTAAGGTGAAAGAGGATTGGACTAAGAAAGTAAAAATCCATCTACCCCGGCTGATTTGAATTGTCGAACTCGGAACCCGATGTGAACATGATAACCCTAATGCAACGGAACCGACTCTTAACCTGTTTTTGTGAAGTACACAATAATAGTAATAGTAATAATAATAATAATAATAATAATAATAATAATAATAATAATAATAATAATAATAATAATAATAATAAAGTTCCGCGATGTGGCCGAGCGGTCTAACACGTCAGTGCCTTGGTGTAGAGCTAAGGAACGCGCGTTAGTTCGAGTCTCCATGGAATAAGAAATTTTCTCGTGTAATTTCGGCCATATGGGAATGGTGTATACCCAGCATTGTGAGATATTTAGGTAACTACGATAAGTAGCAGCTTCAGGTTGCAAACACCATGTATAATGGCTGGGAAATCCGACATACTGATCACAAGTTACTCCTATATTTGATTGTTGATCTTCTACCTCTGTGATTTATACACGTGGATGTGACTACAGCAGCCGTCTGATGAGAAAGATACGCTTGTCACAGCATAGGTGAAATAACACCGCCTTTCAATTGGGGGATAAAGACCATACCCATATATGCTAGGTTTATTTCAGAAAATCATTAATTTCACTTAATTATAGAAGAATGAGCAGTGATTCTGTTTGAAAGGTTATCAAGACTACCAGATAATGAATACTGGACTAGATATGATAATGCTGTCCGCAACCTGAAAACTCAATCAGATTACATTCAAAAAATCATAAAACTACAGAAAAAACTCGCATTAAAGCCACAGCAGCAGTCTTCTACTCCCACCAAATCATTTAGCCTTAAGAGAGAGAACATTTTATATTCACCTCATCAATGATATTCAAAAGAAAGAAACAAACCCAATTGAAATCAAAGAGTCAGCTCTAAGACAGTGTACAAATGGTACCCAAAGGGAAATTGGTTCCATGTGTTCAGCCATGGATCCTACGTAAGTGATGAGACAAATCTGGAAGCAAGTATCTTCCGTGATCTTTCCAGCTTCTTTGCCGCAGCCGGTCATAGATCAGCATTTGATGGAGAAGTCGATGCAATCAGAATTGCTCTAAAACAGTCATCTTATTTCCATATTCAGTTTGATAATGCAGATATATTCATTGACTCTATAAATCAGCAATTCAAGGCATTACAAATTAAGAAGTTCCGATATCACCCGAAATCAAACTGTGTTAAAAATTTACCAAAACTGAATTCCAAAAATAAAAGTATCATCCTCCAGTGGATTCCAGGATACTGCGTAGTTGAAGGAAATTATGTTGCTGTCGTTCTAGCGAAGAAATGTTGTGAGACGAGTAGACCCTATAAAGTTTAATAATTGTATTATTGTAATATGGAGTATTTGAGAATAAAGTTCTTAGGAAAATTTTTGGACGAAAGAGAGATGAAGAGGCAGGTGAATGGAGAAGGCTATATAACAGTGAACTACATGGTCTTTATAGGAAGCCAGATATAATAAGAACAGTTAAATCTCGTAGACTGCGATGGGCAGGGCTTGTGGCACGAATGGAGGAATGAAAGACGTGTATGGAAGCTTCTTGTAGGAAAATCAGAGAGAAAACGTCCAGTTGGTAGATCAAGGATGAAGTGGGAGAATAACATTAACTATGATTTGTGTGAAGTAGAATATACTGGGAATGATTAGAAAACATTACCTCATGATAGAGATGTATGGAGAGATTGTGTCCGCGCGGCCATGAACCTGTGGGTTCGATAGTGTCAGTAAGTTAGTTAATTTGTTGGACTCATTGATTTCATTTTAAAATTATTTTGTGAGATGATGGGAAGATAAGAATAACTCCTTTTTTTTTTTTTTGCTAGCATTAATTTATGGCTAATGGGTCCAATTATTTTGATTAAAAGACCAAATTATCTTAGGGATAACAGCGTAATTTTGATTGAGTTCAGGGTCCTGCAACTCTACAAGAAGCAAATATATTCATTTGGAAATTCATCTCACGCTCCCACGAACGCGAAATTTCAAACAAGAACAGCAATCAAAGAATGAAGATATGCTATCAAAAACACCCCAAACAGTTTAAGAAGTGTAGCAATTAGAGTTTTCCGTCTGTCAAAAAACTACAACTGTCTTCTACATCACCTTCACAGCATTGGAGTGATAGCAAAGTCAATGTGAGAGTTGGGAGAAGTTATGAACAGGACCCACTTGATGTATTGCCCTGGACTATTACTCGACAACGTTAACTTTCAATGCGGAAAAACTGGGAACTAAAAGAATATGGTAAGGGTGAGTAGGGGTTGGAGGTAGTAGACCCTTGTCTCAGGTTGCAGTGACAGTGTTAATTATCCGTCAGTCGTGTACAGTCAGTTGTTAGTGACAATGTAAAGTGCGAAAGATAGTCCCTTTATTCGCAGTATATACACAAGTGAGTATGCCAGACAGTTCTTGAAAGTCAGAGCTGATATAATTTCTCTGTACGTCACATTTACAGAAACCCGTAGACATACAATCTCCGATGATCTTTCATTAATTTCATCTCCTATTTCAAGTAGGTTTAGCACTATATTTAGCCACTGATTATACCACTTGCCCAGTCATTCGCTTGTACCAACGGTGGAAGGAGACACTTTTCCCCTCTTCAACACTAGCGCCATTGCTTCCCCTCACCGGCTAAATGTTAATGCGGTCGAGTAATAAATCAGAACTTTAAAGTAGTAGACACTGTGAAGCCAGAAATGAAAGTGGACAATAACTTTAGTTTAAAAATTCTGCTATTAGAATGAATGAATGCATGAATTAATAAGAAATAGCACTTTTATTTCACGGAAGTAAATATCAGTAAAACTAAATATATGGTCACACGTAGAAATACATTATATAATGGAAATGGACAGCTAATGACAAATGAGGGAAATTTTGAGGAATTGGCTGAATTCAGGTACCTAGGAACAATAATCACAAATAGGAATGAGATGCACAAAGATATTAAACATAGGCTCAATTCTGGAAATGCATGCTATTATGCATTGCAGAGACTTTTGATGTCCCAACTCCTTTCAAAAAACATTAAGCTGAAAATATATAAAACTATTATTCTACCAGTTATATTATATGGGTGCGAAACATGGACTCTTACTTTAAGGGAGGAAAGGAGATTACGAGTATTTGAGAATAAAGTTTTTAGGAAAATTTTTGTTCCAAAGAGAGATGAACAGACAGGTGAATGGAGAAGACTACATAACAATGAACTACATGGTCTTTATAGGAAGCCAGATATAATAAGAACAGTTAAGTCCCGTAGACTGCGATGGGCAGGACATGTTGCGCGTATGGGGAATGAAAGACGTGCATGGAAACTTCTTGTAGGAAAGCCAGAAGGAAAACGCCCAGTTGGTAGACCAAGAATGAGGTGGGAGAACAACATTAACTCTGATTTGAGGGAAGTAGATTATACAGGGAATGATTGGAAAGCATTAGCTCAGGATAGGAATGTATGGAGAGCTTATGTCCGTGCGGCCATGAACCTACGGGTTCGATAGTGCCAGTGAGTAAGTAAGTAAGTAAGTAAGCTATATTTTATATCTACAGCTGACAAAAATGCATTTAATATCTTATGCTAAACATTAAATTATTGTCATTACTTTTTTCTTTTTCTGTTGTCCGTGTTTCCGCCATCTTGCTGTCCTTTTCTTCAGAATTGGACTGGATTCAGGTGTTGCTGAATTCGTAATCGTATACTGGATTCGTTCGTTATGAGTAATAGTATATTAGGATGCAAGGTTGGGAAGTGGTATTTACAGAATTGAGGAAAATGTTTAAAAACCGAGCGATAGTGAGGTTTTTAATTTCCAAGATTCTGTAAAACACTTCACAAACATGCGTAGTACATTATTTTTTTGCGCGATGGTGTTTTCAAAATAATAAATAGTAGTAAAATAATAATATCTTTGTTAGAAATATGTGAGTTCATTATAAACAATTGAGTAACGTTAACAGTGTGGGCAATGTTTATTAGTTGAAAGTACAGAAGGCCGTGAGACCATTATTATTGATAAAATAGCCGCAAGTACGTATTTATTGTTTTATATTGTTTGAAATGAAGTTCAATTAATTTAAAATGCAGTGATTTGTTTCGTATAATTTATATTAACACTACCTTTTGGATATTTTTTGTATATACGATTGTATGTAATATACTTAGAGGGCAGTGGTTTTACTTCCCGCACGTGGGCGTAAATATAATATTACAGTATAGTTATTTAGGTTGGCAATCCCGAAATGTAGGAAGTTGAACTTTCAATCATGGTCGTCATTGCTGTAAGTACGACAAAACGCACTATCGCTCAAAAATATTATTAATGTAGTTTTGATGATTGTTACATAGGAAATACAGTCGAACAATAGAATATAGAAAGAATGAATGAACATCCGCTACTACAAACTAAAGGAATATAATAAATCAGTCTTTGTTTTACATTCAGATGAAACAAAACACAAGACTTTGACTTGACTAAAATGGAGAAAAAAGATTCGTCGATTCAGGGAAGATGCATACCTTTCATAAGAGACGAAGATATAGAAATCTTCGAATTTTTTTTCTAAATTCGAAGTACTCTTGAAGCTCTGAATCAAGGCTATAGCATATGACGGAACTACGTGGATGCGGCGACATCCTGATAAGGTAGAAAGTGAGTCAAGATACTGACTGCGGAAGTCTGATATTACAGTATTTTATTAAAGTATTGTGTAATAGGTAAGGATGGATGTTCGTGCCCTAAAACCTTAAACCTTCAAAAACCTTAAAATTTGCACTGAAAATCTTATATTTATTGACATACGAGTATCACAATATTAATAAATAGATGAATGTAAATAAGTAAATCATCTACTCGTGTCCAGCTTAACTCCAGGTAGAGGGATGAGATGAAGCCCCTAATATTGAATGTGCGTGATTTCGGCCTACATGAATTTATCGGTTCATCAGGCACAATAACAGAGCAGATGAAACGCAATGGATGACATGTGTTTGCAGAAGTGGTGGAATTAAGTTCTTTGCGAGGGGCTAAATTGAGAAACTCCGATAAAAAACCTGCCCTGGATCAGATTCATCCACCACGAGCTCTAGGCCTACATGAAGCGACCGAGATGCGAACTCAGGATCCATAGATGGAAGTGCATAACCACTTGAACTGCGGGGCCGCCAAATAATAAATTGAAATAACAGTAACAATAATAATAATAATAATAATAATAATAATAATAATAATAATAATAATAATAATAATAATAATAATAATTGCAGATTTCAGGAGTATGTTGAATAGATGAAAAAATTACTTTAATCAGGTATTAAATGTGCATGACGAACAGGATATCGAAGAGGATAATTTACAGACAGTAGATATATTAATCACAGAACCAAGCGCATTACAGGTTGAATTGACGATAGAAAATTAAAGATGTATACAGCATCAGGTTCAGATGGGATCCTAGCAGAACTGACAAAATAACTCTAACTCACTGGCACTATCGAACCCGTAGGTTCATGGCCGCGCGGACATAAGCTCTCCATACATCTCTGCCCTGAGCTAATGTTTTCCAATCATTCCCTGTATAATCTAGTTCCCTCAAATCATAGTTCATGTTATTCTCCCACCAAGTGGGCGTTTTCCTTCTGATTTTCTTACGAGAAGCTTTCATGCGCATCTTTCATTCTCCATTCGTGTCACATGTCCAGCCCATCGCAGTCTACGAGACTTAACTGTTCTTATTATATCTGGCTTCCTAAAATGACCACGTAGTTCACTATTACGTAGCCTTAAGGGGGAAAAATTAATGCACAAGATACGACGGTTGCTTAGTATTATTTTGGAAAAAGAGGCTCTTCCAAATGAATGAAAAGAATCTATTATCGTACCAATCTATAAGAAAGGAGATAAAACTGATAGCAACAACTACAGGGGCATATCGTTACTTTATTAAATACATTAAACTAATGTAGGCTATCCTATACGATATATTGCGAATTAAAAATTTAATTAAATTCTATGGTATACATTGTGATTAACCAAACATTGTAGGAGCATCTCGTTACTGTCAGGCTTAGACAAGGGCTTAAACAACTTAGTATTTTTTTTTCTGTTTTGCTGTTTTTATAAAGTCTTTAAATTCAGATTGATATTTAGCTGTAAATTCAGCGATAGAATTCCTTATTGTCTTCGGATTTCTTGATGAATTATACAGTTGATACATTAACATTGGAACAGCGTGTTGTAGACACAAACGACTCGTCAACGGTCAACATTTCTGTTTTTACTTTAAGCGGCAACACTACTTTTTTCCGCTTCGAAACCAATTTTCTTTCCTTTTACTTGACATTAAAAATAGGTAACAAAGCAGAAGAGAGACGTGTTATTCAATCAAAATTATTGCAATAAATTACAAGATTAAAAAATAAAACGCCGATGTTGGTGAGGGCGGCGTTTATAATAGCGGCGCGTGAAATACGACGGCAGTGGCTTTTAACAACGAACTTTAGGCTTAGCGACAATAAGATTTTACTTTGATATTAATTTGTCCATTTGGTTTGAATCGCTCTTTGTAAAAGCCGCCTTGGCACGTGCCTGTAGTAAAAAAAGTGGTCAATGCGTTAATAGAGGATAGGCCAACTAATACTTCTAATATACCGACTGGATCCGCGAATAAAGAAATTTTAGCCGTGAATACAGGAACTGTGTCGCAATTTTTTAACCCACGAATAAGGGAACCGAGAATAAGGAACTTTTACTGTATTAATAGAAATGCATAAAATTGGATTCCATACTGTGAGAAATTGCAGTCTACCACCGTTTAGAAGTACACACTTTGCTTATTTACTTCCTCATATGAAGAATAGAGTATATTTAGAGAAAGGTACAAGAGATACAAAAATTGCAAAAAAAAAGTTGACTTAGTGTTGATGTTTTTATTTAATGACGCTCTTTAACAACTCAGGTCATTAGCGTCCCAATATAAATTTGATAGTGAAAGAACCGACAAATTTCTGTCAAAGGCCTCTTATCTCAGGCTTGAAGTTCTTTTACGCGTGGTACATTTACGTCACGAGACCCATGACTTTGATTTACTTCCAAAGGAAGCCATATTCCCATTTTTACGCCCTTAAAAAATCCATCGATATCTGCCGGAATCGAACCCTGAGTGCAACTACTAATTCACCGGAATCGACTATAAGAATCATTATTCCCTTCGTAAACTTGACTGATGTTAAGATAACCGTGTTGTCAAATACTCGTACTGTTTCCGAAGAAGGTAATACCGATTGTTAAACTGGTTTATGTCATTCTCTTTCTCTAATATACTGTAGCTCTGATGCTATTATTACCGCCTCACTATGATGGTTGTCTGTTTATATAAAATCGGAATTATTATAGTGGCGGTAGTCGGCATCTTTGTATTTAATTATATATACTAGCTGCGGGGAAACAAAGCGAGCCGCTGGACAACGCTTATAGTGAGGCGATAATAGTATTATTACTATATCGATCGACAAGAATTTCAAGAAGGGGTAAGGTCAGAAACAGCATAATAAGGGAAATCATGCAAGTTGAAAAAAAAAAACATTAGGAAAAATAGAAGAAAACGTTTGAAATGGTATGGACATCTCATAAGAATGGAAGAAGAGAGAATATTAAAGAAGATCCTTAATTGGAAAGCTAATAGAAGAAGTGGAAGAGGCAGGCCTAGAGAATGATGGATGGATGGATGGATGGATGGATGGATGGATGGATGGATGAATGGATGGATGGAGTGAAGAGAAGTATGGAAGCTAGAGATTTGAGGGAAGAAGATACTTTAGACAGAAACGTCTGGCGACAAATCGCTTTGGGTTGAAGGAGAAACACTGTATTGTGGAATATTCCTAAATAAAAAAATGTTACTGTTATGATTGTTATTATTAATATTATAAATATTATTACTATTATTTATTATTATTATTATTATTATTATTATTATTATTATTATTAATTATTATTATTATTGAACTCCAAGGCCCTTGATCTGCTAGATGGCTGCCGCCGTGATGAGATCAATCATTTACAGAGATACTGAAGTGACATGTGGTCAGCATGTCGGGTCATTTCCCTTTATAGATGGTTTTCTCATCTTGGAGCCGTTATTTATTGTAGCCAATCCATTTGTTCACTATTCTAGGTGGGTACCGGTTCCACAGATTTACTGGCTGAAATTACACGAGGAAATTCCTTCCCCTTATACGTCTTAATATTATCATGAGATTGAGATGTGGCTGTAATTGGAAAGAGTGTAAATTATTTGTCCACCGCTGTGGTCTCGAGGTAGCGTGCTGCCTTGTCACGCAGCGAGCCCGGGTTCGATTCCCGGTCGGGACAGGCTCCTGGGTGAGTTTTATTCGGGGTTTTTCCTCACCTGTAAGACAAATGTCAGAAAGCTTAGGGCTCAAGGGTCCCCGAAAATCATCCGGCCATCATCATCATCCTTATCATCATCACCCTTCACCGGTGTGGAAAGAAACGGGAAGCTGCCACACTTATAATTTCCTAGTAAAGCTGCAAAGCATAGCATGAAAATGCTATGATTGCAGTGAAAGACCTGTCCTCGGGCAGAATTACTATGGATGGATGGATGGATAAATGGATAAATGATTTTATTTATTTTTATTGGAGAACGCTTGGGCGTTGAGAGAAGGATAGACTTCGAATGGAAAATAGAGAAATACCAGAGATATAAGACTTAGCTGTTCTTATTATGTCTGGTTTCCTAGAAAAATCATGTAACACACTGTTATGTAGTTTTCTCCATTCATCTTTCTGTTCATCTCTCCATAGTCCAAAATTTTTCCTTAAAACTTTATTCTTAAATGTTTGTAATCTTTGATCCTCCCTAAAAGTAAAAGGCCATATTTCGCATAGGGCCTATATGTAATAGGAATTAAAACTGTTTTATATATTATTATTTTAACACTATTCCAAACAAGTTTGGATGATGAGTGTCTCCGTAGTGAATAACAGAATTCATTTCAATATATTTTCAAGATAGTTTTTGTTACTTCACAATTTAATTTTGGTTAAATTAATTTCAAGCGTTGAGGCTATGTTAAATTTATTTCTCCACTTAATTCCTAATTGTACGTTACTAAGAAAATTTTAAGAATACAAGAGCATGGTTATTATTGTAATAATGTGTATTGAATTGTTTAAAAAAAACCATGGCGAGGGAAGTTTATGAAAGGCAAAATTATCAAGTAAAATCAGAAATAGGTTCTACAAATGTCTCAAGTGACATTTAATAAATCAGGCAGGGAAGAAGTTGAAGAACAAACACCAAAAGGTTTTGAAGAGGATGATCTACCAGGTCGACATGAAACATCAGAAAAAATATTCTGATTATATGAATTTGGAACCCACAGAACCTTACAATGATTATATGAAAACAATCATAATTACGGATACGAACAAGATTCGGTTGCTGATATCTATCCGGAACTAACACCAAATATGATAATGAGATTTAGATAGTCCCAAGATTGGAGATATTTGGGATACATAAAGGAAGAAAATGGAAAGTTTAGTAGAAAGTTTAATAATGACAAAAACAGATGGCGCCTGGCAAAATCAGAGACTCGAGCATTTTGGCAAAGGTATCACAAGAAACCAAGAAAAGTCAAGGAACCTCAATCCAAAAATAATGTGAGTCCTGGAAGATTTGTGCGATTAAAGGTTAAACCGACGAAAAGAAAAAGTGATCGGCAACGGAGTCTACAGAGCCTTCTAAAATGATGACGACTGCTTACAAGAGTGATTCAGACGAGGAGACATCTGAATAAATTCTCCTGCGATGGTGATTCTCTTCCAAATCACTAACTTCATCAACCAGAAAAAAATTGAAAAAAAAAATTACCTTCATACATATTCTTGAAAACACAATCTTAAATAGCAGAGCAGTCTATTACAAATTATTTGTATTATGTTAGGAAAATATGAGTAAATATTTTTGGTTAGTGGTTAGATGTAAAAATTAAAGGATTTGGATGGACATTTTAAAGTGAAATTTTAATTTATCTTTACTTTATTTATATTGAAGCTATGAAATCTACTTAATAAACTCATATGCATTATTTTGTTATTTTTTAGTTTTAAAATGAATTAGTGTTGCAATGAAACAAAATTATGTATAATTATAACTTTTTCATAACAAATGTTTCATTATGTATGAGTAACAATGACACAAAAGGAGAACGAAAGAGGTACATGGGAACTAGAACTCGAAAACCGAAGGAAAAGCGAACATTTTCTCCCATAATGGCGATTTTTTCTTAAAACCACTAACTTCATCAACAGATAAAAATTCAAAAACTTAACCTTATATAGATTTTTAAAACGAAATCTTGGGTAGCGTAAAAAAAATTGTTAATAATACTAACTCATTGGCACTATTGAACCCGTAGGTTCTTGGCTGCCATACAATATACTCGTACAAAAAATCTATACGGTTTGGGTAAATTGCTTGTTCCGAGGCCAAGCATAATAAAAGCTGATCGTCCAACGCTTCTTTTTGTTTGGGGTTTACATTGATATATATTACCCTAGGTATATTGTGTTGGTCCATTCTTAAGATATTCAGGCTATTTCTGTCAGTATTGCTGTAGTTTATTAAATATTCTTATCGCACGAAGCTTTTCTGAATTTTATAGTTTATCTTATGACCCGGTATCTTGCTAGTGCTCTTAAAATACTCGTTTTATCTACTTCTCCAGAGTAGTTGTCAGAGTCCAGGTTTATGAGTCATAAAGTAATACGGGTATTGTGATAACATTGTAAAATTTTAATATACCACAGTCAATTTCCTGACCTTATTCAAAAGTTCTTTTATAGTACTCTACAATGTGTTAGAATCTCTATAATTAAACTATTATAAAAGTCATATATTTTTCTCACTTCTTTCTTTGGCTTGGTTTAACCAATCCCTTTATTGGTAAAGTATTTTCACATTATCGTACGTCTTCTAAGCACTGGTGCATGGCTTGTAGGTTCACATACGTTTGTGAATGTAAGGACAATTACTAATACAGAATATTATGGAAATATTATTTTTTATATTCCATATTTGTTTTCCTCCATTGTAATCACCGTGGAATATATAAAATAGGAAGACAACATGGTTCCACTGTGAAATCAGCTTATAGGCCTAGGTTAATAGAATAATTACTAATACTTTATTAAAACTAGAGAATCCTACAAACATAACAAATAGGTCTACAGTTGGCAGTGTTCCGAAAGTACGATTTCGGTACGTAACATCTATGTACTGTTATTCTCCCTCTTCAGTGAGATTTATGAACTGTGCCAATTTCCTTTCTCTTTGTGTTTACTCCCACTCACCTTCCTACCCCTTCCCTCTGCGCTTCTGTAAGTGCGCAACTTCCCCTCTTCCTCGGAACACTCAAATATGTGAAGCAAGTTGTAAACAAGGTCATTTTTCATTCATTCAATTAATTCCTTCGATATCGTCTGGTGGACGTCAGCTCGAGGAGAGCTGCGTTGTTTTGTGTTTGGTCCGGTAAGCCAGGGTAGGGTATCCGGGGGTATGGACCCTAACCCTCGGCTGGACTAAAAAGGTTTGCATGAGTGCTTGTGTGAGTAAATAGTGCCATTTTTGTTATTATTTGTGTTTTCTTTAAAGCTTTGTAATGATCAAGAATAGTTTCTGTTTAAACATCTTTTGATATTTCAACTTCAGACTATAATTGGAATATTACATTCTATTTTAAGTAAACAAGAATGTTTAATTAATGTGCTTCTTAGCTGTGCTACTGCTGCCTTATGTTTTTCCTATCTACAAGCTTTCTCAAGGTTATATTAGCTCCCCTCTACCTTCTAGTTTTCATTGTTGTAAATATTATACTGAGTTAAATATGAGTCATATAAATTACTACAGTGTGTTTAAGAATTCTTATTAATAATTAATATATGTTATTAAATCTATATAGGAAACATGAATCAATCTTTGCTCTGATGGGCCCGGGCAAAGATCTATAGATAGCACTTACATTAATGAGCTGGACGCTACGATTAGGATAGCTAAATATATTAATAGATTCTCTAGGCCAGTAAAGATCCAAACATGGTATCAAACTCTTCTGGATTCAGGGACCAGAAGGGTCGCAGACCGTGCAGCGGTGTCTTTTAATAATTGTGAATTTTAGCACACTCTGTGATTTTTTAAAAATAAATATATCTAATATATAAAAATGAATGTTTGTTTGTTTGTTCGTATTCTATTCGCGGCCATACCGTTGATCCGATTTTGATGTTTTTTTTTTTTGCAAAATGTTCAGGACATTCCCGAGGTGAACATAGGCTATAAGGGAGTTGTAATACTCAACCCCTTCACCCCTATAAATCACTCTTTGTAGTGAAAAACGTGAAATAAAGTCCCTATTTTACGCGTAAATGGCTTAAGCTGCGCTGCCTAAACCATAACAAATAAACCATATTATTGTACACGGAATTGAACATCACAAAAAAACTCTACAAAAAAGTCCGCGACAGTATATGTTTATCTTTTACGGATAACTCACAATAACCATGTTTGTCTTTCATTGATGCCAAGAAGATCGGGATAAGCTGATTCCCGGGCAAGCATAGCAGCTCAAGGCTGGTGGTAAAAACACATTAACATTTATTTAGGAGTAGCAGCGCACGCCGGGTGTTAGCTGGTACTCGTATTTAATAAATAAAACTATCTAACTTTGATATGATTTTCATAAATATTTATTTAATTTAACATTCATAACAGGTGTTCCAATACACCGTTCTTCGTTAGATGAATGTCATAGATATACATACATTTTCTACAAAAATATGTTTATGACATTCATTTGATGAAGATAGAATGTATTGAAAGAGCTGTTATGAATGTTCCATCCATAGTAATTCTGCACTGCAATCATAGCATTTTCATGCTATGCTTTTGCAGCTTTACTAGGGAATTGTAGGTGTGGTAGCTTCCCGTTGCTTTCCACACCGGTGAAGGATGATGGTGGTGATGATAAGGATGATCATGATGATGATGGCCATATGATTTCGGGGACCGTTTGGGCCTTAATGTTTTCCTGACATTTGTCTTACAGGTGAGGAAAAACCCCGATAAAAACCTCACCCAGAAAAACTGTCCCGACCGGGGATCGAACCCGGGCCCGCTGCGTGACAAGGCAGCACGCTACCTCGAGACTTTATGAATGTTAAATGAAATAAATATTTATGCAAATAATATTAACCTGTCCACTGCTGTGATCTCGTGGTAGCGTGCTGTCTTGTCACGAAGCGGGCCCGGGTTCGATCCCCGGTCGGGGAAGTTTTTCAGGGTGAGGTTTTTATCGGGGTTTTTCCTCACCTGTAAGACAAATGTCAGGAAAACTTTAAGGCCAAAACGGTCCTCGAAATCATATGGCCATCATCATCATCATCATCATCATCCTTATCATATCATTATCATCATCATCCTTCACCGGTGTAGAAAGCGACGGGAAGCTACCACACCTACATTCCCTAGTAAAGGTGCAAGCATAGCATGAAAATGCTATGATTGCAGAGAAGGACCTGCCTTAGGGCAGAATTACTATGGATGGATGGAATATTAACCTCTGATAGTTTTATTAAATAAATACATAACGAAATTTCATCAAGTAGACACCAACATCATTGCTTAAAAATAAATAGTAGTGTGGGGTGGGTGAATGTAATGCCAACCCAGTTAATTTTTTCAGGTTTCTTAAAATTGTGACGAGTTTCCAAATCGTATAGGCCTAGGGGTTTTCCTAGTTAATTTTGAAACTACAATTTTGTTTGCTTCCGGTTCTACTTAAGTCAAATGGATGGCGTAATTGTGGCCTGTTTCCAATTATTTTTTTTATTTGATGTGTTGTATATATAAAGGATGTGAGCATACTTGTGTTAAAGTATTGAGATATAGCCTAACGGATGATATTCTATCCGAAGAAGCATAATTGTGTCCCCATGGTTAATGAAGAGCATAATGGGTCCTCAGGGTTAAAACTACAATCAACGGTCACAAACAATAGTAAACAAATCTTCTCAAACAATTAATTTATATGGGCCTATTTGGTGTTTTATTTAGTGATTATATGTCAATCATATCATCTTTGACGGTCTGTAGATAGAAAAAATGCACTGAGATTCGAATTCGGACTCGGGGATCAATAGGCAGATACGGTATCATCTGAGATAACGCAACCAAAGAATTGCTGATGTAAATAAATTATATTAAATAGCATAATAACAAATGGTGTTGTGCAATTAGACGAACTTTTTCTGGTAGCGAACATTCCTACTGAATTATTTCTCTACGATAACATTTATGTTTAGAATACTTTAAGATATATAAATTATCAAATAGAACAAATCTTCTTCAGATAACATGATTTATGGCAACCATTTTCCAACGGATAACAACACGTAAAACCTTTAACACAAAGGAAAGAGGATCTTAATTTAGCCTGCATTATAACACTTTACTAAATGTAACATTTGTCGATGAAACACAATTTTTAATAAATTACGTGCTAAAACAATATAACATTTTGTTAAATCTCAACATTCGTTAGCGAAACCGAGCATACGTTTATTATTTACTAGCTGATTATCCGGAATTTACTTATCCCGATGCTCTTAATCAATTGCTATATACCAAGTTTGACTTCAATGAAACAAAAATTTGAGCTGATTGTTCGTTAAGGACTATGGCATTACGAGCGATGTCTCGCTGTCTTTTATAATAGAGAATCCGGCGTTGCCCGGGAATCTACTTATCCCAATCTTCTTGGCATCAGTCAGCTGAAAGACAAAAGTGGTTATTGACATATGCTATTGCGATCTTTTTTTGTAGATTTTTTTTAGATATTCAATTCTGTATACATTAATTTTGTGCATTTATTAAAATTTAGGCAGCTTAAGTCATTTAAGCGTCCAAAAAGTTACAGGAGGCTTTAGGAGGCACAAAGAACTCTTCAGGGCGTTTTTTTTTAGATTAAGCTTATTTCTGGGTTCTCAAGGAAAGGAATTCGATGATCAGTGACAATGAGTTGTGTAATTAATTTAAAAAAGGGTTTATTTTGTTAACCTCTTTAGAACAACACAATATTCACAACAAATTAATATTATCTGGTAGAATGCTTGAGCAAATCTAGACTTCCCATGAATATATTTAAATTGATTCACACTTTTAGGTAATAATATGGGAGAAACTGGCTCCTTTAAATAAACTAGCCCACTCTGTTTTCGTAAGGGAGCTACTGCCTCCTCTCTGTATGTACTCATATGGGAGCTACTGGCCACACTCTGTTTTAACAATACCATTTCTTGGCCTTTTATATTCATTTCCCAAGGAAGTTTTAGAATTGGCTCAAGTATTCCTTTTAACAAAATTTGTTTTGCAAATCTGACCATATTCAACACGTCAATCAAATTTACACTTTTATAATAAACATTACTACATAGCCGGCTGCAATGATACCTATTATTATAATAAACATTAGTTTCGCTTCGCTAGGTACATGTACCTGCCAACCCTTTAGTTACCGTTAACCACTGTATAACAACAGCTTATTGTGTGGTCCCAAATAATAACCAAATTAATTTTAATTATAGGAATTACTAATGCTACAAAGTGAATATTTTTTAGTTTACCGATGCCTTTTTTTTTTAACTCCGGCCGAAAGTACGTAGTGTAATATGTTTTATATGTTAATTGCCGCAGAAAATTTCGCTAAATGGTGGCATGTGGGGGGGGGAGAGAAACAAATCAGTCAAGTAGTTTTTGAGTCCTTCCAGGACAGACAGACAACAGATTCACACTCATTTATATATATATATATATATATATATATATATATATATATATATATATATATATATAAAGTACGAGTATTTGAGAATAAAGTTCTTAGGAAAATTTTTGGACCAAAGAGAGATGAACAGACAGGTGAATGGAGAAGACTACATAACAATGAACTGCATGGTCTTTATAGGAAGCCAGATATAATAAGAACAGTTAAGTCTCGTAGACTGCGATGGGCAGGACATGTTGCACGTATGGGGAATGAAAGACGTGCATGGAAGCTTCTTGTAGGAAAGCCAGAGGGAAAACGCCCAGTTGGTAGGCCAAGAATGAGGTGGGAGAACAACATTAACTATGATTTGAGGGAAGTAGATTATACAGGGAATGATTGGAAAGCATTAGCTCAGGATAGGGATGTATGGAGAGCTTATGTCCGCGCGGCCATGAACCTTCGGGTTCGATAGTGCCAGTGAGTAAGTGAGTAAGTAAGTATATATATATATATATATATATAAAGACATGCCCACAATGGCTGGAACGGGATTCACTCATCCTTGTGATAACTGACAATACAACTGTAGCTATTTAATATATGAGAAGGAGCTAAATTCGGTTAAGAAAACTGAAGTTAATGTTGAGGGATTACGACCCGATAAATACGTATTTATCAGTACTGTCTTTTGCTTTTCATGATAGTAACCAATTAATCTAATATCGCCAATTCATCGTAATTATATCGTTCCATTGCTCAGGCAAGTTAAAAATATATTTATCACAAAATTAATTTTATATAAAACTCCCAATGTCCAACATCAGCGAGTCCCGACATTTAGAATATTTTACAACTAGAACCACATTAAATGTTTTGGAAATAGAAGAAAATGGGTATTATAAATATCAGAACCCTTATACTGCAACAATCATGGCTCTGATTAGATTATATAAAACGTGACTGGTATACAGACATTAAAGAAGCAGACATAGTGGATCTAAAAACAAAATGAAAGTTCATGCTTACTGATAATTTATTAGTATTTCCAAACTATAAATACATTTTACGACCACGTGGAGCCGTAATATAAAATCCATTCTGTTAGCAGAATGGCAGAGAAGATGGCAGTGTTAATGTCCCTATTCATAGTAAACAAAGTGTAATAATGTATCTAACTTTCATTACACTACGCACTTGACAGAAAAAAAATAACGCAGGTGACTAAGTACAAGTTTTAATAGTGTTTAGCAATTTGTCCTTGACTTACAATCAGAAGGTAATCAGGAACTGAAGCTATAAAAAATCGTATTCAAGTGTATGAAGTTATGTGATTACTATTGTATGTTTTGTTGAGGAAAGAGTTTATACTTATCATTATTATATATCAGCGGTCCCCAACCTTTTTCGACTCGCGAACCCCTTCCACAATGATCGAGTTGGGTGAACCAATGATTTTTAAATATACGTACAGTAGAAATGCGTAACACTTTATTCCAAGAAAAGGTTTTATAACCTCAAATTAACTTTACCCTTAAAGGTTAAAACCTAAAGTTTCTCTAGTTACGGCTTAAAAGTTACACAACGTGTAGGCCTAGTTGCAATAATAAACACAAGTTTTCATTGTAATTACTCACCTCTTTTCTGGATGAGGTTTTTATCGGGGTTTTTCCTCACCTGTAAGACAAATGTCAGGAAAACTTTAAGGCCCAAATAGTCCCCAAAATCATATGGCCATCATCATCATCCTTATCATCATCATCATCCTTATCATCATCATCATCCTTTCATCCTCATCATCATCATCATCATCATCATCACTATCCTTCACCGGTG
Source organism: Diploptera punctata (assembly GCA_030220185.1). Taxonomy (NCBI): domain Eukaryota; kingdom Metazoa; phylum Arthropoda; class Insecta; order Blattodea; family Blaberidae; genus Diploptera; species Diploptera punctata. Next base: position 509,063 of record JASPKZ010000809.1, read on the forward strand.
TGGAAAGCAACGGGAAGCTACCACACCTACAATTCCCTAGTAAAGCTGCAAAGCATAGCATGAAAATGCTATGATTGCAGTGAAAGTCTTGCTCTCGGGCAGAATTACTATGATATATATATATATATATATATATATATAGAGAGAGAGAGAGAGAGAGAGAGAGAGAGATAGATAGAGTGAGTGAGTGAGAAAGGGAGCCTATATGATATATACATATATAATATGCCTGCACTTTTTTAATTAGTTACAATTTTAAATGGGATATTTAAGTTTTTTAAACCCCTTTGAATAGGTTTTTCATTTTCCATCCCTTAACCGTTATGTTGCTTATGTTCAATTTTAAACGGTTTACAGTATTCAAATTTTCAATCCCTCTGAACCGATTTGTTCATACTTTGATCCCTAACCGAGTATCGTTGCTAGGGATGAAACGGATATCCGGTATACGGTCTAAATTTACTATCCGGTCGGATATAGGATAATAAGCTCGTATCCGGTCGGATACCGGATTTAAAAATTATACGAAATGTAACATTTAGGTACTTTATTTAATCCACATAACAAATATAATCACTATATTTTAATTTTACAGAAAACAAATACTACTCGTACTGCTGTAGGGGAAAATTATGATGAATGAATACCAATTTCTTAGAATTAAGGGGCAACAAACGGTTTCGCTTGTCTTCATAGACAAAGCCAGCTTCAGAAAAAAGTGTTTCGCTGTATATGCTGCAGCAGGGCGCTGAAAGATGAAGTTTGACAAACTTTGTTAAGTTCGGGTATTGCCTAGCATTACCTGACCACCAGATATATATATATATATATATATATATATATATATATATCTTTTTCAGATGCCCCAGGTTTGTCTTTCGACATACCTGGTTTCCCTCCTGGCATGGCGTACTTGTAACCCACTTCTGAGGTTGGGGCGCCTGGAAGGCGGGGTTACGTTGCCCCGATGATATGATGGATGGTGATGATGATAATGGTGCGCCAGGAGAGTCCCTAATACTAAGCTTAACCTAAGATGAATATGAATGATGATGATTGCGATGGCCATATGATTTCGGGGACCGTTTGGGCCTTAAAGTTTTCCTGACATTTGTCTTACAGGTGAGGAAAAACCCCGATAAAAACCTCACCCAGAAAAACTGTCCCGACAGAGGATTGAACCTGGGCCCGCTACGTGACAAGGCAGCACGCTACCCCGAGACCTCCAGATATAAGGATCACGATCGCGATCAATTTGCACTGACGTCAGTTAAAAATCAATCACACTGCAATCGCGTTTTTTCTTAATCGTGAGATTGACTACTGTTATTTTCATTTGCTATCTCATTGAAGCAATCCCAGGACGTGTCATGAGCTTCTCCGGTGTTGAATACGAACTGCTACTGTAATTTTTTGTCGCTACATTTTTTTAGAATTATTTAAAATACTTATATAATAACTTCAAACTACAATAACAAGTTATTTAATAAGCTCAAATGATCGTGTTTGCAATCAAGTCAATGAAACACTTGATAACTCGCTCATGAACGAAAAGACCCGAATTCACCCGAGTCCGCCTGATCGTTCATGCGCCACCTACGCGAGCTCATTCGTTTCGATAAGCCAATCGGCAACGTTCGACCGGGCATCCGTTGGCCGTATATCTGGCTTTCCGGTATCAAGGTTGACAGAATATCCGGTATCCGGCCAAACAGCTATCCGTTTCATCACTAATTGTTGCCTCTGTTGGAAGGTTATAGCTAGTGTTGTTGTTTAACAACTCTCTTTAAGAACGAAGCTAATAATTAGCATTATAATTAAATCTAAAAGGTTCGACAAATTTTGCTCAGAGGTCTGTTTTCAGGCTTGAGGTTCTTTTACGTGCCGTAAATCTAGGATAATTAGACCTTCATGGCATTGTATAACAATTGGAGCATAATGTTAAATATTCTCTGCCAGAGAGTAATTAATTAGGAATCTGGAATCCAAATGTATGTATGTAGACCGTTGTATATATACACCTTATATATATATATATATATATATATATAAAATATATATACACAGTCCGTCGCCGTAGCGTAGTCGGTAGAGTCCCTACCTTTCACTCCGGCGACCCGGGTTCGATTCCTGGCGGGGTGGGGATTTTAAAAAATCTCCACTTTGGGTGTGGGTGTGTGTGCTGTCCATAACGCACAACTGAGTGCACATTTCTTAATTAAAATATATATATATATATATACCTTAAGCCTGAATGAAAAGGCATCTAAGCAAAATTTACCGAATTTTCCCATCCTAATACAACCTTGGTTTCCTAGATGTCACTATGAGGCGGAACGCTGACCAGGGGCCACTCAATGACATCTATCCAAAAACAAGTGTAAGTAAATTAGTATGGTTCAATTTCTTTCCTGTAGGGGGAGAGCGCCTAAACTTCGTTGAGAGGGGCAAGGGCTTAAAAGAACACGTTTCTTGTTGTAATGCTTACTATTTTTAATAACAAAAAATAACATTTTTAATATCTTGCATAAATATAACTGACCTATAGAGATATTTTTCCATTTGCAACGATGTACATCTTATCAGCATATGTCATGATATGAGAAAGAAAAGATTATTGTTAAGTACCGTTATGCAAAATTGAAGATAAAATATAAATGACAATCTAACAAAACGCGCTTTAGTTTAATGGTTTGAAGTTTTTTATGACATAAACACATTAAATTTATCGCGAGAGAAGCTAAACAAATCGCATTAATGGTTTGTGATGGTACAGAGGTAGTATGTTCTTTATCAGCCAATTCTATAGCATCTAGATGTTCAGTGTGAGCGTGCTTCTCTTTGTGTATAGTTTTCGATACCCTAGTTACATACATAAACGTCATGAAGTCTGATCAGTGGGGTACAATGCATTTTACGTCACAATACATTTCTACTACAGGATACGTGCTTTCAAAGACACAGACCCAGAACTGAACTGGTTTGTACTTTCTCTTGTCTGTAGTCAGTGCGGAAATGTTTGTGTGAGTGCACCGGTGCTCTCAGAGTACATAAGTCCCACCCCTGTTCTACAGAGTCGCAATTAAAAGTTGGGGGCAAAATATCTGACAAATTTTTCTCAGAAGTGTCTCTTTTTCAGGCTTGAGGTTCTTCCAAGTGCAATAACTCTACGACACGGAACCTCGACTTTACTTTTCTATCGAAGGACTTTTACTCCCTGAAAAAATCGATCGACTCCGGCCGGTTTTCGACCCTCAAATCTTGGTACTAGAGGAGAATATGGTAAGCACTGGTCCATCGGGACGAAAATGTGATGTTACAATATTTTTTTGAGCGATAGTGGGTTTTGTCGTACTTACAACAAAGGCGACCATGATTGAAAGTTCAACTTCCTGCATTTCGGGGTTGTCAACATAAATAGCTATACTGTAATATTATTTATTACAACCCACGTGCGGGAAGTAAAACCACAGCCCTTTATGTATATACAAAAATATATCCAAAAGGTAGTGTTAATATACATTATACGAAATAAATAACTGCATTTTAAATGAACTGAACTTTATTTGAAACATTATTGAAAGTTGACTTAACAAAATTCTACTGAAAACTTTAAGACTTTTTAGCTTAATGTCCAATATTCTTATTTTTGAGGAAGCTAACTAGTGTAACAAAATCTGCAATATTGATACCTTCTTTTAAATTTATCATCGTCTTCAGCATTGAAAATTCTGACCACAAACTCGCTGGAGACTTTAATGTTTTACTCCTGAGCACGAAATAAGCAACCATATTTTTTTTCACTAACACTACAATTCTTCTTCTCCAGCCACTTTCTGAATGAAATGTATGCTTTTTCATATCTTGATTCAGATTTATCTGGCACTAAAGAAGCACACCCAACTTCTCACGCTTCTTCAATTTCATCGTTTTGATTACAATCACTCATACTTGAAGCCATTTTATGCGAGATTGATATCAAGGCCTGCTGTAATCTCAGCAATTATTTTCGGCATTTAGCAAACATACATTGTCCGGACTGCTAACGTCAGTCAATTGTTTATAATGAACGCAAATATTCCAACAAAGATATTATTTTACTATTATTTATTATTTTGAAAACACCATTGCACAAACAATAATGTACAACGCACGTTTGTGAAGTGTTTTACAGAATCTCGAAAATTAAAACCCTCGCTATCGTTCGATTTTTAAACATTTTTCCTCGGTTCTGTAAAAACCACTTCCCAACCTCGTATTGTAATATACTATTACGTAGAGAATTATTCATCAGCAATATACGTACTTTCAGATATGTTGCCTCAAATCAACATTTATAGCAGAGGAGTCTAAATTAAGTATTTTGAGATAGACAACTAATAGTTGCAAATATCCATTCCAAGCCCCATGAGATCTTGAATATCAATAACACTGAGCAACAAAAAATAATATTTTTTGTCTCAAAAAGAAAAATATGTGATTCTGATAGTATTTTTCTCCTGAATTCAAATATGATATCGGGTTTTCTCCATCACGCAAGGTTACCGAGTGACAGGAATTTATAATTTCACACTTTGATATTTTCTACATTCGTAACTACACAATATTCGAACATTTGGACTCACCTAGAGAGTAAGAAATTACGATTTTCTGCTATATTTCGCCTGTGGAGCATCCCTCTTGATGGCCCAACAATAATTGGCCGGCATATTAGGATTCCATTTGCCTTTATATCTCTTTTCCACAGCTGAAATCATTTGAGTTAGCTCATTTGCTTTTATTTTACAATGGACGAAAAAACGTTTATTAAAAAATAATTATTTAAATCCATTAATTGAAATTGTAAAAAAACTGTGGGTGATGGAGAAATTCCGAATACATATTTCAAAACACGATTAAAAACTGCATTAAGTACAACTATTGGTACTCATGAGACAAAAATCATGTTGACCAGTGTAATTATAAGGTCCGGTTTTCTAAATAATGAATAATTACTACATGCATAACTTCTTTTTCATTGTAGTTCAACTACTCACCTTATAGGCCCTAGGTATTTTTTACATGTCTTGGGCCTTACAGTGGCGCTTCTTGTCGGGAGAGGGATTATAAACTGTGGATCACACACATACTTTTTTGACCACACAAACACGTGGAGGGCCTCTCCGAATGAGTGATCAGCTCAATATGAATCTCATTTCAGACAACACAATATCAAGACGAAACATACCATTCACACGCATTCATACTAAACATGGCGAATATGATGATAATGATTGTGATGGTCAGATGATGTTTGCGGATCATTTGGACCTTAAAGTTTTCTGATATTTGTCTTACAGATAAGAAAAACTCCGAAAAAAACAATCCCTACGAATCTTATCCCGACTAATGATCGAACCCGGGGCCACTGTAAACGAGGCAGCTACGCTACTCCGAGACCACATCGGTGAAAGTTACAAACAACATACAGTAAAATCTTCTTATTCGCGGGGATATGTTCCGCGAATACAGAAACCGCGAATATGGAATGGTAATTTGTATGGGTATTTTCAGGTTACGTTCCACGGGTCCGAAATAAAATAAAAATTATCAAAATAAAATCAATTAATGAGAGATTTTGAACAATTTCTATTAATTATTACTGTCTGGATTAGGCAAGGGCTTAAAGAAGTTAGTAATTTTTTTCCTGTTTTGCCGCTTTTATAAGGCTTTCAATTCAGATTGATAGTTAGCTGTGAATTCAACGATAGAATTCCTTATATATGTTCGGATTGCTTGATTAATCGTACAGTTGATTCATTAAAATTGAGACAGCGTGATATAGATGCAAACGACTCGCCAATACGTAAACGGTCAAACATTTATATTTTTACTTTAAGCGGCAACACTACTTTTTTCCGTTTCGAAAGTAATTTTCTTTCCTTTTACTCTATACTATAAATTGGCAACAAAGCAGAAGAGACACGTGTTATTCAATCAAAATTATTGCAACAAATGACAAGTTTAAATAATAAAACATCGATTGTGGCGAGGGAGAGCATTTATCAACGGACATAGCGGCACGTGAATTACAGCGGCGGCAGCTTTTAACAACGAACTTTAGGCTTAGTGACAATAAGGTTTGTTTTACTTTGATATTAATCTATTCGTTTGATTTAAACCGCTCCTTGTAAAAGTTGCCTTGGCACATGCCTGCAGTAAAAAAAAGTTGTCGATGGTTAATAAAGGATACTACACTACAGTCGCCGTACGTCCAGCTCTGAAGTTTAGGTTAGACGAGGGGTAAAGGGACAAACTCGTCCTCTACTTCCAATGAGGAGATAGTTGAGTGGGAGTAGATGTCTGTCACAACCAATCACTGCTCTTGACGCAGCTATAGCGCGCTATTAAGGTTTGAAATTGCTGAGATGTTGTCAGCTGTATGTCTGCTAACAGCATACATAAAGCGGCCCCTGCCACTGAATATCCACATCGGCAACACTGTCATGAAAACGTCAGGGTCGGAGAATCAGTGGCTGGGGTATAATTCTTCTAATATACCGACTGGATCTGCGAATAAATAATTTTTTAGCCGCGAATACAGGAAATGTGTTGCAACTTTTTAACCCGCGAATAATGAAAACGCGAATAAGGGAACCGCGAATAAGGAGCTTTTAGTGTACTTAAATATTGTTTGCTTATTTTTTGTTTTATTTTTCAACAGAGTTAACTGCTTATTATATTTATTCGATTACTTTTATTATTAAAAACCGACCGCGGTGGGCTAGTGGTTATGTTCCTTGCCTCTAGTTCCGAGGGACGCGGGTTCAAATCCGGCCGGGCTCGATGGATGTTTAGGATGGAAAAATCCAAGGGATTAGTCCTCCGGGAGGGACTATAAGCTGTGCGTCCCGAGTCTGAAGCATTTCAGGCTCGTTAAAGAACCGCAAGCCTGAATAAAGAGGCCTCTGTGCTAAATTTAACTGACCTTCACCAATCCAAGTAATACCTTTGTTGCCTATTAGATATCTCATTGAGGCGATGTGCTGACCACATGTCACTCGTTGACATCTATAGGTAAATAAGCGTAACTAAATTAGCTTGGTTAAGAAACTTTCACTGGGGAGGACCTATGTTCACATGAGAAACGAATGAGGTATAGTCAGTCAGTTTTTTTAATCAATTGGTTTGGCGTTTACTTGATGAAAATCCATTTTTATGTTATTTAAATAAAAATAAAACTTTAAGTTTTATTTTTAATTAATTAACATAGTTTTTATGAAATATATTTGGGATAAAGTATCTCCGCCCGTAGCCAAGCGGTTAAGGTAGGAAGCCTTGGCGCAGAGCTACGGGACTTGCGCTGGTTCGAGTCTCTATGGGGGAAGAAATTTTCTCATGGTATTTCGGCTAGTATGGGACCGGTGCCCACCCAGCATCGTGAGGCAATTGGGTAGCTACAATAAGTAGCGGCTCCAGGTTGAGGAACCAGCTATAACGGCTGGGGGACTCGTCATGCTAACCACATGTCACCCCTACACTGGCTGTTGATCATCTACCTCTGTGATTGACACATGTGGATGTGAAGGGCAGCAGCCGGCTGGTAAAAGGGCAACCGCTGAAAAGTGGAAAGACCCTCAATCGGAATCTCCGCCCGAACCTCAGAACAGTGATATAATTCTGTCAATGTCAGAAAAATTCAAAGTCCACCTGGTGGTATCGTATACAAAAAAATAATCATTATATTAGTAGTAATTAATATGCTGCGACCACCAACTTCGATGCATGGCATAAATCATTGCCCGTGTCGCGAATGAAGCTACGAGTTTGTTCATTGTATACTCACAACGTGAAACATGATCAATTGTCCATTATATTCGTAATTATACAGAAAACACTTAGCGATGATAGTCGGAATTTAACTTGAAGGGAATATCCCAGATTTCCGGTGATTAACGCTGTAGGGAAACGAATCATGTTATTATTTTCGACGATAATCGCAGTCGATTATTGCTTCTGTTATCTCTGTATACGAATCTTATCTTAAATGCTTTACTGTGTTAAATATGGGAGATTACAATTTATATTTCAGGAGAAGACCCACCCATTTCTGGTTATAAACATTGTGGTAGACCTCATGCTGATAAGACATTATTTATATCATATCCGCCTTTTTTTTCACCTTATGAAACAAAATCTTACAAAACGTCAGGAGATTTATGTAATTCCTGCAATATAGGAAAGAACCTAGTATGAAGAAAAAAATGGGAAATGAATTTACGTAATTTTCTTCTGTTCTCCGTTTTTTATCAAACTGATATCAAAGTACAGAGATGTTATCAAAAAGATATAAAGTAAATCCTAGTACAACCTCTGCATTTATAACGTAGGACAAAGTCTGGAGTATCGAAATTTCATAATTATAAGTTTTATTTCATCACTATTCGACATTATAATTACCTTTATTCTCTCTTTATATTAGTTTAAACTCTCACCTTATGGGCATTTTTTACATGCCACGTGGAACCCGGACCTTAAAGTGGCACGGCCTGTCGGGAGAGGGATTTTAACTGTGGATCACACACACTTTTTTTTATCACGCAAGGACGTAAAGGGCCTCACTAAATGAGTGATGAGTTCAATATCAGGGCCTCCTCCCAAGACAACGCAACATTAAGATGAAACATACCATTTAAACACACATTCATACTAAACACGGCGAATATGCTAATTATGATTGTGATAGCCAGATAATGTTCGGAGACTTTTGGACTATAAAGTTTTCTGGCATTTGTCGACCGGAGATCGAACTCGGGCCCGCTGAGTACGAGGCAGCACGCTACTCTGAGACCACAGCTGTAGATTGATTACACTGAGCAACAAAAAATAAACTTATGTGATTCTGATAGTATTTTTCTCTTGAATTCAAATATGATATCGGTTTTTCTCCATCACGCAAGGTTTCCGAGAGACAGGAATATATAATTTCAAACACTTTAATATTTTCTACATTCGTAACTACACAATATTCGAACATTCGGACTCACATACAAAGTAAGAAATGACGATTTTCTGCTATATTTCGCCTGTGGAGCATTCCTCTTGATGGTCCAACAATAATCGGCCAGCATATTTAGGATTCCATTTGCGTTGATATCTCTTTTCCATAGCTGATCTCCTGAGTTAGCTCATTTGGTTTTATTTTACAATGAACAAATGGACGAAAAAACGTTTATTAAAAATAATTATTTAAATCCATTAATTGAAATTGAAACAAAAAAACTGTGGGCGATGGACATATTCCGAATATATATTTTAAAACACGATAAAAAACTGCACATTAAGTACAACTATTGGTACTCATGAGACAAAAATCATGTTGACCAGTGTTATTTTATTATGTCATTAACTATTTACCCTTCAATTTCATGTTATAGTGTGCCATACAGTTGTTTACTATTAAATGGCTATTTCAGTCGCTTTAACTACTAATGTATAGTCCTTCATTAGAAGTGAGACCTACGTTAGCAGTGTACGAACATTTTTAAACAAATTGATTGATTTAGCAGCTTTGCCATTAGTACCATCAGGTAAAGTCAGTAATGTGGAAGTGTTATCCATTTCAATTGCATCCGTAACTATGACATCGGAACAGGCATTCCTGCATCATCGTCACATGAATGGCCGTGCATACACGATAATTGTTATATAAGGTGGAAGATACAAAATATATTTTTATTCACGTTATATTAGCTAAGTTTGAATGTTGACTGTGATTTCGGGGTAGCGTCGCTGCTTCGTACGCAGCGGATCAGTGTTCGATACCCGGTCGCGACAAATTTCCTTGGTGATGATTTTTTTGGGAGTTTTCCTAACCTGTAAGACAAATGCCAGGAAACTTTAAGGAACAAAGGACCCCGAAGACATCTGGTCAGCATAATCAGCATCATATTCACCATGTTTAGTATGAATGTGGGTGTGTTAATGGTGTGTTTCGTCTTAATGTTGTATTGTCTAGAAAGAAGCCCTGGCATTGAGCCGATCACTCATTCGGGGACGCCCTCCATGTCCTTGTGTGTCAAACAAGGATGTGTGTGATCCATAATTTAAAATCCCTCTCCCCACAGTAAGACCTGGGTGGCGTGTAAAAAAAGAACCTATAAGGTGAGAGGTTAAAGTATGTTAACGGGTTTAAAAAAGAAAAATGGGTGAATGTTGGATATATTAGAATGCTTCGTGTTCCAATTCCACCCACTGTATTTTTTTTAGATTTGAGTTCCACGCTAGGCATATATATATATATCCTCCGCTGTGGTCTCGAGGTAGAGTGCTGCCTTGTCACGCAGCGGGCCCGGGTTCGATCCCCGGTCGGGGCAGTTTTTCTGGGTGAGGTTTTTATCGGGGTTTTTCCTCACCTGTAAGACAAATGTCAGAAACATTTTTAAGGCCCAAACGGTCCCCGAAATCATATGGCCACCATCATCATCATCCTTATCATTATCATCATCATCATCATCCTTACCATTATCATCATCATCATCATCCTTCACCGGTGTGGAAAGAAACGGGAAGCTACCACACCTACAATTCCATAGTAAAGCTGCAAGCATAGCATGAAAATGCTATGATTGCAGTGAAGGACCTGCCTTCGGGCAGAATTACTATGGGTGGATGGATATATATATATATATATATATATATATATATATATATGACAAGATAAGAAAAATAAATGCCTGGACAGGATTTGAACCCGGACCTCTGAGTGATATCTCAGTGCGCTACCACTTACGCTACCAGGCGAATCCAGAACAAACATTTATTTTTCTTATACATATTCTCTATTATTACCAGATGTATCGGGAACTCGGTCTCCACTGTCACCTAGTAGCTTCTATAACAAATAAGCAAATTAAAGAGAATATTTTTACTTTGTGGCAGTGACGCTTTTTCGATGTTATAATTAAACCTTTTTGACATTGAGCAATGCAAGCTTAATATGACAAGTGTTCATTGCTCTATTTTAAATTTACGGACAACTTTCACAGATCACTTTACGTAGGTTATGTGCATCTACTTGTATTGCGCATAGAACGCGTAGGACGAGAGTATGTTATTTTCGTGTGTAGTGTATGTTGTCTGATGGATGATGATGAGAAGTAAGCAGTGAAACCCGGGCCGACACATACCCACTCCTGTCGAAAAGTACCAAGGGGGTCGCCAGGCCTAACGTACCACCTGAAAGAATCGCTATCTACTGTGCTGCATGCCTTTTCAACATATCTACTGGAAGGGGCTTAAAATTTAATCCAGGTTATATTATCGGAGAATAAGGATTTTTATGTACGCATACTAGAAGTTGGCTGCAAAACAGTATTATGTTAACTAACTCTTGGTGCTATCGGGCGTCATACCGCTCGGACATAGGTTAACCATACATCCCTGTTCTGAGCTAATATTTTTCAACCATTCTCTGTATAATTCACCTCGTATAGTTCAAATCCCTCGTTATTGTTATTCTCCCACCTTATTCTTGGCCTACTGGGCGTTTTCCATCCCTAATATTCCTAAAAGAAGTTTCTGTGTCCCTATATTAATTCCACTCGTACCACATGTCCTGCCCATCGCAGTCTACTTAACTGTCTTAATACCTCTGATTTCCCCCATAAATAACACATAACTCGTTGTTATTTCGTTGTTCTCCATTAACCTGTCTGTTCGCCTTTAGTACAAAGATTTTCCTAAGAACTCTATATTCTCAAATACTCATAATCTTTTCTCATCCCTTAAACTAAGAGATCATGTTTCGTACTCATAAAATATAACTGGAAGAATAACGGTTTTATGTATTTTTAGTTTAACGTTCTTTGAGGTAAGTTCCGATGACTTGAGTTCCTGTAATTCATAATAGTTTGCGTTTCCAGAGTTGATTCTAATTTATTGCTGCGCTACAATCCTGTCAATACCCTTCAAAAGTTCCATAATTTGTTGTGTGTCTGTTATACTCCAAAATTTATAGGCTTTATAAAGACATTATTTATTGGGCCCGCAATAGATAGAGTGATAACCCAAAAATTACAGTTAAAAATAGGATGTAAATAGAGTTAGGTATTTCCCAATCAATATTTGATTTATATAATTATTAGGGCTTTTCAGGCAGTTTATGTAATAGAAATGCATATATATTCGGCTGTTTAATATCAGGCACATATCGTCAAAGGGGCACGCCGTAGCGTAGTGGTTAAGGCACTGAGCTACAAGCCAGAGGGTCGAGGGTTCCCGTTGGGGTCAGGATTTTTAAACTGACCCAAACCCTCTGGCGGCATTATGGCCCTGGGATCGACTCAGCCTCTAACGGAAATGAGTACCAGATGCTTTTTCTGGGAGTAAAGGCGGCCTTCACGCAGGGCTGACAACCCGGCTGACATAAAGTGCCGATTGTCTAGAAAAAGTGGGAGCCTTAACCTCCTACTACCCCAAGGGCCTCCGGGCCTGTTGTGGGATCACTTTACTTAGTCCCGCGCCGTAGCCGAGTGGTTAAGGCAGGAAGCCTTGGCGCAGAGCTACGGAACTTGCGCTGGTTCGAGTCTCCATGGGGGAAGAAATTTTCTCATGGTATTTCGGCCAGTATGGGACCGGTGCCTACCCAGCATCGTGATGCATTTGGGTAGCTACAATAATTAGCGGCTCCAGGTTGAGAAAACCAGCTATAACGGCTGGGAGACTCGACATGCTGATCACATGTCACCCCTACACTGGCTAATTATAATCTACCTCTGTGATTAACACATGTGGATGTGAGGCCAGCAGCCGGATGGTAGGCTAAGGGCCTTGTAGGCCTGTCGCGCCAGGAGTTTTTTACATATCGTCAAAAAACATATTTTGCAAACAGTTTCCCGAGAGGTGAAAGCGACATAATTATAAGTATGTATACTCGGGTTTCTTCCCCGAAAGAGAGCTCGTCGCGGGTTTGAGAGATGACTCGACGCCCTTTGTAGCTGAATCACAGAAACACTGCTTCCACACCAATGGCGCCTATAATGGACTCGCGTAAGACTTCTTTAATGTTTGGATACTTTGCATAGAATATTATTGATTCAATATATCAAGTTCTAAACACCAGCTTTGAGATATACCGCATAAGAGGCTTATTAAGGTCTTAGCTAATATGTTTTTGTTCAGGCTCATTTTAAAGTCTTGTATGCTTAAATATTATTTCAACTTGTCTAACTTTTATGAACTCATATCTAATATATAAAAATCAATGTTTGTTTGTTTGTTTGTTCTACTTTATGCGCGGCCATACCGTTGATCCGATTGTGATGGGTTTTTTTGCAAAATGTTCAGGAGATTCCCGGGATGAACATAGGCTATAAGAGAGTTGACGTACTCAACTCCTACACCCTTAAAAACACCCTTTGTAGTGAAAAGCGTGAAAACGTCCTTTTTAAATGGCTTATGCTACCTAACAGATAACACACAATAGCCATTTTTGTCTTTAATTAATGCCAAGAGATCGGGATAAGTAGATTCCCGGGCGAGCATGCGAGCAAGCATGTGCTGCCATACCATTCATCCGATTGTCATGGGGCTTTTGCAAAATGTTCAGAATTTTTCCGGAAAGGTTATAAGAGAGTTTTAATGCTCAAGCCTTTCGCCCCTAAAATCACCTTCTGTAGTGAAAAAACGTGAACAAATTGTCGCTTTTTGTAAGCTTAAATGGCTTACGCTGCCTAAACCATAACAAATACACACAATTGTTGTACACAGAATTGAATATCTCAAAAAAAAAAAAAATCTCCACAGAAAAGTCCACGAACAGCGTAGGCCTATGTTTATTTTTTAAGGATAACTCACAATAACCATTTTTGTCTTTCATTGATACCAAGAAGTTTGGGATAAGTAGATTCCCGGGCAAGCATAGCAGCGCACGGCGGGTATTCTTTTATGAATAACTCAAAATAAGAATTTTGTCTTTCAGCTCATTTATGCCAAGTACAACGGGATGCGTAGATATCTAAAAATAATAACGATATAAATTTATATTTATTTTTCCTTTTACTTATTCAACTAAATGCAAAAACACTTTATCATTATTTAAGTGTAGCAGCGCACACCGGGTATTAACTAGTATTAAATATATTTTTAATGTTATCATGTCCCATTCTTTTAGCGTTGTCAGGATTCTAATGTCCTAGTTTTGCTATCCTTTGTAGATTTATCTAAATTCTAACTTTGTTTTAAAGTTAAGCCCGTCCATTCCGTCTCATTTATAGTCCTCGGCCACTTGCTACCAGTTAACCGGAGACGGGCCTTAACAGTGTCCATTCTCAGTATGTGTCCATGCATTTAGTTTTATTTATATAATGATAATGTCAAATGCAGTAGAAGTACTATTATATTAAGGTAATATTGCTAGATCCCACTATTCGACATATTTTTTTATGTTAACTTACAAGGAACTGGCATCTATTACATGCTGAAACTTACCTTGAAATTTTACCCAGAGAAGCGGTGTGATGTACCAAGGTCGTGTCCAAAATACCGTTTTTAACTGCAAGGAACAGAAATGGAAGCCAGAATCCAGCGATAGCTACCCTCTGTACGGAGCAGATGGACTTTCTGCTTAAGTAAGAGCGGAATGGAGTGAGACGAGACGCGTCGCGTTAGTGAGTGTTATCCAATTTACCAATTCGAGAGTTGTATTATTTATAGTTTAAATGAGAGATTTAGTGCTTTGCTGTTAGAAAAGGCAGATCATTTTTTGTACACGACCTTCATACATCACAACACTTCTCTTGAAGAAATTTCAAGGTAGATTTCGGCATGTTATGGTTGACAGTACCCTTGTTAGAATTAAATATATGTGTGAGGAAGGAAGTAGTTTCACGTAAAAAGTTTAGATACTGGTGCTGCAAATAACATTATTTGCTACAAAAAGATCAAATTTTTATTTTCTCGTCATTGTCCATTTCCATAATTTACTATTTTTCTATCTATTGAATTCATGATGGGTTTTTGGGTGTCGTGGACGATAGAGTTTGGCGTCAGGGTTCAATTCCTGATTGGAAGTGGATTTCAAATCTCCATTTTGGATCAGCTCCTTGTCTTGTGCTGTCCTGTACATGCACCATTTTCGATAGTGGTTCTGTCATATTGCTAATCAGGGATTCCTACAACAGGCGATCAAAGAAGAGCATTGAATTGTGTAAGGAGAAGTTAAGACTTACAAAAATGATATAAAATTGATTGATTGATTGGTCACCATTCGCCCCACTGAGAGGACATGGGCGCTTCCCTAGTGGGAAGTTTCTTAATCAGACTAATTTAATTACACTTATTTCCCTACAATGAATGGCATATGGTTAGCATGCCGACCCCGTGAGACGCCTAGTAGGCAATTAAGGTATTACTCGGATGATTGAAGGTCGGTTAAATTTTGCTCAGATATATTTTTATTCAGACTTGAGGTTCTTTTACGAGACCGAAAACCTTTAGACTCGGGTCCCACGGCTTAAAATCCTTCCCGAAGGACTTTTTCCTTGCATGTTTGATAAAACTGATTAGAATAAAAAAATAATGTTATATTTATGTATAGTGTACATTTTTTCAAATTATATACAACTTATAAATGAAATACGGTACTTATATTAAAATGTTTAAGTTAGTTTGGTAATAAAAAAACTGTTATATTTAAAACATACCATAATTAGCAGAGTTCAGCTTGAGAGATCATCTTGGGAACCAGAAATTACTTTTCGTATCGCCTTGAATTAGGAGTCCCTTGGTCTAACAGCAGAAAAATAACTTAGTGGGCAAAAATGCTATGAATAGGTATACAAAAACCAGAAACAAATTACAATAAATACCAACTACCTTACAGTACTTAATTATCATACATTTAGATTCGAAGTAAACAAATTATTTAGGTTTGAAAATGGAGTAATTGAGCTTGATCCATTTGCATCTGAAATTAAATACCACTTCTCAAAATATTCACCTCTTGAATGTTGTCGTTGTTTAGGTATAGGCCAAGTTTCATGAAATTAACTTCACACAAGTTTGCACAAAATGTTTGTTTTCTTTATTTATTTCGGGGCTTGCCGTAGCGTAGATGATTAAAACAATACACTAAAAACCAAAAGGATTTTTAAAATGGCCCAAACATTCTGGTGGCACCATGGCCTTGGGGTCGGCTCAGCCTCGTACGGTAATGAGTACCAGACGCTTCTTCAGGGGGTAAAAGCGACCGTCAGTCAGGGCTGACTGTTCGGCAGAGTTCAAGTGTCAATTTTCTACAAAAAGTGGGAGGCTTAACCTCCTACTACCCCAAGGGTTTTCTATGGCTATAGTGGGATCACTTTATCTTTATCTATTTTTAAATATTTCAACGTGACCATACAAATAATTTGCTGCTATAAGAGTCTCTTCTTTCACAATTTATTTGATCACTTAGTTCTATACACTCGCTGTCGGCTTCACATAACACATCTACTTGGCTTCACACTTCGGTCACTTTTACTTGCCCATACTTCGGACTCCTCCTTATGTATGGCCTCCTTATATATGCCAGGGTAGGAATAATCTGGACGTCAGTGCAGACTTTTCTCGAATAGTAGTCTCGAGAGGCAGATTCTTCTAGAATCTACGAATCTGACAAATTATTTCTCTAGAAAGCACATCTGAAGATGTCGTTTTGTTAGCTGGACAAGACTCGAATCTAACTCCTAATGGGTGTTAAGAAGTGATGCTGCCGCCCGCGAAATTCAAAGGCGATAATTTGAGTAACGGATTAACAATGACAACTCTTTAATATTCTATAATTGTTAGTGTTTTTATATAATAAACTATCTTATCAAATTATGAAGTTGTGTTTGCGAGACAATAACTTTGACACTATCTTATTAAATTATCTAATATTGTTGTCTTTGCGAGACAATAATTATGGAACGTAATCTTAATGTAATAATTCTTCGGAGACAATAACTAAGATACTATTTTATGAAATTATGTAATCTTAACATGATAGTGTTTTAGGAGACAATAACTACGAAACTATCTTATCAAATGTAATCTTAACGTAATAATGTGTAATAGTTATACTTATTATAAATAATTATAATAATTAATTCCTCCTTGAAGGCCCGTTAATTGAAGTTGCATAAATTTTCATTTTAATCTTTACTGTGTGTTTGGGGACAATAACTCTGAAACTATCTTATCTAATTATGTAAACCTAATGTAAAAAATAGTGTTTGGGGGACAGTAAATATGAAAATATATTATCAAATTATGTAAACCTAATGTTATAAAGTTATGAAGCTATCAGATTACGTACTCGTAACGTAATAATGTTGTGTTTGGGAGACAATAACTATGAAACTATCTTACCAAATTATGTAAACTGAATGTTACAATTATGTTTGGGAGACAATAACTATTAAATTATCTTATTAAATTATGTTAATCTAATGCAACAAATTATGAAACTATCTTATCAAATTATGTAACCGTGACATAATAAAGTTTTGTTTGGGAGACAAAAACTATGAAACTATCTTATAAAATGATGTAAACCTAATGTAATAAAGTTATGTTTAGAATATAATAATTATGAAACTATTTTATCAAATTACGTAATCGTAACTTAATAAAGTTGCATTTGGGGGACGAAACTATCTTATCAAATTATGCAATCCTAACGTAACAAAGTTGTGTTTGGGCGACAACAACCATGAAATGATTAACTCATGTTGTAAATGGTAGTTAATGACCAATCACGTTTCAATGAATTCTGTTTTACACCAATGACAGTCGTGTTTCACCTCGCTCTTCATCGATTTATCTTTATCGGCTCCTGCTTTTGTGATAAAGAAAGCTCCTCCTTTTTTAATATTCTGAACAGGTTATACCATTATTTTCTCCAACAAATACATTGAATATAGCAAATAATGAATAGATTCAGTGATTTTACTGAGTTGTTTATTCAAAATATAAATGATTATCCTATAATGTTGATTATAATAGTTTGATGTGTTTCATTATTTCTCCACTAGAGTGCATTCTTACAATATTGCGATCCTATTTGGCAATAAATAATATGATCGAGTTGCAGTGAATATACATAACCTCACATTTCTAATTTGTTTTCAAACATCGCCGTTTACATTAACTATATAAATATTTTAAAACACCGGTAACTATATTCAAATAATTATTTTTTAATAAAGAGCTTAATTGTATTCGTTAAATAGTCCTAACAAATGCCACGAGTGATTTCCAAATTATCGACAAATTCACGACTCACGAAGTGAGGAGTGAATTTATCTAGAGAATTTGGAAATCACTCGTGGCATTACTTATGATAAATGTCCTTGTCATCTTGAAAACAATAGGAACCAATGTTGTTGATAAGAGAGTGATTTTAAAATTATAAACAAACAGTTCGAACCGTGAATAATGCATGTGAATTTCTACAGCAGGTGTAGTGAAATTGATTTCGGCTTGGCATTCTAATATATGTGCAGAAGAGCAAAGCCCGGAGGACAGAAAACGGATGTGATGATAATGATCATTGGCAGCCAATAGGATTGCCGTTAGAATCGTTGCACGTTGCTGTACGCACTATGTATACTTAATGAGATAGATACACAGGGTTTTGGACTCTGCTAGTCCATGACACCCATTTATACACTTATTATTTTCTTTATAAGAAATACTACACAGAACTAGTTGTCGATTCATTTTCAATATCCGCCGTTATGATCATATTTCCGAACACTTGAATAATCTCTCTTGGCTCCGTCTTAGTGACGTAAATTGCACTCTCTTTCACTTCTTTTCAAGCTTCTGAATTCCTATACTCCTAGTTACCTGGTGTCTAGATTTCAGAAGTTATCTTTTTACCACAATATTGACACTAGGTCAAGATAACAGTCTGCTAACAATTCCTATTCATAACACTTCTTCTTATTCTATTTCTTTTACAGTAGCCTCTGCACATTCCTGGAATTCCCTCCCTCAAGATATCAGGGGTTCCCACACACTTGACACTTTTAAGTCAAGCTTATACAATCACTCGTTGTTAAATAATTAATTTTTCTCGAGGACTAAATTTATTCTATGCCATTAATAGTTTTTTTCTCATTTTTCTGTCTTGCAATTTTATATTTCATTCGTTAAATCTAGATTAAATCGAAATATATTGTAAATAATAATTATATTGTAGATGTACCATAAAATAATGTAGCATACTTTTTGTACTTTTTTTAACCTGGTTGAGTGGTAGACAAGGTCTTTAAGGTCTTAACTTGCCAGGTAAAATAAGGCTTCTAACTAACTGGCACTATCGAACCCGTAAGTTCATGGTTGCGCAGACATAAGTTCTCCATATACCCCTGATGTTTTCCAATCATCCTCTGTATAATCTACTTCCCTCAAATCATGGTTAATGATATTCTCTCTTCATTCTTGGTCTATCAACTTTGCGTTTTCCCTCTGGTTTTCCTACAAGACGCTTCCATGCGCCTCTTTCATTCCCCATTCGTGGCACATGTCCTGTCCATAGCAGTCTACGAGACATAACTGTTTTTATTACATCTGGCTTCCTATAAAGACCTTGTAGCTCACTGTTTGTAGTATTCACCATTCACCTTGTTGTTCATCTCTCTTTGGTCCAAACATTTTCTTAAGAACTTTATTTTCAAATGCACGTAGTCTCCTTTCCTCGCTTAAAGTAAGAGTCCATATTTCGTACCCAAATAATATAACTGGGAGAATAATAGTTTTGTATAGCCTATTTTCAGTTTAACGTTTTTTAAAAGGAGTTGGGATGAAAAGAGTATCTGTAATGCTTAAGAGTAATAGCATGGATTTTCAGAATTGAACTTATGTCTAATTTCTTATTATTAAAAAAGCTGTTGATGCTCTTATTTGAAAATTCCTGGATTCAAATCCCAGAACTACTGTTAATCTGTAGTTTTTCTAAGCCATCAAGACAAATGCCGAGTCTTAATTTAGTAACTATAATTCATTTTACTATTATTATTTCATAAATCACTTTAAAATAATATATTGGTGAATTTGCATATGTGCAGAATCAGAAAATCAATTACAAAAAGCAACACTTACTTAATACTTAATACAGGCTTTCCACTTTACAGCAGTTTGCCCTTGATTCCTGCTTTCCAGAGATTCCTATCTTCCCATTGTCCATCTTCCATACCCCTCTTCATCATGGCATCATATATTCCCTCATACCATGTTCTTCTACTTCTTCCCCTTCTCCTTCTGCCTGGTACCATCCAATCCAACACCTGTTTAGGCCACTGGTCTTCCGGCATCCGTTGTACATGCCCATACCATTGTAGAGCTCTCTTTGTTATCTTATCGATAACAGTTTCCTGTGCATCCATTTCTTGTCTGATATATGTATTTCGAATATGTTGTAGCCTGGATATTCTCATACTTCTCCGTAATCCATCCATTTCGTCGCCAAGATTCTTTTCTGCATCCTTTCATTTATTGTCCAGCTTTCTGATCCATATGTAAATATACTTTCTATTATTGTCTGTATAATCCCTTTTTTTGTTTTTCTGGTCAAATTTATATTCCATAAAAGACCATTCAGGGATCTAATCGCCTTCCTTGCACAATTTACTCTATTAATAATATCTTTTTCACAAGTACCAGATTTATCTATTATAGATCCAAGATATTTAAATTCTTCAACACGTTTAATTATCATATTATTTATTTGTAGGTCTTCTGAATTTCCTCCGATTACCATATATTCTGTTTTAATATAATTTATCTTCAGTCCACCTACCTCAAATGCATCGACCAACTTTCTTATCGTATATTATATATCTTCTTTATCTTGTCCTATTATAATCTGGTCATCAGCGAATAATAAATTGAAAAGCCACAATACTGCTCAAGAAAACCATGGAGAAATATAATGTCAAGATTTCAACGAAGAAAACAAAAACAATGGCCTTTCGGGGAAAATATACAGTTCGATCGAAAATAGTTTTGAACGATTAAATTATGGAATAAGTACAGAGTTTTAAATATTTAGGATGTCACGTATCTTACAATTGGGAAAATGATATACATGAAAAAAAAAATATATATATAAATTTCAAAGTATGTGTGGGACTATTGAAAGAACACCACAAACAAAAACAACAAAATAAATAATGTTAAAGTTTTATAAGGTAATGGCAGTTCCCATTGTGACATATGGATCAGAGAATTGAGCCATGAATAGATCAGACAGAAGATTGCTAGAAACATCAGAGATGAAGTTCCTCAGATACGTTGCAGGATATACTCTAAGAGACCACATTCCTAGTGAAACAATTTGGCAAGAACTCAACATTTTTAATCTAAATGAAAAAATACAAAACTATAAACAAAAATGGCATGAACATATTTTAAGAATGGACTGTTCTAGGCTAACAAAACAAGCACTGTTGTACCAACCTCAAGGCTATAGAGATGTGGGACGTCCTAGAAGACGATAGGGAGATGAATTCTTAGAGCGGAACAGGCCGACGACCTACCATGAAGAAGAAGAAGAAGAAGAAGATGATGATGAATTTGCATAAGTCATACTACTTACTCATGGACAACTTTCCTTCTTTTTCTTAGTTTAATCTCTCCGTTTGTAGGAATTCTACTAGTCTCACATCTTCCGTGCCTTACTAGTGCACGATCTATCAGTAGAGGGTTTTAAACTCAGGATCACATGTATACTTTTTGACTAAGCAAAGACTTGGACAGTCTCCCTGTGATCAGCTCCATGCCAGGGCTACCTCCGATAAAACGGATATGTTTAAGGTTCATTAATATTGATTTTACTTACTTAATACTTAATACAGGCTTTCCACTTTACAGCAGTTTGCCTTTGATCCCTGCTTTCTAGAGATTCCTATCTTCCCATTGTCCATCTTCCATATCCCTCTTCATCATGGTATCATATATTCCCTCATACCATGTTCTTCTACTTCTCCCCCTCTTCCTTCTGCCTGGTACCATCCAATCCAACACCTGTTTAGGCCACTGGTCTTCCGACATCCGTTGTGCATGTCCATACCACTGTAGAGCCTCGTTGTTATCCTATCGATAACAGTTTCTTATGCATCCATTTCTTCTCTGATATATGTATTTCGAACATGTTATAGCCTGGATATTCTCATACTTCTCCATAATCCATCCATTTCGTCGCCAAGATTCTTTTCTGCATCCTTTCATTTATTGTACAGCTTTCTGATCCATATGTAAGTATACTTTCTATTATTGTCTGTATGATCTTTTTTTTTTTTCTGGTCAAATTTCTATTCCATAAAAGACCATTCAGGGATCTAATCGCCTTCCTTGCACAATGTACTCTGTTAATAATATCTTTTTCACACGTATCAGATTTATTTACTATAGAATTAATATTGATAATATTATTAATACTACTGATAATTAATATTACTGATCTGACAAGATGATTATGATGGCCAAATGGTATGGCTTATATCTGGGCCTTAAACATTTTTCCGACATTTCTCTTTCCTCCACTCCATGGTGCGACAGGCCTAGAAGACCCTTCGCTAACCAGTCGGTTGTGTTAATGTGCTAATCACAGAGGTGGATGGTTATTCCGCTAGTATAGGGGTGAAATGTGCTCTACATGTCGGGTCCTCTGTGGACATTATAGCTGGTTTTCTCAACCTCGACATTTGTCTTACAGGTGAGGAAAAAACCGAAAAACCCTCACCAATGAAACTTGTACCGATCGGGGATTAAACCCTGACTCGCTGCATGCGACTCAATGCCGTTATTCCGAGACCATAGCAATGGAACATGCTATACTTATAAAATTGCCATACTTAAGTAGCGCGCTGCCTTGTCACGCAGCGGGTTCGGGTTCGATTCCCGGTCGGGACATGCTCCTGGGTGAGGTTTTTTCGGGTTTTTTCCTCACTTGTAAGACAAATGTCAGGAAGCTTAAGTCCCAACGGTCCCCGAAAATCATCCGGCCATCATCATCATCATCCTTCACCAGTGTAGAAAGCAACGGGAAGCTACCACACCTATATTTCCCTAGTAAAGCTGCAAAGCACAGCATGAAAATGCTATGATTGCAGTGAAAGGCCTGCCCTCGGGCAGAATTACTATGGATGGATATTAATTTACAATTAACTACATAATTTATTTCTGCATTTCCTACTCGTTTGTCCTGTTTCTTTGCCAACATCCGTTTTCCATTTTAATCAATCTGGTTTGCAACTGTTTGGAGCTCATGAGTAATATAAGTTTTACGTGGAAGGAGTACCAACCCTCCGCACAACCTTTAACCACCAGGAGGGGTTTTTTTGATTTCAGGGTTGATTGTCTTCACCACGACTCAAGGAGTTCTATCTACCCCTACATTTTAGTTGCCTCTTCCGCCAGTTACACCGTACCGAAGGACTACTTCTTCGCTGTATCTGCCGTGGAGGTCTTCGCCGTAACCCTGGCAAGGGGCACTCACTAGGTACTATCAGCTGAGCAAGCTGAACCAAGTTTTTTTTACGAGGTGTTACTCCTCCCCCTCACCCTTTCTCAACCTTTACAATTTACACACAATAACGTATTATTCTTAACGTTACTATCTAATATCTATCAATGCAAACGATTTTCCAAAAAGGCGTCTTTGATATGAACCTGGCAGTTCACTGGCAATTTGCATATAGGCTATATAGTGAATATCTAGTAGACTAACAAATTGCAACGAAATTGTAAAATATCTATAAAAAATACTTTCCTCTGGAGAATAATATTTAGGATTCTCGGACAGTGGGGTAACCAGGGATATAACATGTGACGGGCTCGGGTGCTTACTCGTACATGAGACGGTATTTGAAGAGCAATACTATACAGTGTTGTGAAATAAGAAATAACTGTCGTTAATATGCGGAAGTTTAATCTAAGATAATCTAGAGAGATTGTAAACACTAAAGTGATGGCATTCCAAGGACAAGGATCTATTAGAGCTAAAATTGTTCTAAATGAAAAAATATAGAACAAATAAATCAAATGAATTATCTGGGATACTCTTTAGGATACAGAAAATCACAAGATATCGAAATAAAATTGAATAGATTTAGGCACTTCTATGGTACAATACAGCGAACATTCAAATAACAGTAAGACAAGAAACGCTACTAAAATTATACGGAGTGATTGCATTGCCACTCTTGTTATATGGATGTGAAAGTTGGACACTTACCTCTGATTATGTATTTAGACAAATGGAAGTTTTATAAATGTAATTACTTCGCTGAAAATGCATTATTAGATCACAAAATAAGTATTGATATCAGAAAGAAAATAAACATAGAATCAATCACAACATTAATAGAGAAATATAGAATAAATTGGAGAGACCATGTCCTACGAATGCAAACACTAGGATGACAAGAAATGTTTTATTTTATGATCCGAGGGGGACAAGAAATGTAGGTGTAGCTTTGAAGAGAAGGCATGAGCAATTTTGAGTTGGAACGGACCTTGAGAGAGATTGTAAATAGACAGAATGAGAAACTTTTTTTTTTCAATGTCGATTTCGCAATGCCACAGATGGATTGTTTTATAATACTTTAATCCTAATTGTAATTTTGAAATATTTATTGGCTCTTTATCTATGTCCCTATTGTCAGGCTAAAAAAATATATTTTAGCTTCCTCATTACCTTTTTAATATTTTTTATATGTATTGTATTTGAAACATATGTTATCTGTATTTTTCTTATCTAATCATTGGCCTTCGTAATACTGAGTGTCTACAGGGGCTACAAGGTTAAGTAAATTTGGGGTGTGGGTTGCAGATTAGTAGCTTTTACTGGAATAGGGTACTTAACAGAAAATAAATAAATATATTTTTTAAAAATTGGAATTTGGAAAACTGTACATAATTCACATAACAATGATCTCCATGTTTTTTATGGAAACCAAATAAACTATTATTAAGATAGTTAGGTTTCGAACCTGCGATGGGGGAGGACATATGACACGAAAAGAAAATGAAAGAGGGACTCGTACATTTCTTACAGGAAATCTAGAGAGAAAGCGCCTTGTAGATAAGTCAAGAATGAGGTGAGAGAATGACATTAAGCATGGTTTTTTTATAGTGTTATGCCCAAAGGCAGGTCTTTCACTGCAATCATAGAACTTCCATGCTATGCTTGCAGCTTTACTAGAGATTTATAGGTGTGGTAGCTTCCCGTTGCTTTCCACAAGAAAAACACGATTTGAGGGAGGTGAATTGTACGGAGAAGGATTGGAAAATATTAGCTCAGGATATGAATGAATTAAAAATGGCCATTCGGCCATGAACTTCCGGGTTCGATGTTATCATTGCGTAAATACGAGGTGAATTATAAATATGGCTATACGTTTGATCGTGTTGTGTGATGAAAATATTACCATTACAGGAAATATGAAATTACCGTTGGAAAGGCAATTATTCAAATTACTAAAATGGAATAAAACAAAACAGTGTAGAACTTACGTCATTAGTCAAAATCGCGTTGAATACGCAACAGCAAATTACAATTGCTGCATGGGCAATAACATATGCTAATGGTCGTGAGGCCGCAAGACGGGCA
Organism: Diploptera punctata; assembly: GCA_030220185.1. Lineage (NCBI taxonomy): Eukaryota > Metazoa > Arthropoda > Insecta > Blattodea > Blaberidae > Diploptera > Diploptera punctata. The sequence goes on from JASPKZ010000809.1 coordinate 534,684, forward strand.
AGACGTGAGTTTAACGTAGCATTGCAGCCGTCGACTGTGGGAAAGTGGAGAAAACGACTGCTGGAAACGGGAAGGATGCAGAAAATCAAACCTCCTGGAAGGCCTCGCATTAGCACGGATGCAGAAACAATGAAGAGAATTGTGGAGGCGTTCGATGCTAGCCCACAAAAATCAATCCGCCAAGCTGCACGTGAGCAGTGATTTGTTTTGTTTTGTTCTATTGTTGTAATTTGAAGGATTCCCTTTCCAATGATAACATCATATTTCCTTTAATAACAATATTTTCGTCACAAAATGCGATGAAACGTATAGCCATATTTCTGAATCACTCTGTATGTTTATGAAATCAGAAAAAAAAAACATTTAGGATACTTTTGTCATTGCGAACGCTATTTATAGTGTCCTGCCAAGTCAATTTCACGTTGCCAAATCCTTGGAATATGGATCACTCCATCTGCAGCACTATTTCTGGATATATCTATCGTCTGATCGATATAGAGCTTTCTGAGTATCAACTCTTGATTGTAATCAAATGCCTTGTAGGGATTCTTTGATCTTTGAGAATAAGTTACATTCACAAGAGCTCATGTCTGGTGGATTTGGTGGATGTTATAGTACTTCCCAATTCCACCTTCTACACAAATTCTAGTAAACATCTTTTTAGGGTGGTATTACTTACTAAATATGAGAAACCGTGAATGTATTTACAAATTATTGCTATTTCGAGACTTTCAATATTATAGATTTATACAACAAAGACTACTCAACTACATACTACAAGATCACACTGGTCACCATAGGATCGCTGATTTACAACAGTGTTGTCATCACTTATCGAATGCATAGAGTTATTGAGTTTAGCAATCAAATAAATATAGTCAATAATGAGTAATTGGACACTTTTGTATATTAAATCCACCCAAGATTCCTAAATAACCAACCTGTAAACTAAAGGTTTGTCGCTAGAATTTTGTTCCATTTTGTATATTTAATCGTCATGATTTAATGTGAATTATTTGTTTCATATTAATATCAAAAGCAAGTAACGTTGCTTCATTTATAACTGATTATTTTTTACCTCTTTCATTATTCCTGACCGTTTGAGAGCGGATTTTTGGCATTTTATCCACTTTTGTGGATATCAAATCTGTATTTGGAATATAGGCCTATAATCTCTTAAAACAGAGAGAGACATACAGATAACAAAATACATATCGCGAGGTTAGAACAGGGGGTTCTATCTACATTTTAGCGAATACCCAAGTAGTGAATATATATATGTGTGTGTGTGTGTGTATGTGTGTGTGTGTGTGTGTACGGGCACGCCGTAGCGCTACAAGCCGGAAGGTCGGGGGTTCGAGTCCCGATGGGGTCAGGATTTTTAAAGTGACCCAAACCTTCTGGCGGCCCTATGGCCCTGGGGTCGACTCAGCCTCTAACGAAAATGAGTACCAGACGCTTGTTCTGGGGGTAAAGGCGGCCGTCACGCAGGGCTGACAACCCGGCTGACATCAAGTGCCGATTGTCCAGAAAAGTGGGTAGCGTGCTGCCTTGAAACGCAGCGGGCCCGGGTTCGATTCCCGATCGGGACAGACTCCTGGGTGCGGTTTATTTCGGGGTTTTTCCTCACCTGTAAAGCAAATGTCAGGAAGCTTAGGGCCTAACGGTCCCCGAAAATCATCCGGCCATCACCATCCTTATCATTATCATCATCATCCTTTACCGGTGTGGAAAGCAACGGGATGCTACCACACATATAATTCCCTGGTAAAGCAGCAAAGCATAGCATGAAAATGCTAGGATTGCAGTGAAAGACCTGTCTCGGGCAGAATTACTATGGACGGATATATATATATATATATATATATATATATATATATATATATATGCGTGTGTGTGTGTGTCTGTGTGTCCGTCCGTTAACGCTCTAGCGGCTGCAATTTTTGTTTATTAGAAACCAAACTTATCATACGCAATTTTTGATGTTTCACTACGAAACTCGCTAAATATTATAAAAATAAACCGAGGAAGGAATTCTCAAAAAATCAGCGAAATCTGATCATTAAAAGTGGAAGTTTATCTAAAACTTGAAATTAAAAAAACTGACTATCCACCTCCATGTTTAGCTTGTCGCAATGTATACCATTACAACATAATTAATCAAATTGGAAATGTATCCTATAACATACATTTGTTAAATTTATTTAACATTTCTAATAAAATAATAAAAATATGAATCGATAGATATTATTTAAATTGATGATACACTATAGAACAATATGCAAATAAGTAACAAATTAGGGTCATGTATGATTTTTTTTCACTATGGCCCGACACTTTTTAATAAGTTGGCATCAAAAGTTGAGTTTCTCTCTAATTTAAGAAAAAAAAATGTATACATTCCGTAATCCAGATAAATAAGACCATACATTCGAATTGCTGAGAAATTATGTTTGTTTACACAGTCCCTGCGCGGCGCACTTTTTTTTAGTTTGTTTTTGTTTTCATATAAAATGATTAAAACATCGGTGGAAAGATCAAGATCATCTTCGCTAGGTTTATCGTACAGGCCACATGGCCTAAAACGAATTTTTTCATGATGATGATGATGATGATAAAATGATTCATAAGTAATTTCTTTAACTAACATTCATGTTTACAATCTCTGAATATGTGCTGGTCAATCATTACTATATATACACTTAATCCTATATTTAGTTCCAAACTTTAAATCACTCTGTTAAAAAAAGTAAAATAGAACCCTATGGTTTTAACTTCACGCTGTATTAGGTCTATTAGTCTAAATTCCACTTTAAATACTGACCTGGGGAAAAAAAAAACACTTCAAAATAAAATTATGAATGATTTTTACACTACCCCTCTCTCCTCTTTGAAAGCGATATTTTGGGTCCTGAATGAAAGAAAAAAAAGTCGGAAGGTTAGTGTAGGAAGTACACTTTTTCCCTCATAGGAGGAATGAGAACATTCTGCAAGAAATTTGCAACCACCCGAAGAGAAAATCTCCGTTTACAGAGATTAATTATTTCAACATGTAGCATGCAACAACCCGAAGGAATTATCAAATTTCGTCCTCAAGATACAACATGGACGTCCTAAAATCTTGTTCTCGGTCCTAACTGGAATCGAAATAGGTCAATAATAGTTAGATTCCGTTTTGGGATGTAACGATTATGAAACTGTTGAAGGGCGGCGTGAGATGAATAACTTCAAAAACCCGAATAAAGTAAGAGTTCCTTAAATATATTTTCGTCTTGGCAGTTTTCCTTCCTATAAAGAGTTCCCAAATTACAAACTTGAATTTTCTCACGCAGTGTAAGGGTTTTACATGCACGCTTTAAAGACATAACGTCCATCCATCCACAGTAATTCTGCCCGAAAGCAGGTCCTTCACTGCAATCATAGCATTTTCATGCTATGCTTGCAGACATAACGTATTGAACTGAAATTCAGACAAAATAGTGTATGTAACACAGCGCAGTTTGCACGGCAATGCAAAACAATTTTATCATACAAAAACGAGAAGGAACTCAACTACAGGAGGACTGAAGAGTTTCCCAACTCCCTTGCACGTTACGTAAGCAGGCAAGGAAAAGCGAGGGATTCCCCGCTGTCACACATAAGCAAGGGTATCCCCGCAATACAATGGAAACACAAGAAGGTAAAACGATATAATGCAGTAGCGTCATATGCAGAATTTTCACGTGTGGTCATTAATACTGTAATTAGAACGTGCATAAGAATAATTTTCCGTCTTACTGAGGTAAAAATTAACTATTTGTACTTTAAAAACCATTCCGTTTCCGCGTTGTGAAGGTTTCCGGCTTATACAGGATGATCTTACATATACAATTGTACCGTTCTGGAGAGTTTTTTTTTCGTCTCTACATGTTTCCATCTTATAAAGGTTCCGGCTAAGACAGGTTTCACTATATATATGGGCCTTCCTAATCAAACGTTTACACTTTTTCCATGATGTGTCGATAGATATCCTTTATTCACAGTTTCATTACAAGCAGAATTTATGCTTCATTCTGACTCACCTGTAAATTCTGCTGTTATTTTTATCACATCCTGAATGGTTAATGTGGAATATTTCTCACTATTGTTTTTTGAAAACATTTAAAATACTTTGTTCTCTCCGCTTTTCAAATGTTTTCCTTTTTGATGCTTATAAAATTGTGTAGGAGAAACAGTTATTTGAAACAGTTGAAATTCTAATGTATTCTGGATTTGGATTGCATAAGAATTAAACAATGAAATGCTTCATATTTGAAGAGAAAAATTATACGCTCAGACCGGGACTTGAACCCGGGACCCTTGGTTTTCTAGTCCAAGTGCTCTACCATTTGAGCTACCTGAGCAAGTACCGATCTAAACGCAAATTTTTCTCTATATACTTTGTAATTCCCGCCCACCAAATGCTTTGAAGCCTTTCCTTCTGTCTTTGCAAATGGCGGCTCCTATATTAAGAAGACATATTTGGGAATTATACATTACATTATAAATGCCAGTACGGCTTTTTTCGATGTTCTTATTATTAATTTCATACATCTCAATGATGGATAAATCATATTTGAAGGTAGCTCAAATGGTAGAGCACTTGGACTAGAAAACCAAGGGTCCCGGGTTCAAGTCCCGGTCTGAGCGTATAATTTTTCTCTTCAAATATGATTTATCCATCATTGAGATGTATGAAATTAATAATAAGAACATCGAAAAAAGCCGTACTGGCATTTATAATGTAATGTATAATTCCCAAATATGTCTTCTTAATATAGGAGCCGCCATTTGCAAAGATAGAAGCAAAGGCTTCAAAGCATTTGGTGGGCGGGAATTACAAAGTATATAGAGAAAAAGTTGCGTTTAGATCGGTACTTGCTCAGGTAGCTCAAATGGTAGAGCACTTGGACTAGAAAACCAAGGGTCCCGGGTTCAAGTCCCGGTCTGAGCGTATAATTTTTCTCTTCAAATATGATTTATCCATCATTGAGATGTATGAAATTAATAATTCCGATTGAGGGTCTTTCCACTTTTCAGCGGTTGCCCTTTTACCAGCCGGCTGCTGGCTCTTCACATCCACATGTGTCAATCACAGAGGTAGATGATCAACAGCCAGTGTAGGGGTGACATGTGGTTAGCATGTCGAGTCCCCCAGCCGTTATAGCTGGTTCCTCAACCTGGAGCCGCTACTTATTGCCTCACGATGCTGGGTGGGCACCGGTCCCATAGTGGCCGAAATACCATGAGAAAATTTCTTCCCCCGTGGAGACTGGAACCAGCGCAAGTCCCGTAGCTCTGCGCCAAGGCTTCCTACCTTAACCGCTCGGCTACGGCGCGGGACAAATTAATAATAAGAACATCGAAAAAAGCCGTACTGGCATTTATAATGTAATGTATAATTCCCAAATATGTCTTCTTAATATAGGAGCCGCCATTTGCAAAGATAGAAGCAAAGGCTTCAAAGCATTTGGTCGGCGGGAATTACAAAGTATATAGAGAAAAATTTGCGTTTAGATCGGTACTTGCTCAGGTAGCTCAAATGGTAGAGCACTTGGACTAGAAAACCAAGGGTCCCGGGTTCAAGTCCCGGTCTGAGCGTATAATTTTTCTCTTCAAATATGATTTATCCATCATTGAGATGTATGAAATTAATAATAAGAACATCGAATGAAATGCTTATTTGTTAATCTTTTAAAATTGTAATTATATATTTTAAAATCCTTCCATATAACTTAAATAGACATGTGCTAGATAATAGATGTCTTTGTTATTTTATTTTATTTATTTAAAGTGTTAGGAAACTAAATTTTCTTTCAAAGCTTAAGAGTAAAATAATTATTCGACCAATGAAAATACAGTCCATAGTCTGGTTTGTTTACATTACAACTGAAACTTAGTTCGGAGGAGGTACCGAGCGTAGAATACAGGAATGTCAATTTCATCTGTAGACATTTACTCCGTTTTCTTACCCTAGGCCTCATACTCATTTGGGAATTAAAACAACAGGAAACGAAGAGAAATGTAATCTGATTCACCAATAATGGGATTCGAACTGGAGTGGTTCTGATTGAATTCCGTGGTTTATGTCGGAGTCAGCCCACTCAATTTTGGATACAAAAAATTACGTTTGCAGTTCATTATGTCCGACATTTTTTAATGAAATTGAATTTCTTGATTATCTCCAAATGGCGTGGAGTTGGGCTTATATCATGAAGGCGTGGCAACTAACACGACATGACACGCCCACTTTTGTCATTACTTAGACGTTCGATATTTTTGCTCCATCAATTAGACCTAAGATGTGTCAGTATGACTCCCATAATTTTAAGTGAATTTATTATATCATCCTTCAGACATTTAGATCGCTAGATTGGAGTATAAATCTAATCATTGCAAGATGTTTAATACTATCAAATAACCTTGAATGCTATTCTTAAGCATCGTCTTAACAATTGATGGTAAGTGTTAAATTACTCTGCAATTAGGCACAGAGACCATCGATTCTCCAAATATCTTGATATGTCTATTAAAATGTCCACCGCTGTGGTCTCGAGGTTGCGTGCTGCCTTGTCACGCAGCGGGCCCGGGTTTGATCCCCGGTCGGGGCAGTTTTTCTGGGTGAGGTTTTTATCGGGGTTTTTCCTTCACCTGGAAGACAAATGTCAGAAAAACTTTAAGGCCCAAACGGTCCCCGAAATCATATGGCCATCATCATCATCATCATTATCATCATCATCATCATCATCCTTTACTGGTGTGGAAAGCAACGGGAAGCTACCACACCTACAATTCCCTAGTAAAGCTGCAAGGATAGCATGAAAATGCTATGATTGCAGTGAAGGACCTGTCCTCGGGCAGAATTACTATTGATGGATCTATTAAAATTTTATTGTAAGACAGCGCATGTTAAAATAACATTAGAAAATTAATTAACTAAAACCAGGGACTATTACATAGTCTATTATAAATAGATCCAACTATTAAAACAATATTAAGAGCTGCTTCTTGAAGGACTATTAGCTCAAGTTTATATCTCGATCTATTAACATTTCGTACTATTTTAAACGTTTTGCAACGATTCATATAACATGTTTTTTTTTTATAATTATTCAGTATTTATCTATGTACGCAAATTGTCGCATTTATCTCTGTTAAATCGGAATGACCAACATTCGAAAATATATTTTAAGAAATGAATGTGACAAAAAAAATATTGGTAAAACATTGGTGGAATCTGTTGCAATGTACGGAAGTGAGGTATGGACAATCAATAAGTACTACAAAAATAGACTAATAGCTCTAGAAATGGATTATTTACGAAGAAGTGCCAGAAAGTCTAAATTAGAACGTGTCACAAATAAGGAAATTAGAAACATAATGGAAGCAGAAGAAAGCATAATTGAAAGAATTGAGGAAAAGGAATTGAAGTGGTTAGGACATGTTTTAAGAATGGAAGATGAGCGATGGCCGAAGCAACTATATGAATGGCATCCGAATAGAAAGAAGAAAAGAGGAAGACCAAGGTTAACATGGAAGGAAAACATGAAGACAGTAATGCAAGCTAGAGGGCTAAGCATCGAAGATGCCCAAGCCCGTAGGCTTTGGAGGTTTGGCACGGGAAGACGACAGCAGCTGTAAAAACCCGAAGATAGATAGATAGAAGAAATGAATGTTCACGCACTTCATTTTGTTAGGTTCCGATGGTACAAGTTAGTGTTTATCAGATAATTTTACGCTTCATTAAATAATAATATGCATGCGATTTACTTTGTTGGGTTAGGAAGGTGGAAGTTGGCGTACATCCATTCCTTATGAAAATGTTTGGGAATTTATTGGGAAGGTTGGTTCATTTATGTCCGCCATCTAGCGGAAGTTTCTTTAAGCGTTCGCGCATGCGCATTATAATTATGTGCAAAAATTCATTTGTCGAGGTAATTTGAACATTTTTCCAAATGTTGAGAAGAGCTAGCATCATGATGCTTCTTGCAGTTCTCATTGAAATTTTAAGGTATGTGTTGTTAGCTATATTTTTAGAAATCTGGTCGTTATTGTGTCATATAAAGGATTAATGGTACTGGGTTAAACATGATTCTCTTCATGCAGACCATAGATAATCAAAAGGCAGTGAAATGGACAACATATATGTCTGGAGCATCTTAATTATTCCATTTATTGTGTTTTTTTTTCAACCCTAGCATTTTTGCAATGCATACTGTTCTATTTGCGGCACTATTGAATAATTATTCGCACTAACTTTTTAATATCAAAATTTTGTAATATTTGAATGCATTAAAATTCTATTTATTCATTAACTCTGATATATTATTTGTTTGCACAATATATAGGCATATTAGGTATCTACCCGATACTGGGGAATGCGATGTAACGAACTTTTATAAGTGTACCGAGATGAGTCCATCCTCCACGAACACTTGTGAGAAAATGTTGAACTGCCATATGTGAAATTCAAGAAAACAAAACATTCATAATATCATGTCACTTAATTTTGCCTTACTATTGGTCAAGGCTGTATTATTTAAATAAATAAATATATATATGTATATATATATATATGTATATATAAATATATATATATATATATGTATATATAAATATATATATAACATGGTAAGGAAAATAAATGCTCCGACGGGACTTGAACCCGGACCTCTGGATATATACCCAGTGCGCTTCCAGTTACACCACCGAGTCTAGTACAAACATTCATTTTTCTTTTCATATATTCTCATTATTACGAGATGTATGGAGACCGAGTTCCCACTACATCTCTAATAATGAGAATATATGAAAAGAAAAATGAATGTTATTACTATATTTGCTCGTGGCGTAATCGGAAGCGCACTGGGGTATCAATCCAGAGGTCCGGTTTCAAGACCCATCCGAGCATTTATATTTCTTATTATATGTCATATTAAGCTTGCATTGCTGAATGTCAAAAATTTAATACATATATATCAACTAGTTATTTCAAAGACTTAAATATTGATATTTTACGAATCAGATTAAATATGAGTCAATTGAATATTCAGTTGTGAGTTAGAAATATTACGTTTTTCTAACTTACATTTCTCAAAATGTACTCCATAATGCGTACAATTAATTATCAATGCAATATCTTTTAATTATGATTCTTTTTTTTTCCCCAAATGCCCCAGGTTGTCATTTCGACATTTCTGGTGTTCTCTCCTGGCATGGCGTACTTGTAACCCACTTTTGAGGTTGGGGCGCCTGGAAGGCGCGGTTACGCTGCCCCAATGATATGAAAGTTGATAATGATGGTAATGATGCGCCAGGAAAGGCCTTAAACTAAACTGAAGCTAATTAGCGAATATGATATTGATGATAATGATAGCGAAATGGTTTTCGGGGACCGTTTCGGCCTTAAAATTTTCTGACATTTATCTTACAGGTGAGGAAAAATCCGAAAAAATCTCACCCAGGAAACTTGTCCCTACCGGGAATCGAACCCGGGCCCGCTGCGTGACAAGGCAGCACGCTACCTCGAGACCACAGCGGAATTATGATAATGTTTATGGATAAGAAATATTTTAGATTATTTAGTAAACTTATATTAAATAATATTATCAAATAAAATATTTCTATTGTAATATTCTAATATCCTAAATATCTTTCTTCACTGTGAACTAGCTGTGAAAGTTTTACAGTAGACATCGTTTATAGTCTGTTCCAGTGGTCTATGGGTTACCATGCTCGCCTCTGGTTCCGAAGTTCGTATTTTAAACCCAACAGGAGTAGATTTTTTTTTTTTTTTCAAATGCCCCAGGTTTTGTCTTCTGACATTCCTGGTTTCTCTCTTGGCATGGCGTACTCGTAACCCATTTCTGAGGTTGGGACGCCTGGAAGGCGGGGTTACGTTGCCTCGATGATATTATGGGTGATGATGATAATGGTGCGCCAGGAGAGTCCCTAATCCTAAGCTTAACCTAAGATGAACATGAATGATGATGATTGCGATGGCCATATGATTTCGGAGACCGTCTGACATTTGTCTTACAGGTAAGGAAAAACCCCGATAAAAACCTCACCCAGAAAAACTGTCCCGACCGGGGATCGAACCCAGGCCTGCTGCGTGACAAGGCAGCACGCTACCCCGAGACCACAGCGGTGGACGGAGTAAAAGTAAAGTAAAGTGATCCCACAACAGGCCCGGAGGCCCTTCGGGTAGTAGGAGGTTAAGGCTCCCACTTTTTCTAGACAATCGGCACTTTATGTCAGCCGGGTTGTCAGCCCTGCGTGACGGCCGCCTTTACCCCAGAACAAGCGTCTGGTACTCATTTCCGTTAGAGGCTGAGTCGACCCCAGGGCCATAGTGCCGCCAGAGGGTTTTGGTCAGTTTAAAAATCCTGTCCCCAACGGGACTTGAACCCTCGACCCTCCGGCTTGTAGCTCAGTGCCTTAACCACTACGCTACGGCGTGCCCCCCCAGCGGTGGTCGGAGTAGATTTTTATTGGCGTAAAGTATCCTAAGTATAGCTTCTTTCGAAAGAGAAGTAAATATATGGGTACGGTGTCGTACATTCATGGCACGTAAAAACTGTAAAAGAACTTCAGGCCTGAGCAAAATTTGTTGATATTTTCAGGTTCATATTTGAATTTGTGACTTTAATAAAAAGCGCCGTTAAATACACTACCTACTTCGTTTCTAAATAATACCTGAATCCTCTCAATTGTTTGAAAATCCTTCCATCTATAGTAGTTCTTCCCCGAAGGCAGGTCCTTCATTGCAATCATATAATTTTCGTGCTATGCTTGCAGCTTTCCAAAGAGAGATGAATAGACAGGTGAATGGAGAAGACTACGTAACAATGAACTATATGGTCTTTATAGGAAGCCAGATATATTAAGAACAGTTAAGTCTCATAGACTGCGATGGGCAGGACATGTTGCGCGTATGGGGAATGAAAGACGTGCATGGAAACTTCTTGTAGGAAAGCCAGAAGGAAAACGCCCAGTTGGTAGACCAAGAATGAGGTGGGAGAACAACATTAACTATGATTTGAGGGAAGTAGATTATACAGGGAATGATTGGAAAGCATTGGCTCAGGATAGGGATGTATGGAGAGCTTATGTCCGCGCGGCCATGAACCTACGGGTTTGATAGTGCCAGTGAGTAAGTAAGTAAGTATGCTTGCAGCTTTACTAGGGAATTGTATGTGTGGTAGCTTCCCGTTGCTTTCCGCACCGGTGAAGGATGATGATAATGATGATGGCCATATGATTTCGGGGACCGTTTGTACCTTAAAGTTTTCCTGACATTTGTCTTACAGGTGAGACAGGTGAGGAAAAACCCCGATAAAAACCTCACCCAGAAAAATTGTCCCGACCGGGGATCGAACCCGGGCCCGCTGCGTGACAAGGCAGCACGCTACCTCGAGACCACAGCGGTGGACTGTTTGAAAATGTCAAGTAGAAATTAGCTTATAATTTTACGACTTTAAACGATAATTGTCCATTATCTTTAGCACATTAAGTTCCTATTATGTACTCATTAATTACTTCTGTCAACAATGGATGGCGTAAGACTTAGATTACAAGTTTCTCAAGTGGAAGAGAACTCGAGAATTCGGCAATTACAATCAATCAGACGCTTCATGAAGTTCCTGCCCGGAAGGATTATACGGATCACTAGTTTGACAAATGTTCACTAAGTTAAACAATTATATCTCTTTACATTAAAGGGGAACATAATATAAACACTTGCTGACAGATGAATGGAAGACTTCAAAGCTCAATCCTCATTAGGGTCAGCAGCTGTCCCCTCATGTTTATGTTTTGCAAAGATTAGACACATTTTAGGGACACTTGATTGCCCTTGCCTCTAATTACTGACAGGAAGCTTAATAGAATTTTAATAGACTAACTTTTTCATCTGCTCTGTGTGGTAAAAATAGTCTTCATGGAAATTCAAATTACATCAAGGGATGTTTTGCATTAATCCGGTTTCTAAAATAAATGTAGGCTAGTTGGTTACTTCATAAAAACCACATATCTTAATGCTTTAACTGACGGCTTAAAAAATCTATTGAAATGGTTCAATAAATTAATAGTATGATTCTATTTCATTAAAGTAATAAGTCTGAAACATTACATTTAAATAATGTAGATCCATTGAATATGTTTATAATTAATTAGTTCCTTAAGAATATACAATATGTTATACAGGGATATTCAGACAGAAGGAATAGACTTCAAACATTTATTTCTTCCAAACTTCAAAAAAATAGAAACACAATTCCAACGTTCCTGGAAAGAGAAAAATCCAAATTTCACTAATTTATACATTCAATATGAGCACCGTGTGTTACACGACAAATATCAAAACGGTGGCTCATTTCATGCCACACACGAATCAGCTGGTCGCTAGTTATCGAATTCACATCTTTAACAATTCCATGTCACATATTTTCAAGAGTGTCAGGCATAGGGGGGGGGGGAAACACGGTCATTTATGTAACCCCACAGATGAACCATACGGTCTAGTGACCTGGGAGGCCATCGGCGATGAAGTTGCATGATTTTGTTTTTATTGCAGTCCAAAATATTTAAATAACTGGCAAGAGAAACTATTAAATTGTGTTATTATTGTTATTATTGTTATTATTGTTATTATTGTTATTATTGTTATTATTGTTATTATTATTATTATTATTATTATATTATTATTATTATTATTATTATTATTATTATTATTATTATTATTATTATTATATTATTATTATTATTATTATTATTGGTGTTGTTGTACATGACAAGCAAGAGTGCCAATGCGGTCGTGATCAGAATCTCAAACTTTTGTCTTCCCAGATACGTTGGAAACTGTGTATCTATTTTTTTGTAGTCTGAAAGAAGAAATGTTTGAAGTCTATTCCTTGTTTCTGAATAGCCCTATATTTTACTCAAATTTAACAGGGCATCCATGTTTTATTTTAACTTTATTTTGTGATACTTAGGTCATATCCTGTCTACAATCTTTGGGTGTATATTCCTATTATCTAGTTAATATTTTATTTTAGGCATGATGCACCACAGAATTATTAATTAATTAGTTATTATTTATATGAGCTATAAACATCTAGCTGATACCTAGGGGTACAGGCTATAGCCTGTATGGTTTTATTATTATGTAGGTGCTACTTATTTAATCTTCATTATATTCGGTTTGTCCACCGCTGTGGTCTCGAGGTAGCGTGCTGCCTTGTCACATAGCGGGCCCGGGTTCAATTCCCGATCGGGACAGGCTCCTGGGTAAGGTTTTCTTCGGGGGTTTTCCTCACCTGTAAGAAAAATGTCAGGAAGCTTAGGGCCCAACAGTCCCCGAAAATCATCCGGCCATCATTATCATCCTTACCATTATAGGCCTAATCATCCTTCGTCGGTGTGGAAAGCAACGGGAAGCTACCACACCTACAATTCCCTAGTAAAGCTGCAAAGCATAGCATGGAAATGCTATGATTGCAGTGAAAGACCTGCCCTCGGGCAGAATTACTATGGATGGATATTCGTTTTCTGCTTCATGATTAAATTATTATTGCAAAAGAAAATATGTCTGAAATTTGCCTTGATGATAGCCAAAGGGAAAAAGGCCCTTCAGGTTGACTGCATTCGGGATTAAACCTGGAATCTGTGGAATGCTAGATTTATAGGTTTAATCTCTCCATTCTGAACCAACTCCCTGGAAAATTGTATATGGATGTTTCACTTATCTTTATATATATATATAAAACTACCACACCTACAATTCCCTAGTAAAGCTGCAAGCATAGCATGAAAATGCTATGATTGCAGTGAAGGACCTGCCTTCGGGCAGAATTACTATGGATGGATATATATATATATATATATATAAACATTCTTATGTATCTATGTCACTGAATTCCTCTTAAACGACTGGACCGATTTTGGTGAATTTTGTGTATGTGTGTGTATGTTTAAGTGGATTCCTGGATGGTTTAGATTCACAATTGAACCTTCTAAAACCATTAGGCGTAGGAGTTCACCTGAAGTGAACATTTAAAAATCGCTCTAGCGGTTCGATTTTTCACAACGAAACTCAGTATATCTTATTACAATAAACGAAGTAGGTATTATCATAAAATAATCGAAATCCGATATTTAGAGGTGGAGGTTACCTGAAATCAGAAATGAAAAACTAACAACTGCCATGTTTAATTCGTTTCAGCGTATACCATACAATTGTCATTTTAACTGTCATTTTAATATGCCATTTATTTAGGCGTAGCATCGCACTCGGGTATTAGCTAGTTCCTATATAATATCAAAAATTAGAATACTAAGAAATAACTCACCAGACTTTGTCGTTGAAGGGGAAATATCCGCACTCCAGTACTAGCGTGGTGTGGAGTGGGACAAGATTAACGGAAAATAAAGAAACCTACACGTTACTGAGCTTACAATAGTGTAGTTAGGAATAGTGAAATTTGTGATAGGCAGGAAAGGTCGAACGTTTGGAAGAACGATGAAGGCATACAAAGTTGTAGGCCTAAATCCTGAAGGAAAACGATACTTAGGAAGACCGAGATGCAAATTGATTCATTAAAATGTTCTTTAGGGAGATGAATTATGATACTGTGAATTCATAGATTCTTCTCAGAATACCGATCAGTAGCGAGCTTTCACCGAATTTCGAATGAATGGAGCTATTGAGGTTGTTCTGATGAAAATAGTTTTGAAAACTTTAAGAATCTTCACCGATCCTATCCTATCAGTATAATCTTTTAATTCATAAATAATAGAGTATCTAATTCCTAGTCTATTAATTAGATTTCATAGTTTCATTAAAAATAAAATAAAGGTAAATTAAAATTTTAATTTCACATAAAATGTTTCATCTAAACCTCTTAACTTTTAACAACTAACTACTAAGATAGATACCGGAAACGACTATATATATATATCCATCCATAGTAATTCTGCCCGAAGGTAGGTCCTTCACTGTAATCATAGCATTTTCATGCTATGCTTGCAGCTTTACTAGGGAATCATAGGTGTGGTAGCTTCCCGTTGCTTTCCACACCGGTGAAGGATGATGATCATCATCATAAGGATGGCCATATGATTTCGGGGACCGTTTGGGCCTTTAAGTTTTCCTGATATTTGTCTTATAGGTGAGGAAAAACCCCGATAAAAACCCCACCCAGAAAAACTGCCCCGACCGGGGATCGAACCCGGGCCCGCTGCGTGACAAGGCAGCACGCTACCTCGAGACCACAGCGGTGGGCATACATATATATATATATATATATATATATATATATATATAAATTGATTGTCATGTGTGTTCGATTAAACAAAAAAAGTGTATATATATATATGTGTGTGTGTGTGTGTGTGTCCGTTAATGCTCTAGCGGCAGCATTTTTGGTTTAATCGAATACATATGGCAATCAATTAAAAATAAAAACAAGATCGAGTTCGATAACCAGCAAAATAGGGCCATTAGGTTTAGGAGTTCGTCTGAAACGAAAATTTAAAAACCGTTCTAGCGGTCGCAATTTTCGACATTTGTCGATATTTCACAACGAAACTCAGTATATACTATTCAACCGAGAAAAAATTCTCAAAATATCAGCGAAATCTACCAATAGAAGTTTACCTGAAACCCGAGATTAAAATTTGAGACTCTAGCCACCACTACGGTTGGTTCGTTGAAATATATATCTTATAACATATGATTTGCAATGTATCCTATAAGGTACATTGGCTTAATTTATTCAATATTTTTAATAAGGTAGTGAAAAATTAATCGATAGCTATTATTTAAATTGGTGTGTAAATTAAACAAAGATATGTAAGTATTAAAAACTTATGGTTTTATGCATGATTTTTTCACTGTGGTCTGACACTTTTAAATAAGATGGTACAGAAATTGAGTTTCTTCAATTTAACAAAATAAATATGTATTCCGTAAACCAGCAAAATTGGACCATACATTCCACTTGCTATGGAATTCGCTTAGTTTACACAGTTCCTGCGTCACGGACTTTTTACCTATTTTTTTTCAGATTAATTATATGATAATTTAGCAGTCTATTCAGACAAAAAGGCAAACCACATTCTAATGAAAATTGAAATGCACATTTCGGTATGTTCTGTTGACCATTTAATTTGTAACATAGTCCGACAGCAGAGGATATTACTTTTGACAAGAATGTGATAATTAGGGCCCGATGTTTATGACCTTAAAATGTTTAAAAAATGACCTATAATATTCCTTAAATTCTCTTAAAATGATCTAAAAGTATAAAAAAGACCTAATGGAAATTATAAATTTCATAATAATTAACTAATTAATAATTACGGATATTAAACATAGGCTCAATTCTGGAAATGCGTGCTATTATGCATTGCAGAGACTCTTGATGTCCCAACTCCTTTCAAAAAACGTTAAACTGAAAATATATAAATCTATTATTCTGCCAGTTATATTATATGGATGCGAAACATGGACTCTTACTTTAAGGGAGGAAAGGAGATTACAAGTATTTGAGAATAAAGTACTTAGGAAAATTTTTGGACCAAAGAGAGATGAACAAACAGGTGAATGGAGAAGACTTACATAACAATGAACTACATGGTCTTTATAAAAAACAGATATAATAAGAACAGGTAAGTCTCGTAGACTACGATGGGCAGGACATGTTGCACGTTTGGGGAATGAAAGACTTGCATGGAAGCTTCTTGTAGGAAAGTCAGAGGGAAAACGCCCAGTTGGTAGACCAAGAATGAGGTGGGAGAATAACATTAACTATGATTTGAGGGAAGTAGATTATAAGGGAATGAAAAAAAACATTAGCTCGGGATAGGGATGTATGGAGAGCTTATGTCCGCGAGGCTATGAACCTACGGGTTCGATAATGCCAGTGAGTAAGTATGATTATTGATTTATTAATTAGAAATGGTCTAAGAGAAATAATAATTATTATTGGTTGGGATAACTATTCTAAAGCAAATCCTGTTCTTAGTAGTAATATAAAATAACTAAAAAAATAATAATCTCAATCTCAATTCTATTAAACTAATATGAAAAGTTATTAACTAAACATACCTTAGCTGACATTGCCTTACACCGCCATGGTCATCCTTAAGTTATCAAAAGTGAACGATCGGCGGTTGTCATCTAACATGGTTTTATATGGTTTAATGTGTCTTCATAACATTTTATTGAATAGTTTTTACGCAATGTTGATTCTTCTGGAACAGTATGACTTATGGCGTTCAAGGAAATCACGTAGTTTAGAATTGCACTGACAAACACTTCCCATAATTCTTTAAAAATAGAGATGACTTGCTGTTTGATGTGGAAGCAATTTGTTTTAACAGTAATTGAGACACTTTTCTTTTGTTCACATTTTTAAGAGCCAGCAAATGTTTCTCGCACGCGATATGTTGATGTACTGTGAAACGTTTATCTGCAGCGATTTTAATTTCGCACACCTTGCAAAATAATACACTCCCTTCAGTAGAAAATACTAACTCACTGGCACTATCGAACCCGTAGGTTCATGCCCGCGCGGATATAAGTTCTCCATACATCCCTATTTCGAGCTAATGTTTTCCAATCATCCCCTGTATAATCTACTTCTCTCAAATCATGGATAATATTATTCTCCCACTTCATTCTTGGTCTACCAACTGCGCGTTTTCCCTCTGGTTTCCCTATCAAAAGCTTCCATGCACCTTTTTCATCCCCCATACGAATTCTTGTTCACCGAATTCTGCTACATACTGTCTTAAACGGATAGCACTAGACACTTTTTGTTTTGACATTTTTCACTTCACGGAAATCAACACAACCATATAGAAACGCTACTCTCGTGAGACAAACAGAAATATTACAAATCGAAAGATTCCCGCGTTGAAGGGCAAGTCCCAAATAAATCCACGTGGAAGCAGAGCTCTGGTTTCACGTTATATTCAGGCAACGCACTGAAGTTTCTCACTGAACTTGTCTGAGCACAAAAAACAAGATAGCAAAAAAAAAAAAAAAAAAAAAAGACGTATAAAAGTACGAAAAATAAATAAATGATCTAAAATAACAAATAAAATTTGTAAAATGACTTTATCAGAAAAAAGTGGGAAAAAATGCATTTTAATGACCTATAAAAACCTCATATATCTAACATATTTATTGCACAATGCACTTAATTATTAATCTGCATCGTCTCTGACAGCTCATAAATAAGATGACATTTCTTCAAAATCCTTGCCCTAACGATAATAATGATTTGTAACTGTTAATTTAGTCCAATTTATATTATATGCATGCGAAAATTTGACTCTTACTTCAAGGGAGGGAAAAAAATACGAGTATTTGAGAATGTATTCTTAGGGGATTTTTTGGATCAAAGAGAGACGAACAGATAGACGGATATCCGTCCAACCTCGAAGTCGAATATTCGGCCGAACATTGCCGAAACGAGCGAGCTCGCGTAAGGTAGCGCATAAACGATCGGTCGGACTCGGCTGAATTCGGGTCTTTTCGTTCATGAGCGAAGATAGCAAGTGTTTCGTTGACTTGTTGAATTGATTGCAAACATGAAAATCTGAGATTATTAAAAAAAGTGATATTATAGTTTGAGGTTATTATAAAAGCATTTTTATAAGTAATTCTAAAAATTTTAGCGACGAAGAATGGCATGGGTAAAGAAAAGATCGCCTTTATGGGAATATTTTATATAAACAGTAACGATCTAAAGATTGCTGTTTGTTTGTTATGCAATGTTAAAATATCTCGTGGCGGTCAAGGAAAAAAAAAAGTATGTATGTACCAAACAAAACTACCATATAATTTTCTTTTCTTTTTTAATTACTTAAGGGAATTGACCGATCTATTTCTTCTTCTTCTTCTTCATGAAATTAGGCCTTTTGACCTGTTTTCACATCAAATGGGATTTAATGAATCTTCGCATCTAGTAAATGTGCGTCCAACATTTCTATGTCCTATTGGTTTGTACTTTAATAACAGCTGGGGAAATGTATCTATAGGCATTCTTTTAACATTTTCATACCAGTTGTTTCTCATATTGTCAATTCTATTTGTTAAATTAAATATATTTAAGTCTTTTCTAATATATTCATTTCTTTTTCAGTCCAAAATTGTCACACCTACTACAGAACGTAAGAACTTAATTTCTGCAGTTTCTATTTTTCTTATGTCTGAACGGTCAAGAGTCCAAATTTTCACTTGCATATTTTAAGACAGGCACTGCCATAATTTTGCAATTTACTCCTCAAAGTTTTATTTTTCAGTGTCCGTTTTAGAGTGCCACACGTTCTATAAAATTTATTTAATTCAATATTTATATCTTCCTTCTGGCAGTATGATACATTGTGCATCCTAAATAATTGAAATTGTTCACCTGTTGTATTGTACTGTTATTGATGCTGATTTTACACTTCATATGGTCTTTCCAGTTGAATGTCATTACTTTCGATTTACTTTCAGAGATTTTCATATTGAATTTATTTGCAATTTCATTTAATTTATCCGCTGCTATTTGTAATTGCCTTCTGAAGAGCTAAGGATTGTCTAATCGTCTGCAAACAATATGGTATTTAGAATTTAGATCTATTTAGGCCTATCATTTGGATATTATCGTTAGGTAAGTACGTGTAGGTACATGTCGAATTCGTCGAAAATATCTAGGCAGGTAGCTACATAGGCTAAAGTGAAAAAAAATTAGTAAAAAATATCGTATTAACGTAATTGGTGTAATTTTTATATGCTTTTATGTAAAATATAGTTTTTGAATACACTTCTGACTCACCCTGCAGAGAAATTGGTATTCATTTATATTAATTTGCCCTTAGTGCAGCACGAGTACTAATTTTTTGCTGTTGTAAAAAGAATATAGTGATTGTATTGGTTATGTGGTTTAAATAATGTACCTACATTTTACATTTAGTTTTTTTAATCCGGTGTCCGGTCGGATACTAGCTTATTATCCGGTACCCAGCCGGATAGTAAATTTAAGCCGGATAGACCGGATACCGGATATCCGTTTCATCCCTACAGTTAAGTCTCGTATACTTCGAGGGCAGGACATATGGCACGAATGGGAAGTGAAAGAGGGGCATGGAAACTCCTTGTAGAAAACCAGAGGGAAGCTTCTAGTAGGCAGGCCAAAAATGAGGTGAATGAATCATATTAGCCATGGTTTGAGGGAAGTAGATTATACAGTGGATGATTGGAAAATATTAGCTTAGGATTGGGATGTATGGAGAACTTATGTCCGCGGCATGAACTTGCGGGTCTGATAGACTTAGTGAGTTGATCAGTTTGTCCAGTAGCAGAGCATATTACATTTGATGGAAATGTGATAGTATTCCATAAACATCTTATTTCATGAGAGTTAGTTATCTGATAAATTATTGGGCGTAGAAAGTAATTTTTACTGAATGGGATTTATATGAAAATCTTACTGATCTCCCCTTCTTCTTGTAACTTACACCAAAAAAATCTCGAGACACTATCGATTTTCGTAGAGCTTTAGTCTTCAACTTTTCCTTGGAGCGGTCAACAACCTTGCAATCTTTCGTATTGCGGATTGCAGGCTCTCAGTAAACTGTCAATGTTTTCCATGAGAGGCTTAGAGGCATCGAGTTTGGGATTTTGAGAGCAGATAGAGGATGAAAATATCTCAGAAATATTATGTAAATTAACATTGTGAATCTCTGAATACGAGATAAAATGGATGGGAAACGTGCGTAAATTTTAAAATTTGAGGCTTGTTTATTTTTAATTCTCTTGGTCTGTAGGATCACAAAAAGAGCCAAGTAATATTTTACTTGGGGATTCTATGCCACCATGCTATCAAACTTGAATAAAAAAAGTATCGTTGCGGAATGTGAATAATTCCTGAGATATAATAATAATAATAATAATAATAATAATAATAATAATAATAAAATAATAATAATAATAATAATAATAATACTTTATTTATTCTGGCAGAGTTAAGGCCAAAAGGCCCTCTCTACCACTCAACCAACACAAATACAAATAAATATTTGACAAATATAGGTATACACTATACTAATTATAAACAGTTAAATATACAATACATGTAGCAAAGTAAATTTCATGTACAAACAACATTTTTTAGGGTAATAACAATATGATACGATAATAATAATAATATAATAATAATAATAATAATAATAATAATAATAATAATAATAATAAGTATGATAAATTATACGAGAAACACCAATTAATATATATATATATATATATATAATATATATATATACCTTACACTGGGTAATAATGAAGTCGAGGTTAGAGCAAATATAAATTTAGATTTCTTTTAAAAGATGCCAATGTCCGGCAGCCCCTTATTTCTTGTGGTAGAGAATTCCAGTTGCGAGAAGTGAAGATGGTATATGACATGGGGTGATGTGATGTCCTACGTTGCGGTATATTAAGCAAGAGACTATGTTGTGATCTTGTGTTTAAGTTATGGTTTGAGGATAGATACTGGAAACGGGATGATAAATAATTGGGAATCGAGGTATGTAGGATCTTAAATAAGAGAATTAGACAGTGCGATTTTCTTCTCTCTTTTAGATGTAGCCATGACAATTCGTGGAATAATGGAGAAATGTGATCGTATTTTCGAACATTAAATATGAATCTGATACACATATTATGGACACGCTGCAGTTTGTCCGACAATCCGTCACTTATGTCTGTTAGTAGAACGTCACAGTAGTCAAAATGCGGCATCACTAAGGTTTGGATTAAAATTCTTTTAAGAGCTGTAGGGATATATATATATATATATATATATATATATATATATATATATATAATGTTTAAGTTCTTCTCCATTGTTGAAATTTATATGTTCCCTTTCTTCTCCCTATATGTATATATATATATAAAGAGAACATATAAATTTCAACAATGGAGAAGATTATATATATAGGGAGAAGAAAGGGTAAATATAAATTTCAACAATGGAGAAGAACTTAAACCTAGTATTGAATGCACTTATTTAGGAACAAAATTAGACCATTCAGGCGGTAACACAGTGGAAATTAAAAATCGAATCACACAAACAAAACAAGCAGTAAATGCTTTAAACTCTATTTGGTGGAGCGAAAACATTACAAAAAAAATAGGACATTAAAATATATCAAACCATAGTTCAGAGCATTTTAATATAACTAGTGGTCGCCCAGCGATCGAAATTCTACCACAATTCATTAAAATTTTAAGTTTGTCACAAATATGTCATGATGCATTAATTTTCGATTTATTTTAAAAATGCGAACGATAGGAAATTTGTGGTATAGCTTGGCTAAGCCATTTTTAAAAAAACAATAACGCATAATTTGACATTTGTATACTAGTTACACTATTTAAATTTACATTTGGCCTATTATGATGTGTACGCAAATATATATCCCTTCCTCTTTGTCTCTCACTCCAACCCTTCAATATTCTTTGTCCGGGATTAATGGAAGTATGTGTGAATATCTAAGTATAAAAAAGTAATGAAATTACTGAAACCAAGATTGACAGGGTTTAATTTAAATAGTGAAATGTACTCGCTTTTTTTAGCCAGTACTAATAAAAACGCGAGAGTAAGTCAATTCACATTGCTGCTGTACAATTTTATTTTTACAACAATGCACTTTCAGTATGAACGTAAATGAATGAGTAATACACATAAATTCCTTAGAGACAATTTATTTTATTTTGTTTAATTCAATTTATTTGTAACACACATTATACATAACTTTTATTTTTCTGCACTGCTTCTCTATATGAACTTTAATTTTGCCAAATATCACACTCCTCCGTGCGCGCCATGTGCTTAAAAAGGGGTTAAACGTTTTTTCTTCTTAAACGTTTTTTCTTCACGTATTAATATATAGATATGGTGCTGTATTTTGGCAAATTCCTACCAGGGAAATGAAAAGAATTTTAAGTAAAGAAATGGATTTTAGAAGATCAGCTGAAAAATTTAGAATGGATAGAATACGAAATAAAGAAATAAGGGAAATTATGGGTGTACAAGAAGAGTCGGACATCACATACATTATATAAAAGAAAATATTACAGTGGTATGGCCATGTCAAAAGAACGCCAGAGCAAAGATTGCCTAAACTTAATATTTAATGGATCCCAATAGAAAGTAGGAAGAAAGGAAGACCAAAGAAAACTTGGATAGAAGGTGTGCAAGCGGCTATGATTATCAGAGGATTGGAGGAAAATCGATGGATGGACAGAGAGGAATGGCGTTTGGTTTCCGGAAGACGGTGGCAGCTACCATGATACCGGATACCGGATAATGACGATGATGGTTATATATATATATTTTTTTTTATTTATTTATTTAAATGTGAAAAATGCCTTAAAATAAAGTGAGAAGTTTAGCCAAAAGTAACCTAAAATCAGCATGTTTGCAATAACGATTGTAACGTCTCAATACTTTGTTACAAAACACATGGCATAATAAAATTATTTATTTCCATTACTAATACAAAATGCGTCTGATTAATTTAAATTAAATTTAATATATAATTTCATTATACAAGTAAGTCCTGAAGTACTGCATCGCTTCATACAGACAATTTCTAGAAGAGATGGTTATGGTCTAGTGGAGGGGGTTTCTGTTTCCCGTGCATGAAGTCGCGGGTTCGATCCTGCTGACATGCTCTCTCTCTCTCTCTCTCTCTCTCTCTCTCTCTCTCTCTCTCTCTCTCTCTCTCGTCTTTATTTCAATTAATTTTCTTTCTTTTGTTTCATTTATTTTGCTTTGTTTTATTTTCGGTATTTACCGCACTACTCATTCACACGAAATTGTTTTCCTCGCACGACACACAACGAAATAGAACGGATTTAGTTTCTCAAATAGTTGTATACTTGCGAACCAAATAGCATGATCTCTGATCATGCGCAGTGGCTTCGTTATGAGACTTGGAAAATTATATGTGCGCCATCAATTATTTCAAAGGTTGTACTTTAAATCGGGGACCAAGAGTTTGTTTTCCTTATGAAGAAAATCATATTCGGAAATGTTCACCTAAAAATACCTCGCGCCAGTCGGGTTGAAACCAACGAACCTCGAGTCCAGAAGAAAGCATGGTAGCCACTAAACCACCAGGATTAACATAACAGAAATATAATCTTTAAAAAAAGTACGTCTACGGTAAATTTTTAGTTAAGTCTTAGAAACCGCTAAACCTCTTCAGAATAATTAAACTTAATTTTAAAATTATTACAGAAGGGTGATGATTCATGACATCTGGAAATGTTGGATTAACGTTTCCCACTTTTCGTAATTTTCGAAATAATTTGTAATCTCTGTAAATTTAAATTCTCCGTTTTCTGCTTAAAGGGTGTTTAAGCGAGATGGGCTAAAATGAGCTATCATTCCGAACATGTTAAAAATGTAAATTCCCATTTCTTAAAAGTACAGTTTTGCACTTAACACCTTTTATGCAACAAACACAAAATTAATCTAATGTATTAAATTCTCCGTTTTCTGCTTAAAGGGTGTTTAAGCAAGATGGGCTAACATGAGCTGTCATTCTGAACATGTTTAAAAATATAAATTCCCATTTCTTAAAAGTACAGTTTTGCACTTAACACCTCTTACGCAACAAACACAGAATTAATCTAATGTATTAAATGTTGTAAGTTATAACAAATTAGTCCACCGCTGTGGTCTTGAGGTAGCGTGCTGCCTTGTCACGCAGCGGGCCCGGGTTCGATCCCCGGTCGGGGCAGTTTTTTGGTGAGGTTTTTCCTCGCCTGTAAGACAAATGTCAGGGAAACTTTAAGGCCCAAATGGTCCCCGAAATCATATGACCATCATCATCATCATCCTTATCATTATCATCGTCATCCTTCACCGGTGTGGAAAGCAACGGGAAGCTACCACACCTACAATTTCCTAGTAAAGCTGCAAGCATAGCATGAAAATGCTATGATTGCAGTGAAGGGCCTGCCTTCGGGCAGAATTACTATAGATGGATATTAATAAGAGTTGCTTATTTTTTCCCTACATGCCTAAAAATACTCATGGATTTATATGATTGCGAAAATGTCTCAAATAAATAGATAATAAAAATAATACACAAATGAGGTAATAGAAAACTATCCCAGACTATGCAATTATTCTCCGTTAAATTCGAGGCTCAGATAATCTGTAAATTTTAAAATGTTCTAATTACTCATTGAATTTCCATATGGTAATGTCAGCCTTGCTTCTCTAGAGAATAATACAAGTTGCTTCGTCATAGAATCGACCAGCACTTCAGAGTCACTGAGGACTTTTATAATTATTATTCCTATTATTGTCTCCCAGGGCGCGGCGATCTTTAATGACGTAATTAACTAAATGAACTGAATTACAGAATGCATATTCTCCTCACACAGTGCTAGGAAAGAGTTTTTAGATGGAAATTCAAACCCAGAATTATACGTTAATAATTTGGGGAAGAGGCTATGAGATTGTATTAAAGAGAAACAAAATTGTAATGTATTAATTCATTATATTTTTATTAAACATCTCATTTTGCCTTAACCTCCCCCATTGCTGGCGACATCGGCATCTGTAGTATAGGAGTTAGGTTTCTCACCTTTGGTCCCGATGATCGTGGGTTGAAACCCGATTGTGTTCGATATATCTTTTAGGTTGGATAACTCCAAGGGAAAACTCCTCGATCGCAAGTCTGAAGATTTTTGGGCTAGTAAAAGAGCATCATCATCATCATCCATGCAAGTATTAGGCCATGTGGCCTGCTACGGTCTCAAAGAGGAATTTTCATGCAGCGATCTTTTGCCTTGGGAGCAGTAGCGAAGTATGGCTTTTGGAATTCTATGAGACGGCATTCGTTGAAGATGGGCTTTCCAGTTGTTCTGGTAGTTTTGTGTATGGTGAAGAATGGGTTCTACATCCAACTCTTCCATAATTTCCTCATTTCTTTTATGGTCCCACTTTGTGTAGCCTGCTGTTCGGCGCATAAATCGCATCTCATTTCCTGTTATTCGGCTTTCATCTCTTCTTCGTAGTAAAATAACATCAAGCCTAAATTAGAGCCTCTGAGCAAATAAAAGTAATACATTAGTTACCTGCTAGACGTCTCTTTGGGGCGATGAGCTAACCACTTTTCACTCAATGATATTTGGAGGGAATTAAATTAGCATGATTAAGTAACTCCCGCAAGGATATAGACACTCAGCTGTTAATTATAAGTAGTTACATGTTTGTGCCTCCTACGAATTATAAGGAGACATCTTGTGAGTGATTTTTGACCTAGATCACATACAGTACATACTTTATTAAATCACACATATATATGATGTGTTCCCAGGGTGATTGTTGAGCTCAATGACGGAGCCGCCTCCGAGAGAACATGAAAATTTAAGACACCATTCACTCTATTTATACCATTCAAGGCGAATATTATATTCTAGCAATTAAATGACCTGATGCATTCCGTGATTATTTGGGCCCCAAATTTTCCTAACATTGGCTTTAGTGAAGACGAAGAATCCTCACCCAGAAACTATTCGGAGGATTGAGCCCGGATTAACCTCGTTCGAGTCGACTATGTTATTCTTTGATAGCTATGGACCATTTTATTAAACCAAGAGCTGTAATCATCTGTTATGAATATATATATATACAATAGGTCGGCCTATATTTGGGATGGTTATGGAGTGTGTGACTATTCGGTGTATTTTGAGAGATGATCTATATGGATCTTTTTTTACTGATTTTTGATCTCGCATAAGTGGAACATACATATGGTAAACGGAACCCCTTCCTACAAACTTTCACGGGTTGTTCAGATATATCTGTTGAGTGTTTTGGTATAAATACCCTTTGCACCGTGATAAGATGGGATCTAACACATTGCAAATAAAAATTAAAAATTTATAATTACGTTTTGTTCTCTCTTTAGATAAGTTATATATTCAATTATTCACACCGGGAAGAAAACTGCCCTAAACACTGAGACCTGAAAGATATAATACGCTATCCCAGTAATATGGAGTTTAGTAGAATGAAAGTCTACTCTACGATATAGGTCGTCTTCTAGGTACAATATACCAGGTTCTATTCCCATGACCCATATAGCTAATTTTTGGGTTGGCCCATGGGCTTAAATGAGGACTACAACCATCCCGTTGGCCCTTTCTGCACTTAGTATTGTGGATGCTCGGAGTCATGAGCTAGCGCTATGGTACCCCACTAGATCCCCGCAACCACATAACCTCTGTAAATCCGATCTCTTAACTCGAGCATTTGAAATGTTGTCTTGGGTCTGATTGGAAGACAGGCGAAAGATGCATTGTCTCTGCTTCTTGTACAACATTTTATCCACCTCCTCACCCCTTTATATGTCTATTTCTACTCGCTTCCATTCAATGTCTTCCCACGATCGAGAGAAAATTAGCTCTTACTGTATCTCTACATCAAACATCTCACTATTCCTAACCCTTCTTTGTTTCAGCCACCCGACTCCTGGAATTCCTTCTCCTCTTATATCAAGGAATGCTCTATTCAAAAACATTAAAAAGAATTCACTAAATATTTACGTAGACAGTATAGTACATAACCATGTTCTGCGTGTATTTTATTATTCTTTTTATATTCTACACTTTCTTTACTAAATTGTTTTAAAATATTAATAGAAGTACCTGATATATCAGTCTTCCTCAATTAAAATGGATTTTGTTTTAAAAAAACTTAGTTAAAACGATGTAGGCATTTCAGAACGTATTCCGTCTTCGGCATATCATTTGATAATTTAAATTAATTAACAAAGTTTTTGAAACAAAAATTAACTTTAATTGACTATTTAACTCATGCCCCAAATGTGAGTCAACGACCAATCACATTTAAATGATTTTTATTTACAACCAATCACAGTCGTGTTTTGCCTAAAATTTACCAACTAAAGTTTATGATAATAAAGAAAGCTCCTCCTTTTTAACATTCTGAATAGGTCATAACATTATTTTGCAGTGACTGACTCACTAAGAAATACGGCTACCAAATTGTATATATAGTGCATGAATGTCAGCAGAAAGCGCGTACGAGAGATAATATAAAAACATTTGTAACAATTGATTATACCACAAAAAAAAAAACACTGTTTGCACTTTCTTAAACGAATTATTTTCCAGGAAATGACGCAGAAAAATATAATTGACATATTTACATCATAGGACATCAGAAATTAATTAATGCCTATAACGTTGGTAATAAATTTCTGCACTAGGGTGTATTCTTACAACATTGCGATCATTTGGCAATAAATAATATTCTGATCTGGTTGCAGTGATCGAACAAAAGAAGCAAATGAAGGTACCAATCGTTTCTAATTAGTTTTCAAACATCGCCGTTTACATTAAAATATAAATAAACATTTTAAAATAACTATAGTTAAACAATGATTTGTGAGTAAACAGCTTAATTGTATTCGTTAAATAGTCCTAACAAATGCCACTCTTGATTTCCAAATTCTCTAAATAAATTCACTCCTCACTTCGTGAGTCGTGAATTTATCGATAATTTGGAAATCACTCGTGGCATTACTTATGAACAAGACTGTGATATATCAGATACTTATAGCAATATAAAAAAAAATACTACATAACCTCAATGGCCTCAGTGATTACAATACATTTTAGAAATATTGATTTTGTTTATAAAAACAGTTACTTGATCAAATTATGGGTTATTATTACAGTATTATTATTGTTTAAATATGTTTCGTTCTTTCATTGCCATCGGTATATTATGTAGCCTCTGCCTATTATGTATTATTAATCAAGTTGTACATAATTCTCAATTGAGGGGTCTAGTGAGAGAGGCCTGTTTGAGAAGAAATATAAATATATTGGGTTTTGTAAAGCATTATATTACAATATTTGTACAATAAAGGGGTAACTTCTTTCTTCTTTAACTTACTCTTATGTAAATTATCATCATCATCGTCACTCCAGGGATTAGGCAATTGCCCGTTCCGACTTCATAATGCATCAGCCCAACGTCTTCTAGGTCTTCCAACATCACGCCTTCCTCTTGCTTGATAATTTCTTGCTAACAATGGATATCTCTCCTTACTCTTTCTATGTAAATTATGCAAAAGAAAATATAAATTTTATATAAATAGCACCGATTATTTCCATTTATTCTTAAAGTGGCATAGCTCCTTCTCTCACTAGACCCCTCAATTATTAATATCTGTATAATTTATCTCGGATGAAGATAAAGAAGACCTTACGGTCTTATCTCCTTCAGGTAAAATAAATTATTATTATTATTATTATTATTATTATTATTATTGCTATTATTATTATTATTATTATTATTATTATTATTATTATTATTATTATTATTATTATAAAACCTAGTATTGAATGTACTTATTTAGGAGGAAAATTAGACCATTCAGGCGATAACACAGTGGAAATTAAAAATAGAATCGCACAAACAAAACAAGCAATAAATGCTTTAAACTCAGTTTGGTGGAGCAAAAATATTACAAAAAATAGAAAATTACAAATATATCATACCATAATTCAGAGCATTTTATCATATGGTGCTGAAGTCTGGCAAATTCCTACCAGGGAAATGAAAAGAATTTTAAGTACAGAAATAGATGTTTTAAGAAGATCAGCTGGAAAATCTAGAATGAATAGAATACGAAATAAACAAATAAGGGAAATTATGGGTGTAGAAGATGAGCCGGACATCATAGACATTATAGAAAAGAAAAGATTACAGTGGTATGGCCATGTCAAAAGAATGCCAGAACAAAGATTGCCTAAAATTGTTATGGAATGGATCCCAATGGAAAGGAGGAAGAGAGGAAGAGCAAAAAACTTGGATAGAAGGGGTACAAGCAGCTATGAATATCAGAGGAATGGAGGAAGGTCAATGGATGGACAGAGAGGAATGGCGTTTGGTTTCCGGAACACGGCGGCAGCTGCCATGATACCGGATGTGATGATGATGATGATGATTATTATTATTATTATTATTATTATTATTATTATTATTATTATTATTATTATTATTATTATTATTATTATTATTATTATTTTCAACTCCTGTGAATTGCCGATCAAACTATTGTTTTCCTAACATGAAGTGGAAGGTGACATTAAATAAATGAATGAAAAATGAAATGACATGAAGGGGAAGGGAGAGGGAATATAGAGTGTTGGTGGGATGAAAATTGGGAATTGGGGAACCCTGAGAAAAATCTGAAACCCCTAAAAAGATCCCGGTGTAGCCCATCACCAATACCCCTCTTGCACCAGGTATGGAACCTAGAATCCCAGGGGGGGGGGAGACGCGCTGGTTAGCCATGCGTCTACCGAGACGGCCAATGATTTATTTATTTATCTATTTAAATGCAGTGGCTTTTGAAATTTTTCATTAGCCAATAATGACTGAGGAAAACAAACAATAACAATAACAAACAATAACAAGAAAGATTATAAAATGTTTTATCATCTTTTCCCTGGCGTCCCAGTATCTGTCCACGAAACTGCTGGTTGTTAGGGTTGGGCAAGTTCGGATGTGATCAGCATCCATATCTTCCATACGGTTGCAGAGGATACATTGTTGAGTTGGTAGAAGACCGAGGCGATGAAGGTGTTTACCTAGGCAGTCGTGTCCTGTTGCAGTACGGAATGATACAACGGCTACTCTTCTGGGCAAATCTGGCAGTGTAGTTTGGATGGATGCTTTCCAAGGTTTGTCAGTCATTTGGAGCTCTATGGAGGTTCTGAAGGCTTCTCTCACTCTGAAGCAGATGTTCATAGCTGCTCTAGAGTAAGATATAATGTTCGGTGATGTATGAAGGATATGGGTTCCCTAGCAAATCTGCCATTTCGTTCCCTGTAATGCCACAATGGGATGATATCCACTGCAGAAGAACATTTTTACCTGCTATATTGAGATTTCTGATGATCTATCTACTCTGTAATATTTCTTTGTTAGCAGGAGATGCTAGGTAATTTGCTATTGCAGATATGGCTGCATTAGAATCGCTTAAGACGATAGCTTTCAGAAACGATTGAGATGGCCAATGATTATCTGTAGTATTTACTGTAAAGATCATAAATTCAAATACAAACAATACAAAAATTGCATGAGTTATATATATATATATATATATATATATATATATATATACACACTTCTTAAATACTGTTCTCTACAAAACACTATTGAATGTAGTAACTAGCTTACTGTTTCTTAGTTTAAAGCAGCTGTTTATTTGTCTTTGTAATCTAAAGAAATCCATGTTATGCTGGTCCAAAGGACATGACATATGTCTTAACACATTAACAACTTAGGTTATCTATGATCAACAACACATTATCCTATACTAAGTTACCGGAGACCAGGGACTCCTAAGCATAAGAAATCCTTGAACAACCTGTGGAAGTTAGTCGTTAGAGTTATGTTGCACCCTGTGATTTATGAACTTCCTTTTTGATCAATTTATCCAAGGTAAGATAAGAGATTTACTAAATAACTTTCAACTATTTTTTAAACACAATAACTTTTCCTTGTATCTAAATATATGAGAAAAACCAATAGTCCAGAACATCACAACATATTTATAGGTTGGCCTACTTACGAGTAATTGCTCACACGTGCTTATTTATTTATAGGGAATTTGGAAATAAAGAGATACAAAATTAAATACTGTATATAAAATTAAAACGTAATTAAAACAGGAAGAAATAAGAGTTTGTGATGTACAATATCATCTGCGTAACATATCAAGTGAAATCTAGTGTTGTATGAAATGGAAAAAATGGAAAACACTAGATTTCACTTAATATGCTACGCAGATGATATCGTTCTCCTTTCAGAATCTGAAGATATTTTACAAAGATATTTACATTAATTTAATATAAATGCCAGAAAATACAATATGGAAATTAATACAAATAACACAAAAAGCTTAACAATATCAAAAGAACCAGTAAGATGCAAATTAGAATTGGAAAGAAAAATTATAGAACAAGTATCAGAATTTAATTATTTCGGTGTATTAATAACAAATTAATAAAAATGTAATAAAAGAAGTAAAGAAACAAGCTGATAAAGCAGCTCAAATATCAGCATATATGAAAGATTTTATTTGGCACAACAGACATATGTCAATAGAAAGCAAAACTCGCATATACAAAACGATAGTTCGACCAGTTATCGTATATGGAGCAGAAATTATGGCTGATACAATAAAAACTAAACAAATAATAAGCACATGTGAAATGAAGATCTTAAGAACTATTCAGGGGAAAACATTATTTGATAAAATACACAACACAGAAATTAGAGACAAATGTCATATTCAAGACATAACCTAATTTATTATAGATAGGCGAAAATATTGGAAAGGTCAATATAGAAAGAATGGTAGACAACCGACTTGCAAAAATAGCTAAAGAAATAGAATAAGAGGAAAACCAGCCAAGAGATGGCTAGACAGTGAATACACATCCAATACGTCTTCCTCCGAGGAGTGATTTTGGAAATAAACAGGATGAAAATCCTACAAATTATGATTATGAAAAAGAAGAAGAAGATATACAATATAAAAATATACAATTGAAAACACACAAGATGTAAAAATTACAATATATAAAATGTGACACGATGCACATTAGAAAATAGAAAAGAAAAATTAGACTACATTAAAATCCTCTCGAAAAAAATAGGCAAAGTATTTGCTTCAGTTACAATACAAAAAAAAGTACGAATGAAAATGCACAATTGTTTTGTCTAATGCCAGCAGTATGGCTTTCTCCCTTGGTATTGGCGGAATTGTAATCCATTTAAGTTGGGGCACCTGGAAGGCGGAGTTACGTTACCCCGATGTTATGATGGATGATAAATGATAACGAAGCGCCAGGAGAGTCCTTAACTTAAAGTTAACCTAAATTCCAGACCATGGGCAACTACAGGAATAATTCCATTTAATGAAAAATTCCTATGATCTGACCGGGAATCGAATCCTGGACCTCATGAACTGTAGTCGGAAACGCTGACCACTAGCCCATATATAAAAGTCATGACAATTGAAACAACTATAACTTGCAAAAATCCTTAAAATAGACTACAACGTTTATTCGATTGGGAAAACATATTTTGTGGAACATATTTGATAGCCATTTCTTTTATTTAGTCGAAATTGGATTCTTTGATATTGGCACTTTAGAAGAGAAAGGACTTCTAACGGAGAAAGAGGAAATTAAACCATTCAATTATGTAAATTGCGGAACTGGGCGGCTTCTGCAAATAAAATCAATTCCCAAATCCAATTCTATTCCAGGATCCATACATTCAGCGCAGCCCATTATCTTGATTGAAATTGTACTCTGTAAAGATTCTTTATACTAAATAAGAAAAACAAACTCACTCTTCGTGGAGTCTATTATTAAAAACAGAAATCGAGAAAATCAAAATGTAAAAGCCATTAAAATGGTACAGATGACACGATCTACTCAATGCGGTTTGTAACTTTTATTTCTAATTTAGTCTGTCAATGTGATCTAATAGTTAACATATCGCTTCAAGGTCCGAAGTCTGAAAATCAGATAAGTTTTATAGATTATTTCAAAATCCGAAATTCTATGTATGGTCTCATTTGAAAAGGGAATAAAGCCAATCATCAACTGCCGAGTATAAACGGCACGTAAAACAACCTCAGTCCATCGGTATAGTTAATGAGTAAGGTTGTTACTTCGAACGTGTGTGTGATCCATGGTAGTATCTTCGACGAATGCTTTCGCAAACGTGTTTCATCTCCAGCTGTTGTTACAGAAGGCATACTGTTTTATTGGTGATTAGATTGTCATAAAATAAAATAAGTTAAAATATACCTTTTAGGTAAGATCCGTCGTCCTCAACTTATAAAATATGTATTCTTTATGCCTGTAGGCCTTTCAGAACATCCGTTCCATCTTCAGCAGGTCCCTCTTCGCTACAACATCCAGTATGATGGTTGATGCTGCTGGTCCTAATGTGGTGTTGTCGTGACCAGCAGCATACTGGATGTTGTAGCGAAGAGGGACCTGCTGAAGATGGAACGGATGTTCTGAAAGGCCTACAGGCATAAAGAATACATATTTTATAAGTTGAGGACGATGGATCTTACGTAAGAAGGTATATTTTAACTTATTTTATTTTATGACTCTCCACCTCAACTGTTTTAACAATGAATTTTATTAGTATTGATTAGACTGTATAGAGCAGGGTCATCAATTATAATTCATGGAGGTCCATTTTCAAAATAGTAAATAAGTCGAGGTCCGGAATCACAGTTGATTAAACATATGAAGTTTTTATTAAGTAATTAATATTAGGCCTATAAGGAAATTATTTAAATTATGTTATGGGAATGAATGTACAAATTAAACAAAATCTATGGTAAGTGTTAAAAGAGTACAGCACAGTAGTACACAGTTATTAATTTTAATAATTGATGAGTTTATGATAAACTTAATTTATGGTCAGTGTAATATTTAAATATTTCACAAATTTCGTGTTTTTTACGATACCAGGTTTCAAACGGAATCCCGCTCATCTTCGGTCAAATCTCCGACCATAAGCAGTACTGCCAACCGAGCGAACAATAATACTATCATGACATGACATTTTGAAAAACTAGTTGTATTCGATGTTTAACCGGTTTTAAAAATTTGTATTAATTCGATATTTAACCGGTCCGGAAACCAAACCCCAAGGTCCGGACCCGGACCGCGATCCGCCAATTGGTGACCCCAGGTATAGAGGGTTATAGTCACTGAATAAATTTTCATCTACCAATATTTAATTCTTTTAAAAATTCAATTTTCTCCAAGATGTTTATTTTGTAGTTATATTTGTGTAGAATTGATAATGTTGAATAATTAGTTATACCTGCTTGATACCTCATCATACTTAAAATCTTTAAAATATTCGTTAATTTTTATGTTGAAATTGCTGGTTGTTCTAATAAATGTATTACAACCACTGCGTTCAAGTTTGTAAACTCCTTTATTTGTATATAGACCCCTATATTGTCTTCTATTTTATTTTGTATAAAATTGTCTATTTTATTAATGTGAGTGGAGAACTTATTTTTAACGACTCACCTCATATAATTTCAAATTTCTTTGATACCGGCGGTTTCAGACAATATCTTGTCCCTCTTCAGTCATGGCTCCACTCCCACTGAAGAGGGACAAGATATTGTCTGAAACCGCCGGTATCAAAGAAATTTGAAATTATATGAGGTGAGTCGTTAAAAATAAGTTCTCCACTCACTATTAATGATATAACCTCATAATGTTTACTTCCCAATATTAATTTAAATATATTGTTTATTTTGTTGTTGGTATTGTATGCAATCATTATATTCTCCAAATGTTTGTAACGGCTTTTGCTAATTTTATGGATTCCATTCCATTCCATTAACGCAGTTTAACCTCTTACCCTACAGATATTTTTATGTGCAACTCGCCACCCGGGCCTTATAGTGGCCCGATCTGTCGAGAGAAGGATTTTAAACTATGGATCACACACATACTTTTTGACCACACAAGGACATGGATGGCCGCCTCAAATGAGTGATCAGTTCAATTTCAGAGCCTCCTCCGAGACAACACAACATTAAGACGAAACACACACACACACACACATTCATAATAAACATGGCGAATATGATAATAATAATGATGATTATGATGACCAGACGATATTCGGGGACCGTTTGGGCCATAAAGTTTCTTGACATCTATCTTACAGGTAAGGAAAAACCACGAAAAGAGACATAATGCAGGAAACTTATCCCGATCGGGAATCGAACCCGGATCCGCTGCTTACGGGACAGCGACGCTACCCGGAGACCACAGCGTTGGACTAATTGTATAGTTTCATTTCCTGAAAATTTTAATATTAATCTTTTTTTTATTGGGATATTTTTCTAGTTTAGATAGGTCTATCTATGTATATCTGTTATGCTATATGGTGTTTTCTGTATTAAGTTACTAATTTATTATTTATTCATCGTATTCGTTCTTGTGTGTAAAATATTTCGTGTGCTTTAGTTCTTCATTATAATTTCCTTTATTCAAAACTAATTTTAATATTATGTATGAAGTATTACGGCATATAGCGTCTCTGTAAATTCCAGGAGGCGCGTCTTCAAAAGGAAAATGTAACCTTCGGCAGATACAGTAAATAGAATTTAGTTCTTGAAACGTGTGGGAGTAAAATTTTTCTGGCTTTTCAGGCTCATTTTCAGCTTTATTCGAGGCAATACAAATAAAATTCATTGTTAAAACCGTTGAGGTGGAGAGTCATAAAATAAAATAAGTTAAAATATACCTTCTTAGGTAAAATCCGTCGTCCTCACTTATAAAATATGTAATCTTTATGCCTGTAGGCCTTTCAGAACATCCGTCCCATCTTCAGCAGTTCATTCTTCGCTACAGCATCCAATATGATGTTTGGTTTGATGCTGCAGCGAAGAATTAACTGCTGAAGATGGGACGGATGTTCTGAAAGGCCTTCAGGCATAAATATTAAAGTAAAGTAAAAGTAAAGTGATCCCACAACAGGCCCGGAGGCCCTTGGGGTAGTAGGAGGTTAAGGCTCCCACTTTTTCTAGACAATCGACACTTTATGTCAGCCGAGTTGTCAGCCCTGCGTGACGGCCGCCTTTACCCCCAGAACAAGCGCCCAGTACTCATTTTCGTTAGAGGCTGAGTCGACTACAGGGCCATAGTGCCGCCAGAGGGTTTGGGTCAGTTTAAAAATCCTGACCCCAACGGGACTTGAACCCTCGACCCTCCGGCTTGTAGCTCAGTGCCTTAACCACTACACTACGGTGTGCCCCCCTAT
Source organism: Diploptera punctata (assembly GCA_030220185.1). NCBI lineage: Eukaryota > Metazoa > Arthropoda > Insecta > Blattodea > Blaberidae > Diploptera > Diploptera punctata. The sequence continues at coordinate 571,655 of JASPKZ010000809.1, forward strand.
TGCCATAAAGATTACATATTTTATAAGTTGAGGACAACGGATATTACCTAAGAAGGTATATTTTAACTTATTTTATTTTATTTGAGGCACTGATAACCAGAAATATTAAAAGAGTGCCATAAAACAAAATACTGCCTTACTTAGTATCTACTGATTTTTAATTTACAAACGTCCCACGGTTTCAGGATTGATTGAGTCTAGACTCACTGTTTAGAGTTCCGACTGAACATTGGATGTCATTATTATTGATCTAGTGTCAAACACAACAAAAGAAGGGCAGCAGAATACTCTGGATTGGAAAGAAGCTATTATCTCACTTAATTGAGTCAGTGACCTCTAAAATAAATAAGTTTATTCTCTTTTCCCTGTAGAAAAGTGTGAGCGGACAATGTATGCTTATTACTTTTGAAACAACCACATCAGTTATAGAAACAAAGTTTATAATGTGACTGATATCTCAGTGGAACTTTATTATGTATTTTATTAGTATGGCGCTTAAGTTTTTGTTTATTTTATTTTATGTTCTACTATTAATTCCCTACCATAAGAAATAAGGGGCTGCCGGACATTGGCAACTTTAAAAGAAATCGAAATTCATATTTGCTCTAACCTCGACTTCATCATTACCCAGTGTAAGGTATATAATATATTAATTGGTGTTTCTCGTATAATTTATCATATTCATACTATTATTATTATTATTATTATTATTATTATTATTATTATTATTATTATCATCATTATTATATTATTATCATCTTATTATTATTACTATTATTATTATCGTAAGTATTATTATTGTTATTATCGTATAGAATGTTGTTTGTACGTGAAATTTACATTACTACATTTAATGCATGTTTAACTGTTTATAATATTAGTATAGTGTATATCTATATTTGTCAAATATTTATTTGTATTTCTGCTGGTTGAGTGGAAGAGAAGGCCTTATGGTCTTAACTCTGCCAGAATAAATAGAACATCATTATTATATTATATTATTATTAATTTATTATCATCCTCATATTATTCAAATCCGGCCGATGTCTATTAATTTTATAGGGCATAAAAAATCTGACAATTACATGGCTTCCTTCAGAAGAGAAGTAAAGAGGCGGATACCATATTTTATGTTCTGTATTTACTCTAAGTAAAATAATTTCTTCTTCTTCTTCCTTTCATGTGATAGACCTAGTGGTCTGTTGCGGTCTCAATCCAACGTGTGAAGGGTCTGCCCAAAGATCTCTTGCCTGATGGCTGGTAATTTAAGATCTGACGTGGTATTCTTGTTCTGCTCATTCTTCGTACGTGAGATTTCCAGTTGTTTCTGTACTTTTGTACATATTCCATGACTGATTCTGTGTGTAATTCTTTGATAATCTCAGAATTCCTTTTATGGTCTGTTCTTGAGTAGCCCGCAGTATGTCTCATAAATTTCATTTCTGCCGCAGTTAGTCTTTGTTCATCTACACTGCGAATTGTCCAGGCCTCACTGCCGTAACGTAATATGGATCTGATCAGTGTTTTATAAATTCTAGTTCGTGTGTGTTGCTGTACTGTGTTTGGCTTGAAAATAGTATTTATAATTCCTGTTACTCTGTTAAATTTTATAATTTTTTGACTAAAATCTTTTTCTTCTTCGTATGTAACTTGGTATCCGAGATAGTTAAATGTGTTGGTTTGTTCTAATATTTTATCATTAATAACAATTTTACTGCGAACTGGGTCTTTTCCTAGGAAATCCATGACTTTAGATTTTTCTTTTGAGATTTCCATGTTGTGGTTTATTGCAATTTGGTGAAAAGTGTGGACTGAACGTTGTAGGTCATCTTCTGAATTCGCTATAAACACAATGTCATCTGCAAATAATAGGGTGTCTAAATTATATAATCTATTAAGTGGTATACTGCCATGGTAAAATAATTTAAAGCCTGAAATAAGTAGGTTATGAATAAAATTTGTCGGTATTTTAAGGTCCAGTTTTAATTTACAATGCTTATGATTTGGAAACGTTAAAAATTTTAGTTATATAACTTACTACTTACCGACTATATGTATGTAGTCCGCCGCGCTAGCTCAGATGCTAGCATACATGCTGATTAGCGAGTTCGATACCCGGTGGTGCTGGAAATTGTAATTATAAACTTTTTAATCTCAAGGCTATCAGGATGGTGGTGTGCAATTTTTAATCAATATATTGTGCATCAGATGCCTGGATGAAATTCCATATCCCTCAGCACTACATGTGTTGAGAAGACATGTGACAGGTCTACTGTTGATAGGGATTCGTTTTTCGGATGGGGACGTTTATTCTTGGTGGTGTTCTTGGTGCTTTTCGGCTGGAGAAGGCCATGTTCCGGCTCGGATTTCCCCTTCTCCCTTATCTTCATACACAACATACCTTACATATCATCATCATTATCATAGTCCATTCACGAATTTAGACCATTTGTTAACCTGTTTTGGCCTAAATAGAAATAACTCCCATGTCTTTTGAGTGGACGTCCTGGCCTTCTTCTTCCTGCAGGTTGATAACATTTTATTTAACATTTTCCAATATTGTTATTTTAACACAGTTCCAATAATGGACCATATTATAATATTTTGAAAAGAAAAATTAATGCGTGAACCAGGAATCGAACCGTGGACCTCTAGTTCTCCAGACTAGTGTGCAGCCCACTACACCATTCCACACCTGGCACAAACACCAACATGATTGCATATGTGGAAATAATTGTTGGTGTTTGTGCCAGGTGTGGAATGGTGTAGTGGGCTGCACACTAGTCTGGAAAACTAGAGATCCACGGTTCGATTCCTGGTTCACACATTAATTTTTCTTTTCACAATATCATTATAATATTATAACTTAACGTTTGCTTGGGTATCATGTGATTCTCCATTCGTGAACATGTTGCATCCATTTCGACTTAATCAGAAAATTTGTTTTCTAAAGGTTCCATGTGTTATGCTTCTAAGATGTCTTCATTTTTCTATGATGTAGTAGTATGTATCCTGCAGTTAAAATCTCATTTTACCCCTGATGGGATACAACACTTAAACATACTTACCTTACATGTGTAATTGTGTACAATACAACTACGTAAAGTGGTAATCCTAAGTATGTGTAAATTACAAATATCAACTTTTTATAAGATTCATGATGTGTTCCGTTGAGGTATTATTCAAAATTAAAATATAAAATTATGGAATATTCACCTGAAAGGTCCGTCTCCTCAACTTGATTAATTATTTAACTGTAGCGCTTTCGGGATTTGTCCCATCATCGGCAGGATGATTCTAGGCAGGATGAATCCTGCCGATGATGGGACAAGTCCCGAAAGCGCTACAGTTAAATAATGAATTAAGTTGAGGAGACGGACCTTTCAGGTGAATATTCCATAATTTTTTATTTTAATTTTAAATTACAAATAGACTTCCTTAACGTGTAAATTGCAAATAGATTTAATTAATGCCTTCTGTCTACCAGCGCGGAACCTGAATCACGAAAAGTGGTAAGGGTGGTATTAGAACACATGTTTCTCGTATATTATTTTTTATAACTGAAAATATATGAGCCACTCTTTAGTTCTAAATATGTAATCAATCACACTTCTCCACTGGCATTTATAAAAGTTGCGTTTTCCTCCCTTCCATCCCACATTCCCCATTTCATCAGAATGAACGCACATTCATCACATTATATAGGAGCTATCGATTTGCGTGGGAGAAATGTTCCCTCTGATCTGGTTGGTCCAACTTGAAAACGTGTTTGTGGAGGATGATGGAAATATGAACTAATACGTATTAATTCAAATCTTCTTGATTATGATTTAATGACTCAGATTTCAGGTATCAATACTTTGGGTAAACTGATCTAATAGAAACATTATTGTTTATATTTATTTTTGTCATTTCATAAACTGAGATACGTTTCCTGGTTAAGACTCGCTTAAATGTTTATCTTTCTTTCTTCGTCTTAGTTGAATCTTTTACGTTATCCAAGCCGTCAGGACCGTACCTGGGACACGACCTGTCGGGAGAGGATTTTAAAATTCGGATTACTAACATTCTTTTTTCTTTGACCATACAAAGAAATGGAGGGCTTCCCTGAATGCTACAGTAACGTCCGACTAACATTTAATTCATTTTTACACGCTTTATATTAGCTCGCCTGTATCTATCAATGTGACGGAATCTTTCAACGCGATTTTCACCCACTTAAAATCATTGGATCGACTTGAAACTTTGTATACTTGTAAATGACCGTGCCAATTCAATAATTTCATTTCTTTTCTAAAATCCTGGCTAGAATCATCAGAAAAAAAAGTGTCTTTGTATCTATGTAACGGAATATTAGAACACGATTTTCACCAACTTAGAAACATTGGATCGACTTTAAACTTTGTATACTTGTAAAGGACCCGTGACAATAAGATAATTTCATATTTATTTTCTAAAATCCTGGCCAGAATCATCATAAAACAAAAAAGTGTCTTTGTATATATGTAACGGAATCTTTGAACACGATTTTCACCCACTTAGAAATATTGGATCGATTTGAAACTTTGTATACTTGTAAAGGACCCGTGACAATACAATAATTAGGCTACATATTTGTTTCTAACCTCCTGGCCAGAATCATCAGAAAATCAAAAAAATGAAAACTGGTATAATAGGTTGCGGACTTGTCGACTTTTTAGTCAATCGTTGTAAGAGCTCAGTTGGTAGAGCAGTGAACTGTAGTGGTATATAATTTGAGTAATCTATAGGTCGCTGGTTCAAATCCGGCTGGGAGGGTTTTTTTAGAAGAGTATTACTTTTAGCTCATACTACAATAGTATCTAATTTAAAGATATTTACATTTTTATCTTATTCTGTAAAATATTAAAACTAAAAAATAAAAAATAAATAATAGTTTTAAAAAACTAAAACAACACGCTTTATTAGAAAACCGAACTAAAAAATGAAAAGTGATTTAAATTTCCAACGCGCTTGGGATAAAATTAAAGTGGTCAACAAAAAAATCATCTCCAACACATATAGAATAAAACTAGAGTTATCAACAAAAAGAAAATCATTCTACCATCAAAAGCGTGCGGTGCTTTTTATGATTTTTACATTTTATTCTGAGAGACTTTACTTTTACCAATATCTGTTTATTATCAAATATATTAATTGATGTAGAGCACCCCATGCTTTTGATGGTAAAATGATTTTCTTTTTGTTGATAACTCTAGTTTTATTCTATATGTGTTGGAAATGATTTTTTGTTGACCACTTTAATTTCATCCCAAGCGTGTTGGGAATTAAAATTATTTTTCATTTTTTTAGTTCGGTTTTCTAATAAAGCGCGTTGTTTTAGTTTTTTAAAACTATTATTTATTTTATTGAATCTCCAATAATGTGAACTCTATTTCACCATCCGATATGTTAGGATTTAGTCAAAATACAATTAATTATTTACATTAATTTAGATTATGCTTAATTTCTAGCGTTACATATCAATAATAATGTTACGTAATATGAAAAAAAAAAATAAAACATCAAAACTAAGTCAAAATCTCTTGAAAATATGATAGATAAAGTCACACAGCTTCCTATAGAAGCACTTCTTACATAAAATATTTGACAAAGGCGAGTGAAATATATTTTGGCAATATCCTAAATTTTTAATAAATTCATGTTTTTGGAATCAAATGTGGGACATCGAATAATTTAATTATTTTACACATTCATACTAAAAAAGGCCAATATAAGTGGATGATTATGGTGGTAAGATGGTGTTCGGGGACTATTTGGGTCTTAAAGTTTCCTGACATTTGTCTTACAAGTGAGAAAAAATCCCGAAAAATATCTTTACCCAGGAAACGTTATCCGACCGAGGATCGAACCTGGGACCTATGTGTCTGAGTAACGATGTTACTACTGGTCACGTAAGTTTTTTCGTCAGTCCAAAAATATCTTAAATGGGACATAACATTAGCAGATAACGGTTATACTACAATAAAAATGGTGATAAAGTTCTCTTAAGGTACATATGTTACAAAATAATTACTTACTTACTTACACACTGTCACTATCGAACCCGTAGGTTAATGCCGCGCGGACATAAGCTCTCCATACATCCCTATCCTGAGCTAATGCTTTCCAATCATTCCCTGTATAATCTACTTCCATCAAATCACAGTTATTGTTATTCTCCCACCTCATTTTTGGTCTACCAACTGGCGTTTTCCCTCTGGCTTTCCTACAAGAAGCTTCCATGCAAGTCTTTCATTCCCATACGTGTCTTGCCCATCGTAGTCTACGAGACATAACTATTCTTAATATATCTGTTTTTTTTTATAAAGACCATGTAGTTCATTGTTATTTAGTCTTCTCCATTCACCTGTCTGTTCATCTCTCTTTGGTCCAAAAATTTTCCTAAGTACTTTATTCTCGAATTCTCGTAACCTCCTTTCCTCCCTTAAAGTAAGAGTCCATGTTTCGCACCCATATAATATAACTGGTAGAATAATAGTTTTATATATTTTTCAGTTTAACATTTTTTGAAAGGAGTTGGGACATCAAGGGTCTATGCAATGCAGTATTGAGCCTATGTCTAATTTCTTTGTGCATCTCATTCCTATTTGTGATTATTGTTCCTAGGTATTTGAATTCAGCCACTTCCTCAAAATTTAACAACCTTACCATTAATTAAGCTCTATAATTTCCCTCATTAGCTGTCCATTTAACCATTTCATATATACAATTTATATTCGACAACACGTCATTTGTATTTTTTTAATAAAGAAAACAGGGAAAAGATGTTGCTCTAGATTAAACGTGATTTAACCTGAAAGGGTGAAAATCATACTGGTATAAGTGAATATTAACTTAAATGTAGTTATCAGGTGCCATTGCATACAATGTTCGAGTGGCAGACAGATTCTACTGTATGCTATCAACTACTGATGCCTGGCGACGGATTAATATAACTGTTTTCATTGGTATGATACCTACAGCAAATGTTTACTCATTTTTCTCTGGATGGTCTAAATGTAACTAATACCATTATGGTTTTCACCCATTCATATAATAGATTATACCAATTTAGCTATGGGCAATAATTCTTATGAAAAAGTGAAAACATTCAAATATCTAGGGTCATTGTTAACAGTAAAAATCCATACATATAAATAATTAAATTAATTAAGTATAAATAATTTTTTCAGGGTTTTTATGTCTACGGGATTGAGAGAGCAGATCGTGTAACTCGAATCGATTAAAAAATTTTATTGAGAAAAATTTAGGATGTAAGACCATTACGAGACCTAGACGGCATTGGTACAAGGATATTATTCTTATAGATCTTAGAAAATTGTGTTGGAAATATTAAGTGAATTCATTTGGGGGAGGAACCTATGGGTTTCATAATCCATAGAGCCATAGAATATATATATATATATATATATATATATATATATATATATATATATATATATGGGCCTATATTCGTATATAAAGACAGACATATAGATTGTAACTACATTAAATACTAGAAATTCTAAGAGTGATAGAATAGACGAAAACAAACATTTTTTTTTGTTATATGACTATGGATCTGAAACTAATTAATGTATGAGATAACCGATAACCGTGCTACATCGTGAAGAACAAAAATTCTACAGCTGTAACGTTATTTATGAGATCCTCGTGAAATGCGAGAACGTTTGAACCGTAAATTCGGTGAGAAGTGGATTATCTGTAGTGGATCCATTGGATGACCTGCTCATTCTCCCGACCTCGCCCCACTTAACTTTTATGCGTGGAGCATTTGAAAACTTTGATATATGAGACTGCCATTGAAGTGGAAGAAGAGCTCATCGAGGATCCTTGCAGCTGCTGACTCTTTGCAGCGTATGCCTGAAATTCTTAAACTATACGACATTCAATGACATGTATTTCCATAAAAAAAAAACAAAAAATAAGGATTTTAGAGGACAAAAAATGTTAGAAATAAAATTGTAATAAACGACAGAATGATAGAAGAAATCTCAAACTCCAAATATTATCTGCGAAATATCGCTAATGATAATCAACAATACAGTTGAGGACGACGGCTCTGACCTAAGAAGGTACATTTTAACTTATTTTATTCTATAATCAACAATACGAATATAATAAAATATAAAAATTCAGTATATAGGCCTATGTGGAAAAATTAGAAAAAAAACAATAGATCGTAAAACAAGAAAGGATATGCAATTGAAATTCCATAAAGAATGGTGGTAATTTGTTTAATATGTGTGAGTGAAACTTGGTCTATTAAAAAGACAAAAGAAGAATAGATGCAGGAGAAATTAAGTTTCTGAGATATGTAGTAGGAAATAAGATAAACGGCGAAATGCACAATACAATAACTAAATATAGAGAGATTGCATGGATGTAAAATAAAGAAAACACAATTGGTCCCAACATTTCAAAGAATGACACCAAAAGTAATTCCGAAAATTATATTGGACTATCAACCCAGAGGAACTTATTTTTCTTCACTTTACGGGCTAGGCAAATTGCCTGTTCCGCCTCACTGTTGTTCTGACCATCTTTTTACTGGCTTTTGGCTTTTAGTTAAATGCTGTTTTTGGTAATCTTGTTACATTCAGTCTTTCTATATGTTTAAACCACTTATCTTTATATTCTTTGATTTTTTATTTCAGTGCATATATATTAACCCTGTTCTTATATCTTCATTACTTATCCGATCCAATCTTGTGCATCCTTTTGTTCCTCTAAGGAAGTTCATTTCTGCGCTTTGTATTCTACTTTGTAATTTTTTGTCATTACCCAAGTTTCGCTCCCATAAAGTAATGCAGGAACTGCCAATGTTTTATAAAACTTCAATCTAGAACATCTTCTTGTTTTATTCTTTAATGTTTTATTTATAGTTTGACATAAAATTTGAAGTATCGACAGATTCATATTTACGTGTCAAGAGGAGCAAGATACATAGGAAGACCGAGAACGAGATGGAGAGAGAATTTTGAGAACGGTACGGAATATCTTTCAGATCACAATTAAAATTGAAGTAGTTTATTTGCACAGGTCAGAAAATAAATTGCAATCTCTATAAATTTTCTTTTAAAATGTGTATGAAGTGCGTTCTGTGATGATACTATTTTATAATCGGTATAAGTGTAATCAAATCAATTTTGAATAAAGTTAATTTTAACAATATTTATTAGCATGTAATAGGCCTATAGAAAACAAAGATTGGCCACATTTTGGATAGAAAAAATGTATTCATCGAGTTCTAGCTGATCAATTAGGAACTTTTTATCTGTCGATAAGATGGCTTTGTGCTAATATACGAAACTTTCATTCGGGAAGTACCGAATTCAATCGCGAGGATTGGAATTTGTTTCTCATCCACCCTGAATGTAAATTGTTGACTTAAGGAGGCGGCCCGTAGGTTGTGATAGATAGCACATTCCAGATATTTGATTGCGCTTTTAATTCGATCATAATGGTCTGAAAATGTATGCTTTTAATTTTCGTTTATATACGTAGACTTTACAAACGCGTGAATAACTTTCGTCAAATCGCTGTAGAATCTTTGAATATGTACCAGCAGGCTTTATAATAGACAAATATTATTTTGGGATGGATTTTAATTATAATTAACTAACTCACTGGGAGTATCGAACCCGTAGGTCGATGGCTGCGCGGACATAAGCTCTCCATCATCCTATTCTGAACTAACGTTTTCCAATCATTCTCTGTATAATCTACTTCCCACAAATCATAGTTAATGTTATTCTGCTACCTCATTCTTGGTCTATCAACTGGGCGTTTTCCCTCTGGTTTTCCTACAAGAAGCTTCCATGCACGTCTTTCATTCCACATTCTTGCCACATTCCTACCACAGCAGTCTTCGATTCTTAACTGTTCTTTTTATATCTGGCTCCCTATAAAGACCATCAGTTCATTGTTACGTAGTCATCTAACGGATCATTTTTATCAATAGTAATCATTTCATAATTCATCGATCATGTTGATTTAATGGTTACTATGCCCGTCCCCGGATAAGAGATTCGAGTGTTCAAACTCAGATTCGTCGATTGATTTCCTGGGTGGAAAATTCTTGTTTATGACTTCCTTTGGAAGAGAAGTGAGCCGTGACCGGGTGTCTTAGGCCTCTGGGTAAAATTACACAAGATTTGCACGCATAATAAATATGTATTTAGTCTATCGGATCTAGTCTCTTACTTTAATTTCCTGACCTCAAATCAAGATAAGTACCGGAGCTCTGAGTCAGGGACTGCTGGACATTAGATTCCTTTAAAAGAAATGTATATCTCTTTATTTTCTAGTTGGTTTTTATGTGGATTAAATGATGGTTTCTGATTTTTTGCTTCTGTAATAATATTGACTTATTTCATAAGTTATTTATTTAACAGGTTTGAAATGTATATATCTCATATGAAGAAGAAAAGGATGTAAATGCAAAAATATCTAAATTTTTAAGAATTTTAGAGTTAATACATTCTATCTTCAAGCCACAGTTAGTCCAAAAGCTTTCAAGATTAAAAGTGTATAAAACACTGGCTCTTCCAACTCTTTTGTATGGTAGCGAAGTATGGACGTTGAAACAAAAGGATATACAGAGACTTAGATCTGCTGAAATGAGATATCTTCGGAGGACTGCAGGATACACAACTACTAGATCACAAAAAAAATGAAGACATCTTAGAAGAATTACACATGGGATCTTTAGAAAGCAAAATTTCTGATTATAAGTCAAGATGGATACATGTTCATCGAATGGAAGATCACAGAATACCCAAACAAATGTTAAGATATCAACCTGCAGGAAGAAGAAGACCAGGACGTCCACTCAAAAGACTTTTGGATGGTGTTTCTCTTGAGGCCGAAACAGGTCAACAAATGGCCTAAATTCGTGAATGTACTATGATGATGATGATGAAATGTATACATCTTCCTGTGTCCAATATTAAGTTTTCTCTTCCTCCATCATCTCTAATCCTTCCAGTTACCATCCTGCAGTCCCCCGTCCTTCATCAAATTCACAATTCCCTCTGTCCATGTCTTCTCAGGTCTCCTCCCTCTTCTTTTGCTCCCATTTGGAACCCACTCCAAACTTCTGACTGATATGTTGCCAGTTAGGAACTTGTCATCATAATTTTAGTTAATTTGTATGAATATTTACTTATAATTGAGCGTTATGATCTTGTGCATTTTCTGATTTGACTATTTTTCACTGATTGAGTGGAAGAGAAGGCGTTATGGCCTTAACCCTGTCAGCTCAAATAAATTATTATTATTATTATTATTATTATTATTATTATTATTAAAGTCTCGTATACTGCGATGGGCAGGTCGTGTTGCGCGTATGGGGTATGAAAGACGTGCATGGAAGCTTCTTGTAAGGAAGCCAGAGGGAGAACGCCCAGTTGGTAGACCAAGAATGAGGTGGGAGAATAACATTAACTAGGATTTGAGGGAAGTAGATTATACAGGAAACGATTGGAAAGCATTAGCTCAGGATAGGGATGTATGGAGAGCTTATGTCCGAGCGGTCATGAACCTACGAGTTCGATAGTGCCAGTGAGTAAGTATTATTATTATTATTATTATTATTATTATTATTATAAATTGACACTTAACATTCCCCTGCACAAAACATCTGTCTATTCTTTGTTTTACACAGTGTCATCTTCTCATATCTAGGATTTACCTTCCTCTTGAAATTAGGATTGACGGACAGTAGCGTTCTTCATAAGACATGTTAATGTTTTCTGTATAATGCTAATAATCTTTGTCAATCGCTATCATTATTTAAATCCAAATTAACTGATATCTCAAGTTCGACACAATGAAAACATTAACTGCATAACAACTATATTGAGCATTCCATTAATAATCATCCAGAAAGCTACTTACTTTATTTTATATCATTTTAATTTTATTATATTCTATGTTTTTGTTAGTATTAGCTAGTATTAGATCACATCATCATTGTATTTTGTTTAGTCTGTATTTAAAATAATATCTTAAAATTGTAATATGTATGTAATTTTTGTATAATTCTACTATTCGCTGGTTGAGTGGAAGAGAAGGCCTTATGGATTTAACTCTCCCAGCTAAAATAAAGCATTATTATATTATTATTATTATTATTATTATTATTATTATTATTATTATTATTATTATTATTATTATTATTATTATCCCATTTTTATTATAGTTTTATTGTTATTGTTTGAGTGGAAGAGAAGACTTCATGACCTTAACTGTTCCAGCATAAATAGTGTTATTTCATAGCACATGGTATGCACTTGAAATGTTCGTGCTTTAAAAAAAATTAATGCATATATTAACTACACAAAACGAAGACTACTTTCATGTCCTCGTGTAAATTAATATGCTCTAGAGTCTAGAAAATCTCTCTCTTTACATTTAAATATCACCAAAAGTAAAAATTAAAATAAAAGAAGTAAGTTTATATACAAGATATTTGACTTTAATAATAAGGTATCCTTGATTCTATAGCAGCAACGCTGACAGCTTTTCAAAGTCTCCAGTTACTGAATGAAGAAAATGTAATTTTGATTCCATTGTAAAATGAAATCACGTGGGTAATAAAAGTTGCAGAACTTTATCTTTATCTGCCAATAAAAGACCTGATTCATTTCACCAGTTGTCATGGAGACGGTGTAATTTTATTACGCTAGTGAGGAATCGTTACATTTATGTAATTTTCCAGTTCATAAAACTGAACCACTTTCGTCATAATCACGTACAGATTCTCTTGTTGAGTATACTCTTTAGTATGTCAATACTTTTAAAATTCATACTGAACTACTGTTGTTATGTAATAAGTTAAAAATTAAAATTACTGCCTGAGAAAACAGTCGTCCTCAACATTAACATTCTTTAAAACTGTGAAGGCCTTTCAGAATTACTTGTTCCATCTTCAGCAGCTGGATTACTTCCTCAAGATGGAACAAGTAATTCTGAAATACCTTCATAATTTTAATACATTTTATTATTGAGGACGACTGTTTTCGCAAGTAGTAATTTATTTTTTCAACTTATTACATTATTTTATAGCCAATATTTTTATTTTCTATTAATAAAATTTCGGATAAATGTTTGCTAGATGCAAATTATCGTTTTGAGAAAGGAAATTGTCTATCTCACAATTCTTTCAATTCCTGGTTCGTTCTAATTCTCCACGCATCTTGTTCCTGCACTGCTTCATATATCTTCCTTAGTGTTTTTCTTTCCCATGCATTTAATATGAACTTACCTTTTTCTGATAATGTCCATATTTCTCTTCTAACATAACCATTGGTTTCAGTGTTGTTTTATATGCTTTAATTTTTGTTACCCTACTTACTGTGCTTCAGTTAAAAAAAGTTGTTTTAATGAACAGAAACACCTATTTCCCAGTGTAATCATCACTTAATTTAGTTACGTTTATTTTCCTAAATATATCAGTGAGTGACATGTAATCAGCACATCGCCTCAATGAAGCATCCAGTAGGCAACCAAGTTATTACTTGGATGGGGAAAGTCGGTTAATTTTGCTCAAATTTTGGATTCGGGTTCTTTTACGAGCCCGAAAATGATCAAACTTGGGACCTACGGCTTGAAGTCCCTTCCGGAGGACTCATCACTTGGATTTTTCCATCCTAAAATATATAAATCCTGGCCGAGTTTGAGCCAACCTCAGGAGTATAGGCAAGGGGAATATAACCACTTAACCATCGAGGGCGACAGAAAGGATCGTAGATTAATTTTTTTATATAGAATATGATGCTTCGGGAGAGCGAGGAAAATCACGAAAAAAAAATCAAATTGGCTGTTTTGAAATTAATTTTCCCGATCTTCGGTTTAAAAAAAGTCTCATTCTACTCATTCTTTGTGTATTTCGATCGTTATCATGTATAGGCCTGTTGTTTTTATTACATATATATATATCCACCACTGTGGTCTCGAGGTAGCGTGCTGCCTTGTCACGCAGCGGGCCCGGGTTCGATCCCCGGTCGGGGCAGTTTTTCTGGGTGAGGTTTTTATCGGGGTTTTTCCTCACCTGTCAGACAAATGTCAGGAAAACTTCAAGGCCTAAACGGTTCCCGAAATCATATGGCCATCATTATCATCATCATCATCATCCTTATCATTATCATCATCATCGTTCACCGGTGTGGAAAGCAACGGGAAGCTACCACACCTACAATTCCCTAGTAAAGCTGCAGGCATAGCATGAAAATGCTATGATTACAGTGAAGGACCTGCCTTCGGGCATAATTACTATGGATGGACGGATATATATATATATATATATATATATATATGGTATGATAAGAAAAAAAAAAATATATATATATATACACGGTATATAAAACGTGTTTTTTTCATATTTATATTTATATATTAGATTATTCTATTTAGATGTTCATTGAGTACATAAGATTAATAATAATGAACGGCTTAACAATAGAACAAGTAGAGGAATACATATCAATGAAGAAGAACGGGGATAAAGAAAGAGTTGTATTAACCGAGGTAACCCGGGGAGTGGTGGTGGGACTCTAAAAAAATTAAAAAATACCCGGGCACGGAACAAATTCTACAGTCTCAATTTTTTTCCAATGACAGACAGTCAGGGCAGTAAAAGGTTAAAATTTGAAATTTTGGAAAGCTGTATTAACCCAGTATTAATATATTGATGTCAAACTTGAGCATGTGCGCAGATAGTTAGATAGACTAAAAATATGCGAGCGAAAAATGGAAAGAAGAATCTTGAGCGTCAAATTAAACGATATCTGCATAACTCGAAACTAAGAGCGTGGGGATACAGGCACAAGAACTCAAGTGGAAATGGGGAGGTCGTGCTGCTAGAATGGAGGAAAGTAGATGGTCCTATGCTACATCAATGTGGAACGTGCGAACTTGGAAAAGGAGGAGAGGCCGTCCAAGTGTAGGTGGACAGACCGCAGCCGGGGCAAGCTGGACAAGGATAATAATAATAATAATAATAATAATAATAATAATAATAATAATAATAATAATTAATAATAATAATAATGATTTATTTTAGCTGGCAGAGTTAAGGCCATAAGGCCTTCTCTTCCACTCAACCAGCGAAGGGACAGAGTGCAACGGAGAACTCTAGGAAGGGAGGTATCAAGGTGTGATAGTATGTAGCAAAGTGCTTCAGAATAAAGAGGTTGCAAGGTAGAGGAGGCAAAATGAAACTTAACTATCAAGAAAAAACTTACGTGGAATGGCTCCCCATGTGAGAAATAACTGAGCTATCTCTACGCAGGTAAGAGGTTCTTGCCCTGAAGGGATTCTACGTATGGGGCTCATCTTCTTATATTTAACAACGCTCTCTAACAACATACGTTCATTGCTTCGAGTTCAAATTTGGGCTATTCTATGTCACCGTGCCACCAGTGAATATTCGATCGGAGAACAAGTGACTTTTAGCGTCGTATATGATACAGTATATTATGATGTGAAGTTGGGAAGTGGTTTTTACAGAAGCGAGGAAGAAGGTTTTTAATTTCCGAGATTCTCTAAAACACTTCACAAACGTGCGTTGTACATTATTTTTTGCGTGATTGTGTTTTCAAAATAATAAATAATACTAAAATAATAACATGTTTGTTGGAAATATTTGCGTTCATTATAAACAATTGACTAACGTTAATAGTGTGGGAAATGTTTATTAGTTGAAACAACAGGAGCCTTGAGAACAGTTATTATTGATAACATGGCCGCAAGTACGTATTTATTGTTTTATATTGTTTCAAATGTCCACCGCTGTGGTCTCGAGGTAGCGTGCTGCCATGTCACGCAGCGGTTCGATCCCCGGTCGGGGCAGTTTTTCTGGGTGAGGTTTTCTCGGGGTTTTTCCTCACCTGTAAGACAAATGTCAGGAAAACGTTAAGGCCCAAACGGTCCCCGAAATCATATGGCCATTATCATCATAATCATCCTTATCATTATCATCTCATCATCATCATCCTTCGCCGGTGTGGAAAGCAACGGGAAACTACCACACCTACAATTCCCTAGTAAAGCTGCAAAGCATAGCATGAAATTGTTATGATTGCAGTGAAAGACCTGCCCTCGGGCAGAATTACTATGGATGAATGGATTGTTTCAAATAAAGTTCAGTTAATTTAAAATGCAGTGATTTGTTTTGTATAATGTATATTAACACTACCTTTTGGATATTTTCTGTATATACATTGTACGTAGTATACATAGAGGGCAGTGGTTTTGCTTCCCGCACGTGGGTATATATATATAATATTACAGTATAGTTATTTAGGTTGGCAACCCCGAAATGTAATGTAGGAAGTTGAACTTTCAATACTGGTCGCCATTGCTGGTAAGTACAACAAAAGGCACTATCGCGCAAAAACATATTATTTTCTCGCTAGAGGCAATTACCTACATGTTTGCAACATGTTTGAGATTCTATCCCAAGAGCCCACCTAGATTAGTGGGAAAGTTCGGCTGAGAAAATGGGCAAGTTAGTGTTAGATGAGCAAGTTAGGGTGAGAAAGTGGGCGAGTTAGTACACCAGCGTTCACTTGTTTGTTAGAGAGTTTTTTTTATGATAAGTTGGCTACACTGTCTAAGAAATCACTAATACACATTTTACGTTGCAAATATGCTGATTTTAGGTTACTTTGAGGTCGACTTCTCACTTTATTTTTAAGGCATTCTTCTCATTTTTTTGGGTAAAAATCAACATATATATTTCTCTCAGGTAACTGTTCACATACTGCAACAATAAATTGTGTGTTTTTATATTTTTGTATTTGAACTTATGATGGTGACATGGTGGAATAGAATCCCCAAATTTGTTGTAAAAGAACCGACATATTTTGCTCAGATATATTTTATTCCAGACGTGAGATTCTTTTCCATGTCGTAAATATACGACTCGGGATCTATGTCTATGCCAGCCTTTCTAAGGAAGTCATAATCAGATTTTAACACTTTAAAATGCTTTCATCCGGCCGGATTTGATACACATTTACAAGACTAACTTTAACCTGTAAATTATTTAAATTTAAATTTTGAACAAGACATGGTTTCTGTCATCGGTCAACTTCAAATTTTATCTTCATGATATATCGGTATATATAGTGATAATCTGTTATGCTACTTGATTTTCATTAATTTTCTTCCATACATATATATATATAGTCTCCTTTCCGGGGTTTTAAGGTACTGTACATACTCTTATATGCAGTGAACATAATTTACATTTATTCATTTTCAGAATGCAGTTATTACTAACACTTGGGGCAAATGTAAAAATAAATCACAAAACCCAGTTGCCAAGTGTTTAAGTCTCAGAGTTGCACCAGATTATGTCAAATTCAAGGTAACTAGCTGCTACTTGATTTTTATCAGTACATCTAGTTTTCTTCCCTAATTTTTAATAAATTATTCTGGTTCAGACGGCTTTGGGATAATAATACCGGTTATAATAATAATAAATAATAATAATAATAATAATATAATATAATAATAATAATAAATAATATTATTATTATTATTATTATTATTATTATTATTATTATTATTATTATTATTAATTATTATTAGTCCACCGCTGTGGTCTCGAGGTAGCGTGCTGCCTTGTCACCCAGCGGGCCCAGGTTCTATCCCCGGCCGGGGCAGTTTTTCTGGGTGAGGTTTCTATCGGGATTTTTCCTCACCTGTAAGACAAATGTCAGGAAAACTTTAAGGCCCAAACGGTTCCCGAAATCATATGGTCATCATCATCATCATCATCATCATCTTCATCATCCTTCACTGGTGTGGAAAGGGACGGGAAGCTACCACATCTACAATTCCATAGTAAAGCTGCAAGCATAGCATGAAAATGCTATGACTGCAGTGAAGGACCTGCCTTCGGGCAGAATTACTATGGATGGATTATATTATTATTATTGTTATTATTGTTATTGTTATTATTATTATTATTATGATTATTATTATTCTATTATATTGAGGTTTTGATATTTTGTCGATATATTTTGTCATCAACTTCATTATTTTAATGGATTCTCTCATCATTTATCTACCCATGACATGCCCCTATTTTCTCTCTACGTGTCCCGTATTGTCTTGATCCACTATATTGTCTATCTGACACGACTTCCTAGAATTGTGTAACATTGCAGCATAAAGTTGGCAGAATTTCCACTATAATTAAAACTAAATTACAGAATTTCAAGTTGATAATAGAGTTCAAAGTTGTTAAACACTGCACTGCAACTCAAAAGCTTTATTGTCTGGTTTCCTCATTAGGACCTAAGTTAGTTCAATACACCTTTTTCAGTAGTAAAAAAGTTAGAACGGCTTTTTATGACACAATGATTTTACGACTCTTTTTGCCTTCTCCTTGAGATTTCACAATTTTTACGACTATATGCAATGATATGGATTTTAGGAAATGGAGGAGGTGCGCGCTGTGAGGTATCGAACGTATGATAAGTTTTAAGTATGTTCTTCCATTTTCATAACAAATAACTAGACTTCAAGTTATTGATTTCATAAACTCCAGTAGAAGCTGTGGCTTCCAGGTCTTAGCTCTCTGTTTGTACCATATATTACGACTTTACGGATATTTTATAGCAGTCATAGTTATCTCATTTCTCTAGGGAGGAAGCTTGGTTTGCTACCACTCTATAGCGGGAGGCATGAAGTAAGGGGAGCAACAGAGGTCATGAAGATTGTTGCGGTTCCTAGAACTCCAGAGAAGTACAGTAATGCTACCATAATAATAGATTTGAATGTATTATTATTATTATTATTATTATTATTATTATTATTATTATTATTATTATTATTATTATTATTATTATTATATAGTAAAAAAAAGACAACATGAAAGCAGAATAACGGCTTGTGAAATGAGATTCATGCGCAGAACAGCGGATTACACCAGATGGGATCGGAAAAGGAACACCGATATCTTAAAAGAATTGAAGACTACGCCAATTTTGGAATATATTAAACAGTACCAACTAAATTGGAAATATCATCTAGAAAGAATGAGTTCAAATGGGATCCCCAAAGCTGTTTATAATTATATACCAAGAGGACGAAGATCACTGGGCCGTCCTATGAAACGCTGGAGGGAAATTTTTCTATAGGATCGTAACAGGCCTTGCCCTAATACTTGGAAGGAAGAAGAAGACATAGTAATAAAATAGTTTTTAATTATATGTAGAATATGTAATAGGCCATATATATTTTTTTTGCCCTACTGTAATAGTATTATATAATCCATCCATCCATAGTAATTCTGCCCGAGGGCAGGTCTTTCACTGCAATCATAGCATTTTCATGTTATGCTTTGCAGATTTACTAGGGAATTATAGGTGTGGTAGCTTCCCTTATTTTCCATACCGGTGAAGGATGATGATGATGATAATGATAAGGATGATGATGATGGCCGGATGATTTTCGGGGATCGTTGAGCCTTAAGCTTCCTGACATTTGTCTTACAGGTGAGAAAAAACCCCGAAAAAAAAACCTCACCCAGGAGCCTGTCCCGACCGGGAATCGAATCCGGGCCCGCTGCGTGACAAGGCAGCACGCTATCTCGAGACCACAGCGGTGGACTATTATATAATAATTGTATATTATTATTATGTACACCCTTAGGCAAAAAAGAGTCATCAGTTGAACGCACATTTCTTCTAAGTCCTCCCTACTCGGCACAGCGCTGGGTTCAAACTAGGAAACTAGTCATAATTGTGCAGTCCCTGAGCTACTGTGTTATGTGGCATGCAGTCACTGTTTCTGTTAATGAAGGTCGCAGTTTCGCATCCTTAATTATGCAGTTTTTTTTCGTGATATTTGTATTAAAATGTTTTATGAATTAAATACAACATTTTATTTTGACATTTGAATTAAATCAATGTTAATATCGTTATTGTAACAATTATATTTACCACATTCAGGGTTTGTTCTAGGTAATTTCAGTGTATTGCATTCAATAGACTGTGATGCTCAGACGTCTGCGCAAAATCAACAGCCTCTAACAAGTTTGTTTATAATGAATCATATCGAGTTTTACCATGGCTCAGCGCACACACAAGGACATAGGCACAAGGCAATGTTTTAATCTATGTTTTTGTGTGTTTTGTGTGTGCATTCAAGCCATAAAACACAAATGTAAAATTAAATATGAAACTACAGTATGTCAATTTGGTATTCATACACAGGCATTTTTATTAATAAAAATCCAATTTTCAGAAAGTTTTTAAAAGTAAAGAAAAAATATTTATCGTGGTTTGAAGGAAACACTAAGTTATATCTAAATATGTAGTTCAAAACGTAATTATAAAATAAACATAATTTTATCAAAATAAATAATCTTTGTTACACCCAAATACAAGCCAATTTGCTATTCATACACTAAAGAAAACACTGCAGTGTATTTGCTTGTCTAACTTGCTTAAACATTAATGCAACATGAATACTCTAAGTTGTGCATTTGTTTACATCTGCCTACTGTGCTGGTTGTGTACACTGGCAGTCAGTCGCCTCCAAAATGGGTAAATGTAAAGAACACAGTTCTGATCTCAAGGATACAATTGTAAATCTTGCATTTAAGGGATATTCTTTGAGAAAAATAGGGCGACTGATAGGCAAATGTCATGCAACAGTACAGTATACACTAAATAAATTCAAGTATAAAGGTTCAGTAGAGAATGTTCCGAGAAAACCTAAACAAAAGAAGTTAAGTGAAAAGGAGGAGAGAACCATTGGTGAGACAAGTGAAATTCAACCCCAGAATTAGTGCTCCAAAATTGCGGTCTACCCTAGAAGTTTCTACTGGTAAAAAGGCATGTACTGAGACAGTTCGGAAGGTGTTACGCAGAAATGGCTATCATGGAAGAATGACTAGAAAAAGGCCGTATGTAAGTAAGAATAACCGTGTTGTAAGACTACAGTTTTCAAAAGAACATGTAAATAAGGGGCAGGCATTTTGGAATAACGTTCTCTGGTCTGATGAGACTAAAATCAACCTGTTCGGTTCAGATGGCGTTCATAGAGTCTGGAGAAAAGCCAATGCGGATAATGATATGACCAATACAACACCTACAGTAAAACATGGGTGTGGGTCTATAATGTTGTGGGGGTGTATGTCGCAAAAGGGGTTGGAAATATATAGTTAATTGACAATGTTATCGACAAATTTGTGTATAACGACATTCTTCGTAAGAATATTAAACAAAGTGCAGCAAAATTGGATATGCTCCCTACGTACATGTTCCAACAAGATAACGACCCCAAACATACGGCGGACTTAAATAAGACTTGGTTGATATGGAACGTGCCAAAGCAATTGAAAACCCCTCCTCAATCTGCTGACTTAAACCCTATAGAACATTCATGGGCGTTTTTTAAACCTAGGGTCCACATCAGAAATCCTTCTTCCAAAGAAGAATTGAAGAAGGTGGTTACTGAAGAATGGTGCAAAATCAGTCCTGAGATATGTGATAGGCTTGTTAGATCCATGCAGAGTAGATGTCAAGCTGTTATTAAAGCTAAAGTTTACCCTACAAAGTATTAAGGACATTTTTCTTCATTTTTTAATTTTTTCCCCCATTCTGACTGTATGAATAGAAAAGTGACTATAAAATTTACAACTTTTAAAGTTTTTTTAATATATTATACGTTAAATGTTTATAGAATTTTGACTGTATGAATAGAAAAGAATAGAAATGAATAGAAAAGTGACTATAAAATTTACAACTTTTAAAGTTTTTTTAATATATTATACGTTAAATGTTTATAGAATTTGTTGATTTGTATATATTATGTAAAGAAGTGTACCTGAAAATGTTTAGTTAATGGCAAAATATAATTGCAATATTCTGAGAATTAAAATTGTGCTATTTCAATTATAAAATCTAAGTGTATGAATAACAAATTGACATACTGTATATCACAGGCGAAATGCTATTCTGACATTCAGTTAAAAAAAAAAAAAAAAAAGGAAACGGGAATCGTACCTGTGAGGTTACGAACGCAGATGATGTCTGTTTAAACCTCTCGACCACGGAAACATACTAAGCCAAGCTCTCTCTCTTTCATGTTGCTTGATTGTGCACTGCGTTAACTAGCAAACAACCCATTACAATTACTGAAAACATGTTGATGTGAATACGAATTCTGCGAGCGCTCACGAAGTTCCCCAATCGGTTGACGGAATCTGCGGATGACCTTTTTTTTTTTTTTTTTTTTTGTCTAATGGTGTTCAGAACTCCAAAAGCTGACAAAATAGAACATGCACAAAGAAAACCTATTTCACTAGTTTTATTATATACTATCTTAAACATACTTTCATTAGACAACTTTTTAAAAGTAAGAATTAAGGTGGCCCTGGTGATAGAAGTATCTTTAACTGCAAATATTATTCATATTATTTAATTTATCTTTAGGATTACATTTATATAATGAAAACGTAACAACAAAATGCAAAGTTTTATATTTAATAATAACAAAAATACATTTAAGGGTAATGTGTCTTATTACAAATTAAACACTGCAGCTTTATTATCATATTATCATGAAATACTATTTCTCCCATGAAGTATTAAATCTATAGTCTATATTATATATATACATACAGGGTGTAACAGGACCTCACCGACAAAATAATAGGGATCTGCAGAGAGGATAATTTTTTGTGAAGGAACATATAGTCGCAAACACATCGTTTATGAATTATGCGCAAATGAAGGTGTTCGCCCGTAAGGATCGGAATTGAATACAAACAATTGTACACGTATCATTTTATTTAAATAGATATGTTTTTACAATAAGTGTTCAAACAATGTGTTTTGACGACGTCAAACAGAATCCTGCCATGCTCGGCCGTGCTGGTCGATCGTTGCTGCGACAATATCAAACATGCACGGGGGTCGACTATTTGAACATTTATTGTGAAAACATGTCATTTTTTAATAAAATGATACGTATGCAATTGTTTGTATTCAATTCCGACCCTTACGGGTGAACACCATCTGCGCATAACTCATAAACGACGTGTTTGCGACTATATGTTCCTTCACAAAAAATGATCCGCTCTGCATGGCCTATCATCCCTATTATTTTGTCGGCGAGGTCCTCTTATACCCTGTATATACGCCACCAGGTTGTCATTACATTTCTGGTATTTGCTCCTGGTATCGGCGTTATTGTAACCCATTTCTGAGGCTGGGGCGCCTGGAAGGCGGAGCTACGCTGCCTCGATTATGTATGTTGGGTGATATTGATCAAGGCAATGATGCGCCAGGAGAGGCCTTAATCCTAAACTTAATCTAACGAGGTGAATGTGATAATTAGGGAGCGGAGTTTTATGTTCTAAAAGTTAAGATTGCAACATAGTATATTGAGAAGTTAGGCGTATGAGTTATAACTGTTTTTTGTTTCGGTTCCACATACAAACAGTTTAATAGTATAATGAGAAATAAGACTTTTGACTGTCTTTCATCTCATTTCACACACAAACGTTGGATAATATATACTATCTGCACTGAAATTTTATCTTTTATTACATAAAAATCCGCCCCCTAATGATAATGATAGCCAGATGATGTTGAGTGACATTTATCTGAGAAGTGAGTAAAAACGCCGAAAAACTTCGCCCTGGAAGCTTGTCCCGACCGAGGATCGAACTCGGGCTCGCTGCGTGACAAGGCGGTACGCTATGTTAAAGCTAGATGGTGTACGATTATGTTCTATCCTCCGTGCCACCTGATTGCTTTTACTGAACGTGAATTAGGAACACGAGCCACCATTGACTGTCAAGGGAGGGACGGTATACATGACGTCAACAATTCCCCTCAACATATGATCTGGGTTCTGTGAGGAACCGTGTCCCGAATTGAGTGGATCACCAGCTGACGGCTGTTTTAGAGACTACGACAAAATGTCATGCGCCGCGTTACACTCCATTATTAGTCGGTACTTTCCACAGTTGATGTGAATTGCAGATTCCTTGATGCTGGTTTAAAAATACAGCGATTTATAGAAATATTCTTTACTTACTTACTTACTCACTGGTACTATCGAACCCGTAGGCTCATGGCCGCGCGGACATAAGCTTTCCATACATCCCTATCCTGAGCTAATGCTTTCCAATCATTCCCTGTATAATCTACTTCCCTCAAATCATAGTTAATGTTATT
The DNA here is from genome assembly GCA_030220185.1 of Diploptera punctata. Lineage (NCBI taxonomy): Eukaryota > Metazoa > Arthropoda > Insecta > Blattodea > Blaberidae > Diploptera > Diploptera punctata. The sequence continues at coordinate 595,909 of JASPKZ010000809.1, forward strand.
CTCCCACCTCATTCTTGGTCTACCAACTGGGCGTTTTCCCTCTGGCTTTCCTACAAGAAGCTTCCATGCAAGTTTTCCATTCCCCATACGTGCAACATGTCCTGCCCATCGCAGTCTACGAGACTTAACTGTTCTTATTATATCTGGCTTCCTATAAAGACCATGTAGTTCATTGTTATGTAGTCTAGTCTGTTTGTTCATCTCTCTTTGGTCCAAAAATTTTCCTAAGTACTTTATTCTCAAATACTTGTAATCTCCTTTCCTCCCTTAAAGTAAGAGTCCATGTTTCGCACCCATATAATATAACTGGTAGAATAATATAATAATATATATATATATATATATATTTTTTTTTTTTTCAGTTTAACGTTTTTTGAAAGGAGTTGGGACATCAAGAGTCTCTGCAATGCATAATAGCACGCATTTCCAGAATTGAGCCTATGTTTAATTTCTTTGTGCATCTCATTCCTATTTGTGATTATTGTTCCTAGGTATTTGAATTCAGCCACTTCCAGACTACTAATTTAGTTTCCAAGTTCTTGTGGAACTTGAAATTGCCATTCTCATCCCATGATTGTTCATCTCAAAATACCGATTGTGGATTTCTCTACCAACTACATTGATCTGACCCGAGAAATTTGGAACATTTTTTACACTTTACATAAATATAAATACACGTAAGATGCAAAAAAACACTCTACAGACATAAGCCTACTTTCAGAGGATGTTGACTGGGTGTTTTAATGTAAGGAAACAATGGTTTTCGGTATCGTGTTAGAGTAATTTTATGTTTATGTGTCAGATATTAAATTAATTTATCATATTGCATTCCATTAACTTAGTTTAACCTCTTACCTGGTACTTTTTACATGTCATACGCCACTCGTCCTTACAATGGCACGGCCTATGGGGAGACGGATTTTAAACTATGGATTACACTTGTACTTTTTTGATCACGCAAGGTCATGGAAGGCCGCTCCGAATGAGTGATCAGCTCAATGTCAGGGCATCCTCCGAGACAACACAAAATTAAGACGAAAACACACCATTCACACACACACATTCATAATAAACGTGGCGGATATGATAATGATGATTATGTTGATCAGATGATGTTCGGAACCGTTTGGGCCTTAAAGTTTCCTGACGTTGTATTACAGGAGAGGAAAAGCCCCGAAAAAAAAACATCACCCAGGAAAGTTGTCCCGGCCGGGGATGAAACCCACACCATTTACTACGAGGCAGCGACCCTACCAGAGGAGGATCGAAATTGTATTGACATATGAAATACAGCGATGAAATGGAATGATATTTCATCGGGGATGTTTTAATTCTAGGAATATATATAGGCCTATATGCTAAGACAAAACAGTTAAGTGCCATTTTCTCCTCTGTCAGCCAATTTTTTTAGTAGCTATTGACATGCTTTAGTGTTATCAATAAAACATTTGGAAACAATTCTGCCGTTTTTAACTGCAAGACTGTGTTCATGAAAAATCTCCATGGTGAGTGACCCCACTACAAGTCATAGGGGCAAGTCTAGGCAATCGGCAATTGATGTCAGCAGAATTGTTAGCCAATATGACGACCGCCTTTACCTCCAGAACAAGCATCTGGTACTCATTTCCGTTAGAAGCTGAATCGACCGCAGATCCATGGTGCCACCAGAAGGTTTGTGTCAGTTTAAAAATCCTGACCACACCGGGACTCGAACCCTCAACCTTCCGGTTTGTAGCGTATTGCCTTAACCACTACGCTATGGCGTGCCCCCAAATCTCCATGGTGCAAGAGTTAATTTCTTCCACAGAAGCATGTGATGTACAAAGGCCATGTCCAAAAAAAAAATATCTGCCGTTTTTAACTGCAAGACACTAAAATCCAGCGTCAAAGCTTCTATTTAAGCTATAGGGAAGTAATATATGTGCATGTGCTAATCTCAGAAGTAGACCATCATTCTGCCAGTGTAGTGGTGACATGTGATCAGCATGTCGGGTCCACCAACCGTTATAGGCCACCTAGTTTTCTCAACGTGGAACCGCTACTTATTGCAGCTAGCCAAATTTCTCACGGTGCTGGGTGCTAATTTATAATACATCACCCCCATCTTCAACATAAATATATACCCTGTATTTTTACGATTATTGTCTAATACAAATTAATACTAACAATGTATAATATAATGTAAAGTGACGTGTTATTTATGGTCGAATTTCGACCACTTGGCGAACACTAGTTATTATAAAATTCCACCATATTTATTTTCCGAATCAAGACGCTGTATCTGGTGTAATGTCACTGATGTCACTGAACAAGATTGTGATCTGTCACGTTTTCTAGTAACTTTCTAGTGTCTTGAGATTGGTGTTGCAATTGGATACGATCTTCAACAGCGAGTACCGTGACATGAGGTGAAAGTGACAAAAAACATGTCCAACACTCAGTATATAATAAGATGTATGAGATATGGGAATTTTACAAAAACATATTTAGCAAATACTTTTTAAAAATATATCTAAGACTATAGGTTTTGTTTTCTCTTTTATATAAGGTGTAAATAAATTAAACCGAAAAAAATCTGATTATAGAGGAGTTGTACATACAGAACATGATATTGAAGACGATAATTTACAGACAGCAGAAATGTTAATCGCAGAACCAAGTGTATTAGGGGTTGAAATGGCGATAGAAAAATTAAAGATGTATAAAGCATCAGGTTCAGATGAGATCCCAGCAGAACTGATAAAATCGGGGGGAGAAAAATTAAGGAGAAGATACGTCGGTTACTTTGTATGATTTGGGAAAAAGAAGCTCTTCCAGATGATTGGAAAGAATAGATTATCGTACCAATTTATAAGAAAGGAAATAAAGCTGATGGCAACAACTATAGGAGCATCTCATTACTATAAACTTCGTACAAAATCCTAACAAATATATTAGTAAGCAGACTTTCTCATTATATCGATGAGATTCTAGGAGATCATCAATGTGGATTTAGAAGAAACAGGTCTACAACGGATCAGATTTTTAGCTTAAGACAGATTTTAGAAAAGAAATGGGAATATAATGGTACTGTACACCAACTATATATAGATTTCCAAAAGGCATACGATTCAATTAAGAGGGAAGTTATGTAGTTCCTGCTAGAGTTCGGAATTCATAAAAAGTTAGACTTATACGAATGTGTCTAAATGGCACAAAGAGTAGGGTGCGTGTAGGCAAACAGTTTTCGGACACTTTTGAAATCCAGAATGGGTTGAAGCAAGGAGAGGCACTATCTCCTCTACTATTTAATTTTGTACTAGAGCATGCCATCAAATCTTTAGAGGATAAAGAAGGCCTACTACTCAATGGTATTAATAAGCTGTTACTTTATGCTGATGTAGTACTGTTGGGCTATAGCGAGGAGATACTAAATGCCAACACGCACACACTATTGAGTAACACTAAGAAATTGGGATTGGAAGTAAATATCAATAAAACTAAATATATGACCACACGTATAAATACATTATATAATGGAAATGGACAGCTAATGAGGGAAATTTTGAGGAAGTGGCTGAATTCAAATACTTAGGAACAATAATCACAAATAGGAATGAGATGAACAAGAAATTAAACATAGGCTCAATTCTGGAAATGCGTGCTATTATGCATTACATATACTCTTGATGTCCCAACTCCTTAAAAAAATCGTTAAACTGAAAATATATAAAACTATTATTCTACCAGTTATATTATATGGATGCGAAATATGGGCTCTTATTTTAAGGGAGGAAAGGATTATGAGTATTTGAGAATAAAGTTCTTAGGAAAATTTTTGGACCAAAGAGAGATGAACAGACCGGTGAATGGAGAAGACTACATAACAGTGAACTACATGGTCTTTATAGGGAGCCAGATATAATAAAACAGTTAAGTCTCGTAGACTGTAATGGGCAGGACATGTGGACGAATGGGGAATGAAAGACGTGCTTGGAAGCTTCTTCTAGGAAAACCAGAGGGAAGTCGCCCAGTTGGTAGACACCACGAATGAGGTAGGAGAATAACATTAACTATGATTTGAGGGAAGTAGATTACACAGGGAATGATTGG